>CM077468.1:61612076-62187076 GCA_039654755.1 Calcarius lapponicus | reverse complement strand
ACTTGCAGCTTCCAATGAGAATCCTAATGGCATGATAAGACAGATTTTCATCTCATTCACGTCATTTCCAAATATCAGGACATTTACTTAGCGGGAAGAGCTGTAAAAGCTGCGAAATGCTCTCCCTGGGGAGCAGCAGAAACCTTCTGGCTACGCTTGAGCAGCTCCACAAACCGAGGGAGAGCAGGCAGCACTGAACAGCTCTTCCCTCTCTGGCCAAGGGACAGAGCAGATGATCCCAGACATGTTTTCATTTCACTGCTCCTGGCTCTGGGCTCTGCCAACCCAGTCCATTGCCACACCACAGCCACGGGAGCTGCTCTCAAACCCGACTGGAGAAAGAGCAGCTTCTGCAGGAGGAGCACGCAGCTCTGAGGGAAAAACTACTGCTGCAAACCATTCAGGACTTCACAAGGAGTGAGGAACCTGTGCCAATCCTTGGGAATGCATTCAAAGCATCCTCAGCCAGCAGTTAGAATTGAATTTTTTACCTTAAAATCCCTTGGGCACTGGAAGTCTGTGAGATTTTTTTCCATTGCCTATCAAGCTGTGGTATTTAAAATGATGTCTTTGGCAGCACAGCCAGCATAGAGTAGTTGCAAGATGATTTTCATCTCTTCATCCCAGACCATCTGCTTCTTACCATCAACTTTCAAAGGCCTTGAAGGAGATGCAGGCCACTGAATTTTATAGCTAGACTTCGTGAACCTCTTTGAAAATGAAAGGATTGCACCGAACACAAATTTACAGACATCAAAGGGATTTTCTTTTTTCATGCAAGCACTAAAAGCAGTGCAAAGGGAACTAATTACAATTTGCTCAATTGCCAGTCTTCACACTGGAGTGAATACAAGCATTTTATGCTTTAAACCTTACAAACTTGTGGCTGCCAGCTTAATATACTTCTAAAGCCAGAAGCAAATTAACAAACTAAAACCATCTTGCATCCACTGAGGCAAGCAATGAAGCCAAAAAAGTTGGCAGGATAGCTCCTGGAAAACTCCTGAGTTCTGTACCCTTGCTTGATTTCTTCTTTCTTGAATAAATCAATATTTATTTACATATTCAATGGCAGGGCAAACACTAATCCAGCTTTTTCAAAAGCAAAGCCATTGCATTGATACTTTTTATTGAGCTGATCTCATCCATACTGCTGACAGAGTCTCAGGGAACTCAACTGAAATGGCAGCTCCTCATAAAAAGTATGGGAGAGTTCAGGGAGCTTGGCCAAATGTGGCTGAGTCAGGATCTGCTGACTCCAGTGGCTGAAAGCATTACCCAGACACATGAGTTCCAGGCAGGCAATGGAGGGGAAGAGCTGCCCTAAATTACAAATCAGGATCCAGGTGAAAACGGTGAAAATCAAGAAAATTCCTATATAGCAGAACCTTAGGCTTCCAAGTCCAATCACAGAATTGCCAAAGAATTTGCACCAAGGGTGATGCAAGGGTGCAGTGACCACTTTAAATCAATGAAAAGTGAAGCTGGGGGAAAAGCTCTCTTTGTCACTTGAACCCTGCCCCATTAAGCCACCAAGCAGGTACTGGCTGGCCACAGTGAGAGCTTTCCTGCTCCCCAAAATACCATCTCAGAGCCTCCAGAGATTCACAAGCTTTCTGGTTTGCAGTTCACAACAATCCTAACAGAGCACCTCCAGAGGTGCCTTAGTTCCCACTCCCCAAGCTTTTAGGACACAGATTGGTGAGTACTGATATGAAATCTGATATGATGTAATATTGACACACCAATGAAGCTCTCCAAAGGTGACTACTGCACTTCTTCATGTTGTCAGCAATGTAAACTCTCAGATCCTGGGGCCTTGGAAATGGTACCACGTTTTGATGCTGAAGACAACACTGTGGCAGGAGCTTCTCCAGCAGGAACTATTCCATAAGGTCTCCTGAGCCCCAAAGAATAACACAACCAATGAAACCCTGGGATGATGCCACTGTGCTGGCAAAAAAAGGTGCATCACTTACTGCTCTCCAGCACCGACCACCAGGGAAGGAGAGGCTGCTCACAGCACAGTCAAAAGCAGGAGACTTTTTTTTTTTTTTTCTGAGTAGGAGAGTCAAAAAGCCATCAACACAAAATTCAGACAGTTTTGGGGCTCCCACTCTTGGTGGCCAACTGAGCTGCACTTACACCTTGTCAAGCAAGCACTGCTGCAGTTGTAACCCCAAAACTGAGAAGGAATTGAAGTGAGGAATTGTCACATCTGCACCAGATGGGTGAACACCACGTGTCATTCACACGCGAACAAGGTGCCACAGTGGCCCCCTCATGCAAATGCATCCATCCCTCTACTGCTTCTTCCTACATGGGAAAGCAACCCAAACCAGCCTTCATGGGTGGTTCTAGGATCATTTTTCTGGAAATCTGCTCTTTTTCTCACGTTTATACAACTCAACCTGTCCCTCCTTCCTCTCTTCCCCCACTTTGGAGGAGCAGGGTGCTACACACCAGCACAGGGATGGGCTGCAATGTGGCCAGAAGGTGCCCATGGGAGGGAAGGGAGATCAGAGGATGAAGCTGTGCTTACTGGAAGAGGAGACACAGGAAAGAAAGAGGGAGAACTGCTGGAACACACAGGCACAAAGACAAGAAGAGTCCAAGGGTACCTGAGCCTCTGCCCCACCTGTCAGACAATTCAGAGATGCTTTAGAGGTAGAAGTGACTCAGTGGAGTAGAGGGCACTGGAGTGGGAAGGAATAATTCTTGCATGTACATCTCAGCTTCTTCATCTCAGATTTCCTCTTCACAGCAGGTGAGCACATTCAGACCACTGGGTCTGTGCTGTAATGGGGTTGTACCTCTGTAATTTCCATGCCCAAGGTCTTGCTCCCCTACACAACTTCCACAGCTGCAGTGGGGTGAGGTCTGTGCAGAACTGTCCCTCTCTGCTGCACCTCACCCTTCTCTCAAGTTAAAGCATGTGAAGAGCCCAGTACAAACATCATCAGTTTTGCAAGAGGTTAGAAATCCTTTTCCTTCTCCAGAAATTCTTATCTGCCCAAGGAAGAGGCTACAAACCTGTCATACAGCTTCAGGCCCAGCAAGGAGTGCAAAGGTGTGCCAAGGAGCTTCAGAAAAATCATCCAGCTTCAAGGAGAACAGGAAAAGCACAGAACCATCTCCCAGAGCATCCGGGTTCCAAAATCTGCACTGAAAAATCATCTCAGACTGCCTGTGGCAGAAGCTTGAGGATGCAATTGATAAGAAGTGCCCTGTGAGTAATGAGCTCTTAAATCCAAACCAAACCAAGTCACTGTGTATCTTTAGATAAGGTTTATCACTCTGATGGGAGAAAAGCTGTCCTTTTGTGTTACCTGTTGGTTGAGAACTCTGCCTTCAAGTGGCTTGCCAGCTCTGCGGCTCCCATCGCAATAACGCTACAAATAATTTAAGTGCTACCACTCTGGATCAAAATTTTAATGAGGCACTAAACCCACAAAAGGGGCTCTGTGTAACATAATTAAATAGAAAGGGCCTAAATAAACAGTACAACAAGTTACATTATAGTTGAAAACAGCTGGGAGGCAAAGAAAGGAGCATTGAAGATGCATGATGTAAAAAGGCATTTCACAGAATGCAAACACTAAAACTTTTCAACACGCACAAAGAGTAAAACACTACGAGCACATGACTTCCCTTTGATTTGGAAGAATCTGTGTGGGGCACAGGGCATTTGTTCTTTTTTTTTTTCCTTCTGCTAGTCAGCACAATGAAATATTTCACATGGGAACCCAAACAGTGTCAAAAAGAGCCATTTGTGCTTCGGAAAGAAATAAATACTGCAGGAAACAGGTAAAGTCAGTGGGAACATCTGGTTCAGTCAGGCCATGGGATGTTGGATGACATCTCCAAAACGCTGGACAGTGCTGGGACTCCTCAAAAAGAGTCTTGCAAACAATCAGCATTGTAACAAGTCTGTTTGGCTCAGGGCTGCAAGACACTTGTTCCACGCTCAAGCCGACTCCTGGAATCCACTGCAAGCGGTGACATTCAGCTGAGCCAACCAGCTCAGCATCCAGTGCTCTGTCTGCATCAGCTATTTACAATATCAGGTTTGTTCCACCCCTGTCAATATTTGATCCAAGAGCTGCAGAAGCCCTACAAACACAGGAAGGTTTCAATTTCACATTAAGTTAACACTGACAGTGGTGCTGCTGTATCATGCCAGTCAGTGCACTGCTACTCCTTGAGAATGAAATTACTGGTAAACTTGGTTATCATTTAATTTCCTCCCAGTCCTCTCATCAGCCTTTCTCCAGAGCCACAGCTATTCCAGCAGGTCTGGGTTGGTGAATGAAAAGTGTCTAAATTCATCCTGGTTTATCATTGCAAGGATCCCTTCTTCAATGGGGGTCAGGATGGGCTCCTCTTTTATAAAATCTGGATCAAAGTTGCTCACGTCATCTTTGGATTTCTGTCAAATGGAAAACACAAAGGAAAGACACGTCAGAAGTATGTATCATCTGCTTGATCCTTGCTCTGTATGTGAGTGCATTGAACCATCACTTCCATAACCCAGGCTGAGCTGACTGAGAGCTTTTTCTGGGCTTGCCTCTCACAGAGCAAAGCCTTTTCCAGCCTCTGAAGGTTCTGACAGGGAACCCCTTCTCAAATTTAACTGACAGCAACTCTGGGGGCTTCCCTGGCCAGACATGGCAGGGTAGGGCACATAAATCAGTCCCTCCCCTCAAGTGGCAGCACAGTTATCAGCTGTGTTCCCAACTTGCTGACTCCACACATCCCTCCTCATCTGCAGAGTGTCTCAGCTGGCTTTTGGGGAGGGGGGTAGAGGGCACTTCTCTTAGTGCCAGCCATTAAACTCACACAATTCTGAATTATTGGGCCGTGGAAGACAAATGGCTGGCCTCCAGGTGCTGGATTCCTTGCTGTGTGCCACAGAGTGGGGCTGCTTAGAATGCACACACACAAACTGGGTTTGTGGCACATTTTCATGAGGCATGTGTTTTTCCTGCACCCTGAGCAAAATATTTTATTGACATTGAGGTCAATAAAATTTATTGACATTGAAGTCCAACATTCCCAGATCCTGCCCAGCTTGTGGCAGACTGAGCAGGCTGCCTTAGCCTTTGGCTCAGGTTAAGGGGCAACTCGAGATTCTGCTTTTGAGCTGTCACACCTCCCCAGGTACCTGATCCGGAACCCATTGCCACTGAGAGCTTGCAGAGTGACCACAGCATGAGACAAGCCACCCCAGGCAATGATGTGAAAGACAAGGAAGCCACAGTGACAACCCCAGAGAGGCTGGCCATGAAGAGCAGCACTCTTCTCTCACACAGCATCCCCAGGGCTGTGTGGCACCACTGGGGACAGGGGCAGCACTGTGTCCTGTGCAGCCTCTCTGCCATTTGAAGCTCTCACTGACAGTGGCCTGGGCAGGGAGCACAGTGCTGGGTGCTGCACAGACACAGAGAGGCAGGGGAGAGACAGCCCTGCTCTGGAGGGGTAGGTGGAGTGAGCAGGATGAGGATAACTTACCCTGTTTTATCTTTGGGGCAAGCCAAAGGGTACCTGAGTGCCTAACCTGCTGCAGCTGCTTTTACAAATCTGCATCTTTTCACTGAGCTGCCTTTGAAAATCCAGCACGGAGGGGAAAAGAGGCAGCTCACCAGGTGCCCAACCAGCAACCAAGCCGGCTGAGTCAGAGGCCTCACTTCCCTTCCTTCACCTCTTTGCTGTCTCACGGGAATCAATCTGCTCACAGAGCCAAAAAGAGGGAAACCCCCCGAGGGATGCCCTCCCGCAGCCCCCTCCCCACGTACGATGCGGGGCCTGAAGGGGGGCTCCATCTGCCGCCGGTTCAGCAGCTCCCAGTCCAGCTCCTTGAAGTAGGGGTGCCGCAGGATCGCGCCCTCGCCGCCCTGCCCGGCGCTGCCCAGCCGCAGCGTGGGGTTCTTGGTCATGAACTGCAAAACACAAAGGGCTCTTTGTTCCCTCCCATCCGGCAGGGCCACGGGAGAGGGACCCGGGAGCAGCCACACAAAAGTTTGTCCTCAGCT
This sequence comes from Calcarius lapponicus, assembly GCA_039654755.1. Taxonomy (NCBI): domain Eukaryota; kingdom Metazoa; phylum Chordata; class Aves; order Passeriformes; family Fringillidae; genus Calcarius; species Calcarius lapponicus. The sequence goes on along the minus strand of CM077468.1, from coordinate 62,181,044 downwards.
TTCCTGTTGAACTCGGCCGCTGGCCGGACTGCTCGAGTTCCTCGTAATGGAACCGCGTGTGAGGAACTCGACCGGCTCCCCGGAGGAAGAAGTCGGGGCGTGTTTCTCCCTGGCGCTTTTGGTGAAATCCTTGATTACCACAGTTAGAAAAGAAAGTTGAGTTGCATCATTTGCAATATTACAAATACTGCCCAGTGTGTTTGGTCGTTATTTGTTCCTGTATTAATTTCTCAGCTTGCTCTCAAACGCTGCCCAGCAGCCAGCCAGGCTTTGGCCTGGACTCAATCCTGAGCTGTGCCTTTTTCCTAAACCTCTCCCTGCTGAAGCCCTGCCAGATGCCTACGCTTTCCTTCCTGTCATCTCAGGAAACAGAGGAAAATGGGCAAGGCTCTGCCTTTTAGAGCCCTCTGACCCTGAGCTGATGGGAGCAGACAGGTGACCGTCTCCTCTCTCGCTGCTGAAACACCAATAAAGGATTTCATTTTGTAACATTTTTATCCTGCTGGCAGCAAAAAGAAATCTCAAACCTCAGCCCAAGTGCCCTGACTTGCCAGGGAGCAATGAGGAAAGGCATACATCACACAGATGGTGTGAGAGGGCCCTAGTGGGTGCTCTTTAGGTCCTGATGAAAATGATGAAGTGTGAGTGCTGTGGATATTCTTAAAGGGGAGGAGGAAAATCCTTTCCCCAGGAAGAAAAAGAGCTGGTTGGCTCGTTAATTTAGAATTACAGTTCTTGAAAATTCAGTAACAAACAATTTCTCCCCCTCCCTCAAGTATTTCCAATTCACTGGAGAAATCAGGTTATGTTTAAACTGGGAAAATAGCTGCTTTTATTTGCCTATTGAAACAGCAGCATAAAGCAAGCTGCACTCCGGTGGAGGTGTCCAGACGATTTCCTGGAAGATGAAAGAGCATTATGTTTAGCAAACAGCTGAGGCAGCCAAAGCAGACAATCAGTCACTGTTTTGGGAATGGCCAAGTCTGCTGCACCTCAGCAATGGGGGAATGAAAAGAAGGGGAGGTGTGGTGAGAGACCAGCTTTATTCTGCCTGCAGGAGCCTTTCACGAGGTACAAACTCTCCTAGGACAAGAGGATAAAGGGTCTAGTCATTCCCTATCTAGTGAGAAGATGGGGAGCAGAAGGATGACTGCCTGATTTATAGAATTCTCCCCAACACCCCATTCTGAGGGGGCTGCAGGGATGAAGCAGATGGGGCATCTTGGGCTGACACCTTGCAGGACCCCAGACTCCGCTGGCATCAGCACAAACCTCCCAGCTCTACCCTGACCCCCTGAACCCTTTGAGGTCAGGTGCTGCCACAGGATTCCCCAGAGCAGAACCATTTTCCAGCATTCTACCCAAAACATCGGTAGAAAGAGCTGCAAGGTGCCCCCAGATTTGTAGGAGTTACCAGGACAGGGACAAAGCTGAGGTGGATGCTGCAGCTGGGCTCTCCCCATGCTCCTCTGGACTCTTCAGCCCCTGGGGATACAGCATTTCCAGGGTCAGGCCCAAGGACAGGCAGAGCTTCTCTGTCTCCCCAAAACTGCCACCCTGTTCTTCACCCTTTCTACCAGCACAGCTTCAACACAATTTCTTTCCCAAGAGACTGCCTCAACATTTCTGTGGGATGGTGATATCCCCAGAAACAGCTTGGTTTCCAAACAAGAAAAGGGTCAAGCCAAAATTTCTGAGAGACCTGGTTCAGACAAGCCTTTGCAAGCCTTGAACTAGGTTTCTTTGTTTTGCAAAACAGACCAGAAACCTCCTGGCAGCCCTGTCTTTCTCTAGAGATTCATTCTTTGTCCCCACAGATGGATATCTGCACCTCACCAGCTCTGATTTGCATTGCTGGAACACCTAGAAAGCTCAAACAAGACCAGAGCTTGCTGCTGCTGGGAGTGGTATAGACTGAAACATTCCAAAAAGACAAGAAAAAAATGGAGAAAAGATCTGGGAATACATCACACGTCTCCTGGCTCCTGCCCTACCACCACCTCCATCACACCAGGAACCTTCTGTTAAATGTGGAAAGGAAAAAAATAATCATGAAAGTAAATAAACTCTGAAAAGGACTGGCAACAAACTTTGCTTGGGTTCCCATTCATGCCCAACCATATAAGACCAAAACCTGAACCCAACTGCCCATTTCCAGACCAGTTCAGAGCCCCGGGATATAAAAGTGTGTTTATATTCCTATCTGCTTGATGTATTCCATGTGATGCCAAAACTGCACCAAGCAAAGAAATCCAGTGCAACAAGTGAAGAGCCAACATAAATTCATTCCTGGCTGCTTAAAACACCCTTTTTGTTAGGACCATGAGGATTAGGCAAAGGCCATCCCTTAAGGTAACACAACATTCAAACCAAAACTGTTCAAATTCGAGTGCCCAGCTCCAATTTTTCCATTGGACTCAGAGACTGGGAAACCTCAGCTGGGAAACTCTAGGCACCATCCACCCCACAAAAGAGGCAGGAGAAGAGTGAAGGATTCAAACTCATCTGCTGCTGGAGCACATTTCCCTGGTTGGCTCCTGAAACTGATGCCAGGTTTCCACAAAAACCCTCTGAATTATTCCCTGCCTCCAACAGGAATGAGCTGAATAAGCTCAGTGCTGCTGCCTCTGTGGCCCTGTAAAAACAGGGCTGAGAAGCACAGGGGGCTGCAGTGACCCCACAGCATCATGAACCACTCTGGAGGGCACTCCCTAAGCCTTTTCCCAAGGTTCTGGAAGCACCCAATGCAAGCTAGCAGCACCTTGGAAGTGAGTTAGAGACCATGAACTCTACCAAGAGTATGACCACAACATGAAGAGGCTCCCCTTCCACAGCAGTCACACTCACACTGGTCTGCCTCAGCAAAAATGTGGCACAGGGAGCCCAGAGAATCTCATCCCTGGGAGAACTCAAGGTCAGGTTGGATGGGGCAATGTGGCAGGTGAAACACAGCCCTGCAGCCTGGGCAGAGCAGCACCATGCCAGGCTACCCAGGCTGTGGGGGCACAGACACCTCTGCACCCAGGGGCTGCCCATGGCTGCTCCTCCCTTACATAAAATCTCCTGGTGAATTTTGGAGGTGGCAGGTCCATCACAGTCTGGTGAGGGGGGTGTGTTTCTCTGGCAAGAGTCTTTATCAAAGTCTTTTATCATTTGCAGGAGTGCAAATGATGACTCCAACAGATTCACACTGATGTTCTGCACTGGAACAGTCGCTTGCTTTGCTGTAAGAGGTACATAAAATGACAGAATGAAATTTTTGAAGCCTGCTTGCACTAAAATTAATAACAAAGCCTCTCAAACACTATTTGAATTCACCAGGAATTACTGCACTGACACAGAAATGATAAATTTTCAGTTTGTGTTGCCCAGCAGGCAGAAAAACCCAAAATACACCAATGACCTCTCAAAGGCTCCAAAACCCATGAATCTGCTTTCTCCCTGCCTGAGGCAGCACTGACATTTCTCTGCTGCAGCAGGGCAGCATCTGGCAGACCATCTCATGTTGCCTCTGCTGTCTGATGGCACTAACAGCAAAGCAAAGAGCTCAAGATTTCTGAAAAACTTAATTACAAGCTCAGCCTCCATCTCTGAAATGAGTATCTGCAGCCCACGCCCCTGTCCTGACCGTGTGAGAGGCTCTTGTGCAGCAGGAGGGTGCAGTGCTGAGAGGGGAGAGCTTTTCAGAAGTGTGGCTCCTCTTCCCCACGAGCCCCTTGGCTGCACTCAGAAACAGCTGGAAAATGTCTTACAAAGTGTTTGCTGTTCCTGGCATTCCTGGGAAGGCCAGAGGTTGACACTTGCTTCACAGGTTTGATATAGCCCTCAATGTCCTTCCAAGGACAACCTTCCAATGCAGGTGGTGAAAGATGTTCAGCAGAAAGTTTTTTTTGTGGAAAGATGTCATCTCCTAATGCTTAATTGTCTCTATTTTTCCACAATAACCATGAATGCAGCACAAACCTCAGCCTCTGGCACACAGGTGAAGAAAAGAAGAAACACAAAGAAAAAAAAAAATTAACAGTAACAACAAGGCAAACCAGAGATGTTCCTGAGCAAAAAGAAACCCAAATCCAAGATGCCTCCCAGCAAAACCAATACCAACACTATCAAGCTCAAACCTGAACCAGGCTGTCAAGCCCTTGCTCTGTGACCACATCCAGCCATGGGAAATTACCCCATTCCCAGGGTAAGGAGCCCCCTGGGAGTATCCTCAGACTGGGATCCTTTGGGCTACACCAGTTTGCTGAGCAGCAAACTGGAGCAAGGCTCTCCCTGACCTCAGCTCACCCTCCCAGCAGCACTGCAGCCAAAACCAGCAGCTGCCATGAGCCAAAACCATGACTTCACGAGATCATTTGAAAACCTTTACTGAGAGAAAATGCAGCAAGCCATGACAAGAAATTAAAAGCTGGGGATTAGTCCACAGAGGGCCCGTGAAGTTACGAGGAAAAAATGCTGCCATAGCTGTGCCAACCATTGGGAAAATCTGTGTCAGCCCTGGGAGCTCAGCCTGCAGCAGGTGAGGGGATCAGACCATGCTGGGAAGGGCTCCAGGACTCCCAGGACACTGGGCAAGGCTGTGGTGAACTCTTGCAGTGCTGCTCACATGCAGCATTGCAACTTCTGTCTCAAGAGGCTGAGTCTGCAAATCAGTCGAATGGCCTGGGAGTCACTGCAGGGATGTTTGCACAAATCAGCCATTTCCTTGCATTTATTTCCTTGAATTACAAGTCTCCTTTCTCAATACTGGGATCCCTGATTGGTTTTACACAACTGATGTATGTGTTATTTGCATCAGGACAATTAATTTCATGAGTAATATCACAGATTACGTGAAATTGCATCATGTTCTAGGAAAACATTAACAAGGCTCAATCCTGTCACAGGAGTGCTGCATTTCAGGAAGAGAAATACAACTTTCTGCTCAGCCAGTCCCTTCACACTGTCAGCCATCTGGACAAGAAAGAAATCATTATTTCTTGTACAAAAGAAGCTTTCAGGCACACCAGTTCCCACCAGGTCTCTGGTGTATTTATCCTGTAGGAGAAACCCTGTGTCCCAGCAGCTCATCCTTCAAACACAAGCACACAGCAGAGAGGGAGGATATTCCCAATCATACAGGCAGGGAACAGAGACCAAGGAAAATTCATCATTTTATTTTGCCAGGAGCCCAAGGGCAGCCTGTCACAGAGAGGATGGCAATACCTCAGTGTCACCTCCTCTGCATCACACCCCGTGCCTCACAGGGCCCCTACTCAGATTGTGGCACTGTAATAGTCAAGTCAAACTGTTAAAGGAATGGAAAATTTCCCTGTTCATGGTTTTAAAATTTGCCTGGTGTTTTTCTCATGTTGGTACCAAAGTAAAGAGCAGCAGCAGTACCACGGGAGATTAATGCCCCACAGTTTCCCCCCCAGTAATGAGGGAGAGCAGGAGATCAGGAGATACCCAAGGTGCTTCTCTTCATTAAGATTCATGAGCTAAACTAACAGGGCAGAAATTAACTGGAAAGGAAATAAGATTTCTCAAAGATCCATTTGATCTGAGACAAAAGGGAATCATTATATAAATAGAGCAATTACTCTAATTAAGGCTTCCCTACATGAATCTCTTGACTGAATGCTGCAGTTGCTGAAAACAGTTTGGCTGCCCATTATGTAAGGCAAGCAAACCCATGGTCTGGGGTGTCATTAGCCCTGAAACAAAGAAGAAAGATGGTTCTATGGTTCTGTCTGTTAATGCCTGTATTATTTTTAATGAGTGGAAGCCAAGAATTTTTTTTTTTATACAAAGCTGCTCATTTTGAGCCAGAATTGTCTTTTGCTCTCCTGGGCAAAGCTCCCATCAGCCTCCATCCCAGTCCTGCCAGGTGATGCTCACAAATGTGCCTCATTTCCCCACGTGAGAGCATTGCAGGGCTTGGACACATGAGTGGGTTACAGGAGGTGAGGGAGGCAGAGCCCAGTTTCACTGCAAGGTGAGGTCAGAGAGCTGTCCCATGAAGTCCTTGTGCTTGGGGCAGCTCAGCCAGTGCCTGGTTGTGGCTGTGAGCCAGGCTCTTGGAACCTGGCATCCTCCTTCCCTGACCTTCCCTGAGCACTGTGCTGCTGAGAGCAGGTCTGGAGTCACTGTGGCTCTCCCAAAAGCCTCCTCTGCCTCACCTGGGGATTTGCTCTGACTGCAGGCATCAGAGGCCATGTGGTGTTTCTGCTCCTCTCCTGAACACAGAGGGATCACTTGCTGGAGGCCCTGATTGCCAGCAGTGCAACTCAGGGGTGCTGAGGCAGGATGTGACCCCACAGGCAGTGGTACCCCAAACTGGGAGCAGGTGAAATCCTTCAGTGCAGAGGAGGTCCAGCAAGCACAGTGCCAGGGTTCAGAAGTACAAGACTGCCCTGAAAGCATGTAAAGGAGAGGGGGGAGGAGGAGACAGAGTGTGAAATATCTGTTATCTCCTTTTGCAGATAAAAAGGGGAAGGGAGGTAAAAATAAGTCTTCAGCCCAGCTCCCTAAAAGCCAGAAGAATGTAACAAGAAGCATGACACAAGTCACATGTCCAATGTGCCAGCCCCAGGCAAGAAGGACAAAATGTCAGTGCAGTGGGTATTAAGCAGATAAATTGGATCTCACTTTCCCCTGGTACAGAAATGGCTGCTCGATGCTGCCCAGACAGAGCTCGAGGGAACAAGAAGGATTAACTGGATTGCAAACAGTGCTGAGCAAGAGAACAGCAAAATAAACCAAGGTGGACTGACTAGCAAAATAAACCCAGGTGGATAGAGCAACTCCCATGTGGGACAGACACATCTGGCTCCAGATCTCCCAGTGGTGTGAACTGATGAGGCTTTGCTGACTACCACAATGAAATGCTGTCTGAACAGCTACAGACTTCCTCAGGGTGCTAAAATCTACCTGTTTCCTTGCCTCTCCCCACTCATCAACACCAATGTAGAATAAAAAGGCCACAAGTATCAAGTGCATTGGCTCCTGAGGAGAACTACTGATTTTTAACACTTCTGTTTTTCGTACTTCTGTAATCAGTAATAATAAGTAGACACTAACTTCAGTCATTGGCTAAATGGAATAGTTGACAAGGGTTTTAGTCAGGATGACACCCCAGAAGGCTGTGCTTTCAGAACTGAGCAGTCACCCCCACAGAGGTCACCAGCTGCAAGGGGCTGCTCAGACAGTATCAAAATCCTGCTGCTGGTTTTCAATTACCACAGTCAGGCTACAGGTACAGCATGGGGATATGCAGGTCCTTTACTAAATCAATACATCAATCAGAGCAGCACAAACATGAAGGCAGAATGAGCATCACACTTATTAACAGACTGGGAGCATGATCCCGCTCTCATTTTAAGCAGGAGTAAAATCTCCCTTGGGTTGCAGGGGAAAACAATTAATCCTTTTCTGATAGTCCTGTCAAGAGGAACTGGGAATCTGTTACACAACCCTGGGTGGTCTATTTACATAGGGTCAAGTACAAAGGGGACTAAAGTGCCCTGAACAAACCTGTAAAGTCCAATAAAGAAAAAAATACTTCAAAGGTGCTTTTTTTTTTTTTTTTTTTTTTTTTTTTGTAGTCCTGGTTATATTTAAATTCTTTTAATTTTAAAGTTCCTGAGAAGACACAGCATGTCATAAAGTTCAAAGCTGGAGGGATGAGTAAGACCTAAAGCCCTGGACAGTTCAGTCAGTCAGAGTTTTGTTACCTCCATCACAGTGTGAAGACCTCCCAGTTAGATGGACTGGCCCCTTCTGCCAGGGGCTGCACAGCCAGAGCTGGCCCCATCCTGCAGCAATCATTCCCAAACCCAGGTTGGACCCAGGTTCTCAAAGTAATCCTTAGGATCTGCCCCAAAACTGGATTTTAATGGACTTCACCAAACCCCTTTTGTGGGTCTTTAAGATCAGTTTAGATGTGACAGAGCTGAGGAAGGAGCCTGGGCCACAAGTCTTAGGCTCAGCCATGGGAATTGCTCCTTCCTGAGCAGCAGGGAGTAAGGAGGAAAAGAAGATGGAGAAGACAATGTTGGCACTATGAATACACCTTCACCTTCCCCCATCCCTGGCAGGAACCGGAGGATGTGTCACACCAGGCTGCTTTAGGAGCTTTTTCTGAAGGAAATCTGAGCTTGCACAAAGCAGACTTAAATGAGAAGCTATTTTCAGCCTGTTGGAAAGGGAATGGTAAAAGACCTAATGATTATTTCAAGATGAATTTGGCCTTGCAAGCTCTGTACAGGTATCTGTAGTTTTCTTTCAGAGTGAATTATTCAGGAGCTTGGACACTGTGGGGAAGAGGAGTGCTTGAGAAAAAGGTGTGATCAATCAACAGAAGAGATTAAAATTACTGAGGAAAGCTGTTTGCTTTTTAAAAATTAGGAGGGAAAGAGTAAGAGACAGCAGGTTGCAGATATGGATGTGCAAGGCAAAAGAGGTAAGAAGGGAACCTGTGGTGGGGCACAGCCCTGTCACCTCACCACAATGTGTTTATGGCAGGAATGGTCATTTAAAACTGCAGAGCTCCTCCCCAGCTGGGAGACAACAGGCTCCAGAGCCCTGCTTTTGCAGCAGTGGCTGTGGAGCCAACCAGGAAATGCAAGATGAAAGCATTTCTGAAAAACAAAATAAAGGAAAAATGTGTACACAGATCCAGCACGGAGCTTCACAGAGAGATTTAAATATCAGCCTCATGCTGAAAGCCAAAGCTTAATCAAATTGTGCAAGGGAATTTATGGAGACTGCCAACTCTGAAGAGATGCCAAGGAGAATAATTTATTGGCATTTGAAGGCACTTTTAATATCTATCTGCCTTTTTTAGCAGGCTCCTCAGCTCTGAGGATAAAGCAATGAGCTCATCCAGCTCCCTCTTTGATTTCAGTGGGTCCACCATCATCCTTTTCCTTTTGAACTTTGCCTAAAAAATACATCTGGTTCATTCAGAAACAAGTTCATTCTGTCTATTCCAGCACTGAATGGGAAACAGATTATCTGCCTTTTTCTGTCACTTGGAAAGGAAGAACCCGGCCCAGATCTGCAGGATACAAATGCAAAGAGGAGACACAACTTGAGCAGGGTGACACAAGGGCACCATCAGCATCTGGCTGCCTCTTTTCACTCCTTGGAGGTGCTCAGGAGAGGGATGGGCAGCACCAACAATGGGGTTTTGTTGAGTTTATACAGGGGCCAAAGAGACTGCCCAGGGCTTAGGGAAAAGGTGAGGCATGAAGGCAGCAGCAAGCACAGAGATGTTAGAATGAGTGATGTGCTGAGGGAGGAGGCAGCTGCTTCTGACCTCCCCCTATGCAGAGGTGCTCAACCCCAAGCAACTGCAGAATATGAACAGACTAAACCTCTCCAAAGTCCAGAGGACCTCACCCTCCTGCTGATGTCAGGGGTGAGCAGCTGCAGCAAGTAGGCAGCTGGGCTCACCCACACCTCTCCTGAATTCAGACATCCTAGTCAGCAGTTTGGAAACAGCCCTTTCCCCTCCACTCCTCTGTCACAGCAGACTGTTTGCTTTGATTACATGAAAAAATCTTAAAGTCTTTCTGCTGTAAGAGCTCCATCCCTTTGCCTTCTCCCCTCATCAAGGCACTTTCAATTTGCCCACAGTGGTGGGGCCAGTCTGGATCAGCACAGAGCATTCACCATCCACAAAGCCTTTCTGAAAATAAGGGGGTTTGGGCACTCAGGGGGGCACCCTTAGGGTGGGCTGTTCACTTTGCTTTCTCTCCCTTAGTAAGCTCTGGATGAAGTGTCCCAGGGAATTTTCTATTCTATCTGTATGTGGCCACTTTCAGTATTAAAAGGGAGCTTATAAAAAAGAGGGAGAGGGATTTTTTACACAGGCAGATAGGGACAAGGGGAACAGTTGTGAACTGAGATAAGAGATATAGATGAGATATAAGGAAGAAATTCTTGGCCGTGGGGTGGTGAGGCACTGGCACAGGATGCCCAGAGAAGCTGTGAATTATCCCTGAAGTGTTCAAGGCCAGGTTGGGTGGGGCTTAGAGCAACCTGGTCTGGTGGAAGGTGTCCCTGCCCATGGCAGGAGGTTGGAACTGGATGGAGTTTAAAGTCCTTTCCAACCCAATCCATTCTGTGATCCCTCCACTCTTTTCTTCTCAGCCCCCACTATGGTAGGTGCCTGCACAGGCTGAATCTCCAGGGGCTCTGCTGGAGCTGTTGTCCTGCATCCAGCCAAACTGGCCTGCCCTGTGCACTGCCCATGTGGGACACAGGTAGCTCCTCAGTATTTCTTTGGAATGACAACTTGTACTCCCCAGGTAGTCCTGGATTCAACTCATACACACACACATAGTCATAACATTTATCTCACTTTATCATCCCTGAAAAATGATGGGAAACACTGCTCTTTTTCATGACAAGGAGGGACAGAGGAAGGTACCTTTCAAATACAGTTTTTCCTCACCTAGTGTCAGCTGCAAGTTTAGGGAAGAAGAGAATCATACACATAGACACACTTTCCTAACTTCCACCAAACTTATTTCTATGTATGCACATGGGTACATGCAGGAAATCCCAACTTCCTCACCCTGTAGTCTGACAGCCAGAAACAAGTCCATGCAACACAGATCATCAGAGCAGGACTCTGCTCCTGCTGACCCCCAGAGCACCATTATTGCTGCATCTGAGTCTGAAGCACCACTCCCAGACAGGACAGCCTCTTGGAGTTAACCTGACAGTGCAAAGGGGATTTTACACAATTCTGCAAGAACAAAGTCTCAGTGGTGTCTGGAGGGGGGAAAGGAACACAGTGACACAAAGCAGGAGAGAGTTCACTCAACCAGACCATTTGCCTTTTGAGTCACTTCCAGGCTGCTGTCTTCTAGAAACACAGCACAAGTTTTACTTTTGCATCCTTGGCATTGTAGTGCTGATGCAATTTTTCTCATGCTTGCCCTCAGCCAAGCTCCCTCACTTTCCCAGCCCTCTCACTCTTCACACTAATCCAGGGGCATTTGGGCTCCCCAGTGCTGTTCCACCTGAGCTGAGAGAGGGCACAGGCTGCTAAAACCACAGCCAATTTCCTCTGCACCTTCTTCTTTTCTTGTCTGGTGTTTATTTTTCACACAAAACCCACTTGGAGGTGGATATAACCACTTCTGCCCACTCTCTTAACTCCAGTAGTGTTTTTCTCAAAATGCATGTCTTTACCCAGATGGAGGAAGAACAGGCTTTAGTCTCATTTGTGTCCCCAAAATATAAAGCAACAGGCAAGGCTGCCTAAGCCTCACTTTTGGAGGGAGCATTTCAGCTAGGCCAGAAGTGTTTCAGAGCTCTCATTGAGACTGGGGGTTAGCATAAAAATGCCAAGAGACATCCTTGGCTTTAGCAAACTCAGCTGTGACAGGAGTTTGGAAATCCAGGGTGCAGAAGGCAGAGCAGTTCTAACACTTCCCTAGGGAGATGCTGTTTTCCAGCCCCTGCTGTTACCAGGCTCTGAGGGTGAAAACATCGAAGCTGCAATCTCTCATCCAAATTCCCAAGCCTTTGGGCCAAGCATGGCTTGAGATCATCAGTCCATGGAGTGACTCCATAGGCTGAGCCCTTCTCTCCTCGTCTGAAACCATGCTCAGAAAGGAAAATCCCTGCAGCTTTCCTGGGGAATTTGCTTCCCATTACACCATCAGTTTCTGAGACCTGATTTTCAGTGTCCCTCCATTCTCCCTCAAACTCAGCTGCCTGTGAGCCAGGCAGGGTGGCTGAACTGCATTTGAGAAAGACATGCACAAAGTGAGTGAAACAGGCTGCCAAAACCCACCCCCCTTATGGGAAGCAAGAGGATTGTATTTCATTTTGTAGTGCACTCAGCTGACTCCCAAAGCCTCAGCCTGCCTGGAAAGCTCCCCTGTCTGCTCCAGCACTTTTTGGCGGTAACAATTAACAAATTCAGGATATTGATATGCTGTAACAAAGCAATCTCTAGCTGCACTCCCCCTGTAAAAGATTTGGTGCAGCAGTCTCTGCTCTCTGCATGCTCACACAGTTTCTCCCTCAGTTTCTCCATGATCAGACCCTGGTGACTGCTCTGTCAGCTGATGGCAAAGAGTATTTGAAATAATTTATTTGACACACAGAAGCCCAATAGCTCCTTGTAACTGCCATGAACTCCTTGTAACTGCATTCAGGTAGGGCAATGGAGAAATTAAGAATTAAAATCAAAGCAAAACTTATGTCTAGAATAAGCTAGTCTGAATCCATTCAGCAGCAATTCTCTCCTTCTGCAGTTTTATTACTCCTACAAGCAAATCCATGCCCAGTTTGACTTGCTCACACAAGCAGAGAGCTCAGTTTGAGTCCTCTCCTCCTGGCTTGAAGCATCAGTACCTGAATTCCCCAGTGACACATTCAGACAGGGCAGGGTACACAAGTGAAATATTCAACTTTCCTCCTCTGAGAATATTGACTCCATCAAACCCTGCTGATTTACCTCTGTCCTACTCCCTCCCCAACCCTCCAGGGGAAATTTCAAGGACAAAAAAAAAAAAAACAAAAAAACATCAAAAACATTAGAAAGGGAAACAGATAAAAAGGTTTTTTTTCTGGAGCACAAATATTTCCGCTTTCAATTCTACACAAAGTCCCAGGGCACTGAGGTTAGTTTTGTTTTCCTTGGTACCAGTGTTCACAAACCCTCCAGGAACACCCAGTGACGTGAATGAGGTCCTAAAACGTAGTTTTGTTATTATCGAGAAACTGCAAAGATGAACAGGGTGCAATCTTCAGAAATCATGTGGTTTCTGACGGGGGGAAATTGGTGAAACGCAATTACGCAAAATGAAAGCCAAACAAGGCAAGAGCATCTGTGAAATGAGTACTAAAACTTCCTATCCTTGTTTAAAATGAAGCTCTTCACAAAGGCAGACGGATCCAGTGCCTTCTAAACCTAGATATATCTATTTGTAGAGCATCCCTAAGCACCTGTACCCAAGTACACCTAAGAATTTTCATTTCAGAGCTTGTACCATTCAAACTCAGAGAATTCTCACTAGTCCTGTTCAAGGTTAGAGAGCAGAACTTTTAGTGAGGGGATAATCCAGTTATTAAGGCTACTAAGGCTTTAGCCTGCAATACAAGACAATCCAGGTTTAATTCCCTGATCTTCCACGGGCTTCCCATGCCATGTAATTACTTGCAATCATTTTTGTCACTGAAGTAGCTGGATGCTGATTTTCCAGAGCTCTTAGCACTGTCACAGCTCTAAATCAGAGAGCTCAAGTGCATGTTTTGTTGGAGAAAAACAAAATAGCAATTAGAAGATGCTCATTTAGTCATAATGATGCATCTAAGAGAAATATTAGCATCAAAAGTGTGTATGAAAGAAAATCTACATACTTAGCAGCTAGAAAATGTACTGTCTTTCTCAAAAAAAAGAAAAAAAACAGCTTTACCACTCTGTGTAATACTAACTCCTAAAAATACTGACCAAACATTATCAAAAACATAATGAAAAATGTAATACCTCAGCAGTGATAACATTTGTTATCATTCAAAAGAAATCAAAGCTTCTGTGTGTGTGGCTTCCATTTTAATCTAGAGCCCCAGACAAACCCTTGACAGGATGTTTCCTTCCCATTAAAGCCAACATGCTCTGATGCTTCTTTAGAACTCAGTGTAAGAAGCAAAGGAGGAAAGAAGGAGCTCTTCCAGTGAACAGCTCTTGGCCCAAAAGCAGCTCCTGTGAAGCTGCAGAAACTCAGCCTGCAGGCAGCTATCACCAGTGCTGTGAAATAAGATGCAGCAATCACCTCCAGGTAGCAGAAACACTGAGGAGCTGAAGGTCCAGTGAACATCTCAGCTGTCAATTCCCAAGTTAATCCCAAGACTCCTGGTGAATGCCCCAAAATTCAGCCTTTTTCCCCAGAGCAGGCACAGTGTAGTGCTTCTCTTGAGCAGTGCATGTGCATTTCAGAGAGGCAGCTTTGATTCCATTTGTTTGTCACCAGCAGTACCTAATTCAGCAGACAAGCAGAGGGGCTGGAGCAGAGGCCATTTTTCAGGCAAGGAAGCAGCAGTCACTGAGCTGACTGGGTTTTGGAGATGCTCACTGCTTCCTATTTAAATTCTCAGCTCCCTGCTCAATTCTGGCCCTTTTCCTCCAGTGCCCCTCATCAAGTGTCTATTAATCACAGAAGGGACCTTAAGCTGTTAAAATCTGGGCTCTGAACACAAAACAGAGCAGCCTGGGGTGACTGCAGCTTGCACTGGCTGTTTCTGGGAAGCACTATCAGCATGAAGAAAACACTCATTTCATCAAGAGGCTAAAACACAAATCATATTTTATTACACCCTGAGATTCCTGTTATGACAAGCATCTACACGACCACATTTTACCTCTGTCTCATAATTATGCAATATACCTGCAACAAATCCACTCCTCTAGTACTTGTCACTGCAGAAGAGGAATTGGTACTTAAGAGGTACTTAGAGTTCCAGTTCAACCACATAAACACTGCTCCAGAAGCTGCAATGAGTCTGAAGTTCATGTTTATATTTAAAATACGTAGCAAGTTATTTCCAAAACCCAAGAGAGCCTCCAGCATCGCAATCAATCAATTCTGAGCACAACCTGTGATTGCAAGCTCCTCTTACTCCTCCAGGAGTGGATTTTACTGTCAGTTGACTTTAGTGAAATTTATCAGATGTATTTTCAGCTATAGGAAGCAGTTGTTTCACTCATATACAACAGAAACCCTTCAGCAGAAAATTTCCACATTTTCACAACTAAAAACTCTCCTCTTTCCCTCAAATGGTCCCATCACTGACTACCTCACTCCTCTGGGCCAGTGCTCCATGAGTTTCTGTGAATTACTGCCTTATCCAATTATTTCTTAGATCCTCTATTATCATAATATTTACTGGTATCCACTCTTAAATGCATCTTTGTCCACAGTGCTTTCTCAAGAGAAGGGAATACTCTGATCCTTCTCTTTTTAAAAGGTTTTTAGAGATATCTGGTGATGTGATGAGGGCCAGGAAGAAGTCAGTAGCAGAACAGTCAAGTTAAGTCTCCCAGTTTGCAGTTTAACACTCTTGTCATAAATCACCTTCTGATTCCTTACAGAAAAGCTAGGCAGGTCCAGTGCATTAGGCTCACACAGAGCCCAAAATCTTAAAAGCTTAATTCCCATGTCACAGACAAAGATGTAAGGCACGTGGGTAAAAGAACTCCTGGAAAAAAGCTGGGAATACATGGCAGGACAAGGACAGAGCATTGCCAGCAATAGCTCTCCTCAAACGTTTTCCTGTTTCTTTTCCTCTCAAACACACGAAAATCAAACCCTTGTCTTTGCATGCAGATAGGCAGCAACCCTGGGGGATGTTGGCACTACCAGAGAGGATTACCAGGAAGCCTGCACTTCTTGGCCATATGGTTGCTACTGATTAAACCCTGTATTTACCGGCTGCTTCTGTTCTGGGAGATGACCACACACTGTCAATCATTAAGCAAGCAGGGGAATGCCCAGACACACAGACAGGCTCACACTCTGCTTGCCAAGTTGGCTACTAAACCTTATAACTCTGCAAACACACCTAAGTGTGGCAGGATGTTCTTTCTGTTTACCCTTCAATCCCAGATAAGAGGAGGGTCAGGGTCAGGATCTCACGCGATTTCTACATGCCAATACCCCGGCCCTGCTCTCTTTTGCTGGAATTAGGCTGGAGACAGCTAGGACAGAGAGCAAACAGCCAAAGGAACTCACTGCTTTGAGGATGGCCACTGCATCCTGCTGCAGCCACGTTGGGTAGACAACTTCATCATTCAGAATGGCCTCAAAGAGATCGTCCTCGTTCTCGGCCTCGAAGGGCGCGTGGCCGCACAGCATCTCGTACAGCAGCACTCCCATGGCCCACCAGTCCACATCAGGGCCATACAGCATCTCCTGCAGGATCTGCAGCACAGGAGGAAAGAAACACCAACCCTGGAGCTTCACATCAGAGCAGGGGAGGAAAGAAGGATTTGGAAATGGTAACGCAGAAGTTCTTGCTAACAGCGCTCTCTGTTAGGATGTCCAGGAACATGAAGTGATCTCACCCTGGGAACCCCCAGGTCAGCACAAAGGTACACAAAGGGCTGAATTAGCTTGGCTGGGTCACCTGGGAAGCAAGGCCTTAGAATGATGCTGGGGCTGAGCTGGAGGAGAAGGGGCACTCCAGCAAAACCTGCTGAGCAGCCACGTGTGCGAGCTGACATCATGCCCCCCTTGCCCTTGGGAAGAAAACACCTACCTGGCTCCTACTGCAAGGCTTTCTGGAGAGGGAAAGCATTGTGAGTGTGGGAGAATGGTGCAAACTTCAACCACAGACAGAAATTTAACTGTGTTGTAAGATATGAAACCTTGTTGGAACATCTGGCAGCATCTGGAGGGCAGCAGCTCCTTAAAGAGCTGTTTATTCATTTTGTAGTGAGATTGGGGAATGACAGGGAGTGTGAGGAGGTAGAAAAAGGAACTGTGGAAAGAAGAATTCAATCTCCTTTCAAATCAAGCTGGGACAGCGTCTCTATGTGCCTCTCAAGATTTTTGCAGCCGTATTTCCATTTTTCACTTCATATCTTCTAGAGAAAAATACAGGCTTACTTTGCATACAGCACCCTGAAGATTTACTCATGCCTTACTTCACATGGGGCTGAAAGTAGGCTGATAGTAAGGAGGAAACCCTGACCTCAGGAATCAAATAAGGCAAAGCCAAAGACACTGGCAGTTCCAAAGCCAACCTACACTTTTCACATGGTGGCCATTTTCCTGACCAAGGAAAGGTTTGCTTACCTCTGGAGCGATGTAGTCTGGAGTGCCACAGAAGGTGGCTGTGGTGATGCCATCACGAATGCCCTCTTTGCACATTCCAAAGTCTGCCAGCTTGCAGTGCCCCTCATAGTCCAGCAGCACATTGTCCAGCTTCAAGTCCCTAAAATGAGAATATTCAGAGTCACTGTGTGCTTGGAGCAGCCCCACACAGATGCAGGCACCATCCCAGGCCTTAGAAGCTCAACCTGCAACCTGGGCAAACCTCATCATCATAAAAAAATTAACAGAAGTCGTGCAGGAGAGGTTTTCTTTTGCTTCATCTTTTACAAAAGGGAGGGAGGGAGAAGCATCATTCTGCCAGTGCCATTTAATGTGGGTAGGTGCTGCAAGAGTTTGCCCACATGGGTTTCCAAACACACCACAAACCTGGCTGGCAGGGCTCCTGCCCTTTTAGCTCTGGGAATCACTGGAGCAGAGGTTGCCAGAACTGTCAGATTGTGTAAGGATGTTATGATGCAGCAAAATGCTGCACACAGGCTGCACTCTGATTCAGCAGACACTGGAGCTGGGGAGCACAGCAAGGTCTCTGCAGAGGGCAAACACCTTCCCTGTTCTCCTGAGGTCTTGGGGCTTCAGGCCCAGACCTCCTTGTTATCAGCCTCACTGATAAACCCCATCTGGAGCATCATCCAAGCTGAGAAGAGAAGAAACTCCCTACTGACATCACACCCCACGGACAGGGGGAATCTTCAGGCAGCACAGGATGCCTCCATCATAAGGCAAACTCTTAAAGTCCTCCCAGCTGTATCAACTCCAGCAGTGCACTGATATAAGCAGTGAAGATCCCCCATAGTCCTCACTGGAGTGGGGACCTCCTTGTCACTGTCACAAGAGACCTGCAGCCCAGCAAGCTGCAGGGGGACACTTTTTCCAGTACATCACCTCTAACAGGCTGGGAGCTCCTCATGGAAAGCAGAGCTGCCAAAATGACAGAGCCCTAACAAAGCTTATCAGCTTACCTGACCTTGAGATTGCCCAAAGGAATAACCTGCAGCCAGAAGCACTGTCAGGAACACCACGGGGTCATCTGCAGACTTAGGCAATGCCTGCCTAAAAATACAGCAGCTCATAGCACCTCTGCTTTGCAGCTGCCAGACAAGCTGCAGGCACCAGTGCAGATGCAGGAGAGGAGCTCTGATGGCAGCTCTGTGCAGCACAAACAGGTCACAGCTCAGTTTTTGAACTGTCTCAGGTGTTGGCCCAAGAGCTGCCCAGAGCCATCACAGCAGCACCAGGATGGGGTGGCTTGACAAAGCCACCTTCAAAGTCATTCTGATACCCACATCAGGATCAAAAACTAAATACATTTCAGGGTCTCAGAACCCCTTCATGCTGGATCTTGATCCATTTTGCCCTTTGGTTGGATATCTATTTCCCTAGGAAGGGTGGTAACATCAGTGGTGACATCTCCACATCAATATAAAAACCAGTGGTTGAGCTGAAATCTGAATCCAGCTTGATCCTGTTCATCCTCCATCTATGATCCTGAAGTGAGAATCAGGGGGCTGATTGATGGCTCTGTTGTGCACTGGCATTTTCACAGCCCGTGAGACTCCAGACAGCCCTCCCTCAGCTACACTGGAAAGATCAAGGACACATTGTGTAAGACAATCAGAGCCACATCCTCTCCTGAAGAGATAAGGAAAAGTATTCTTAGCCTATTTGAATGGATGGGAAAGCAAAGGATAGAAGTTAAGACATTTGCCCCTGTCCCCCAGAGACAAGGCTGAACACCAGCTTCCTGAATTCCAGCTCGGATCTTAATCACAAGATCACACATCCTCTCTTGAACTTTAGGATGGCTTGGCAACACAGGCCAGCAAAAAGCCTTCTGCAACACTGCTGCCCTTCCCAGCAGGCCCACGAGCTGCCCAGTGAAATTTGGATGCCAAGGACAGTGCCCATGCCTGTTTCATGCTGCAGTGTTTGCTCTGGGCGGGATGCTCAGCAGGAGACACTTATTTTTTCCCTTCTGAGAATCACAAATGATGGCTGAGGCATGTGGGCAAAGGCTTGTCCTGGAAAGGCTTTAGGGGAGCACAGGGAGAGGTTTGTGCTTGGTTGCCCACGACAGCCCATCTTCAGCAGTAGTTTACAGCCAAAGCTCCTGTTGCTCTTCCCTGTGGTTCCTGGCAGGGCAAGGAAGCCCTCCAAGCATGAAGGCAGGCCTTGTTTTCAGGAATCTGCCACGATGTGGCTGAAATGGACAGTTTATTCTTGGCTTGGGTTTAAATGCAGCAAACACTTTCTCGGTCCTGGGCAGAGCTGACTGTTGTGGTGCACCCCTAAAGATACAGCTGGAAGGGGAATTTTGGTGAACTCGCTTGGAGATCCCCCTAGCAAACCTCCTTCTGTTCCCTGAAACATCCACCACGTCCTGGAACACTTTGGGCATACCTCAAAATACACCATCCTTACATGTGAGCCGGCAGAAACAGAGTCCCAAATGTGGGAGAGCAGAGGCAAGAGACAGCTACGGGGCTGGGCCAGCTCTGCTGAGCGCGTCACCAGGGCACGCTGCCACTTCCCAGCCTCTGCCCCACAGGACATGCTGCAGGATGTCCCAAACCCCTATTAGCTGCACAGGGCACCCTGCTCACCCCAGCTCTGAGATGGCAGGAGCCCTGCAGGTGTGAGAGCGCTGTGCTGGCTGTGTCCTCCCAGAGAGTCTGTGTCTCTGTAATTACCATTAAATTTAAACTGTCTGCCTCTCTCTGGGTAAGCATAGCTCTAACCACACGAGGCAGAGCTCCAGCCCTTGGCTCCTCCACACTGCACGTTAAACCCATTAACAGTGTCTGTTGTCTCCTCCTGACTTCTGTCCAGCAGTGTGAAACCCAACACTCGCATTTTCTATTTTCACATAACCTGTAATGTGACGTTACACATCTCTGGCTCTCGCCTGCTCAGGCCCTTGGCTACGTGCAGATCCTTTCAGAAGAGGACCTCCCATGACCACAGAAGGCTGCTCAATGCTCTCTGCTCAGCAAAGTGACAGGAGATCATCCTACGCTTCCCTCTCGGAGGTCTCGCGGGCCAGCACAGTGGCAGCCTCAGCCACGGGCTCCTCTGGAGTCTGCTCTCTCTGGCTGCCCCATAAGATAAATCCCTGGGAAAGCTGTGGTTTGAGCATTTGTCCCAAGCCATCCCAGCAGCTGTGAGCTCTGAACTCACTGCTTGATGCCGACAGGTCTCCCTGTAAGCCAGCATGGCCACATGAGAGGAAAAACACTGACAGTTCTCTGAGATTTACAAGGAGCTCTTCATTTTCACAGCAAGGATTCCGGGAAGCTGATGAAACTGGAAGCCATCCAGCTCAGAAAGGCCAAATCTACCTCATTTCCTTAATACTTGCATTTTCCATCCAATATTTTTAGCAGTTCCATGAAGCAGTAACGGCAGAGAGGTTTTCTGAGGCTGCGTTTCTAAGGTCCAGCTGAGGTTCTGCCTTTCACTGGCAGAGCCTCCCTGGAAAACAGGCTTCATCCTGACTCAGAAAAGGCTGTCTTTGTCCTTACCCTCAGCTATGGCACACTGGCTTAATGGCCTTGTTTAGTCTAGACCCAGAAGAAATGACAAAATGAGCTGCTTCAGTGTCACTCACTGGGAGAGGTGTTCTTTGCACATCTGCTGCTCGAGTTTGACGTTTGTAAAAAACCCAAAATTACAATTGCAGATGATCTGGTCCCTTTCCCAAGCATCTGTCAAGTGCAATTTCCCTGCACCAGGGACTTTTGCCAGGGAATATGTGTGATACACGTACCTGCCATCTCACTCCTGATGTAGAAACTGTATTTGAAAGGATGAAGTTTGGAGAGTTTTCCCCTTATTTTGGTTTCATCACCCTGTTTTGGTAAGGGCTGTACATGTAGTAAGGATCCAGAGGTGTAAAGGTAGCAGACACTGGCTTCTTGCCTCTCCTTAAGGTTATCCCAGGTTTGCTGATCTCAAAGGTCCAGTTTAAAGCCCATTAAAGCCTGGTGCTCCCATCCCAATGCAAATCACACAATGGTGCCAGCCACAAAGTTAAGTGTGGCTAACATGAAACTCCAGCCAAACGGTTTTCAAAAAACACACAATGAAAAACAAAATCCCCAAACCTGAAATTAGCTAAATGACTAATTTTGGCTTTTCTGAAGGGGAAAACTTTCCCTTTAGACACTCCTTGGAAACACGTTTGGGTGAGCAAATGTGCATTCAAGGCCCTTTGCAAGCAGAGATGAGATTTTAATTTTTCTCCACCTCTTCTGCTGAAGTCATTTTACTTCACAAAAATACTGCAATCTCCATCATGATGCAGAAAAATGCATTTCTATTGCCCGCTCTGGTAGCCAAAGTAATACACATTTCCAACTCCTGCTCCAAAAACATTGTAATTTTTTTTAATGAACCAACTTCATCAGAGGAGAATGAAAGATGTACAACCTGCAGAACAGCACAGTTGGTAAGATAGTTAAGGAAAAGGCAGTAGTTTTCAAGTTGGAGGCTTTGCTCCAAATACAGTGGACAACAGATTTAAACCCATACTTTGATTAAATAAAGAGGAGAACAGATGGAGGTCTCAGTTTTATGTAAAGCCTTAAATACTCCTGTGAAGCTTATAATGTTTCCCATTTTCCTTTGCATTCATAAGGAACATCCAAACTAAAATACTTTCTTTTACCTGAAACCAATGCAATGCTGTCTTGATTTGCAAAAAAATTTAATTGCTTTTAAAAAGCCTTAACATTTATTCTGGACCCACAAAACTATTTTTTACCTTTCTTTCCATACTAAATCTTGGAGACTCAGTTAGGAAACCCAAAGAAAATAATTATTTTCATGAATCTATTCCCACCAGCTTTGGACTAGCACAAAGTGCTAGTGGATCCAGCTTTGGATCTCCACATTTTGTCCCCAAGATTTTATACTGCTTTGGGAATTAAGGCAGTTTCTACTGTAAGTCTTGAGTTGTAGAGAACTTGCTTATAAATTCCCTCACAGAAAATGGTTCACATCACCTATAGTTTTTTAATAACCAAACATTATTTATTTCTATGATCAAGCAAACTTTTATAACCAGAACCTCACACACTCATAGCCCCAAGGAAGAGATAAGCATGTCCTAGGCAGTGGTAAAGCTGAGTGGCAGCAGTAAATACAGCCTGAAGCTGACACCTGCAACATATTCTACCAGAGCTAAGACACAAAAACCCAGGCTGAGCTGGTATTTGCTTAGGCACATCTTTAGGGCAGGAGGAAACACTGAAATCACAAATGAAACCCCAGGTTACTGGCCTTTGATAAAGGGAGCCACAAAGCTGAGATCAGAGAAGGATCAAGCTGCACCAAGCTGGAGAAAAAGAGTTGAAATCCTGAGTTTTGCTGCCAAACCAAAAGAGGTAGGACACTGTTGTTACCCAGCATGTAAGCAGTGTGTAGGCATTTGCACACACCACTGTGGGGGTATTGCAGGCTGAGATGGAAAGTGTTGCTCTACACACCTGCAGCTTCCCAGCACAATTCCCAAAATCCCATGGGATTCAGTCTCCATCCATCCCCAGCACTGCAGGAAATAGTGTCAAAATTCACAGGGACTGCAAAACCTAACTTCAACTCTTTGTTTCCTTGAAAAACATTCCTTTGGGTAAAGAAAACATTTATTTTGGTTTCCAAACAACCTCTGAGGTGAAACCCACCCAGACCACTGTCAGCCACACAGACAGCTTGGCTACAGCAAACTGCAACCTGCAGCAGTGTGACAGGACAGAAATGAGGGGAAGATCTCTCCAGATATTTGTAATTCGTAATTACCAGAAGGTAGGAATGAAACATAGCAAGTGCCTTTCTACACTGGCCCAACAGCCAAAAGTTGTTTTCAAAATCTGACCAGACTTCAGTGTTTAGGGACTGTAAATTCAGCCACCACGGCTCCAGGCTGACCTTCTCATTTCTCACAAAGAAAGCAATAGCAGAAATGTGATATAATGATTCAAGGATCCAACTCAGACTCGGGGAAATGGTGCTAATAAGTGAAACTCCACTGAAACCCACACTCACTGCTGGGCCATTGAGCAGTAGACAGGTGCCTGCCCTTGCTGGCCACGGGAGCCAGAGGAGGCTCGTGGGAAAGCTCCATCCTACAGCCACCTCAGCACGTGAGCAGGGCTCCAGCCCTGCTTTTACAGCCCCATCCCACCACAGCACATCCTGCAGACTCCTGGGAGGGGAATGTGGCAGAATACACAAGAGCCTCCTGCCTTGTCTGTGCTTCACCCAATCCACCCAGAGCACAGACCTTTGGGAATGCTCTGCAGCCATGTGTTGGGATAAAGGTGTGATGGATTAGGGATACTCAGCCTCCAAAGCAGGCTCCACCTCTCTTGCAACACAAGATGTTACAGCCTGATGCAATATGGACTCAAGTCCAGGGTCAGACACAGCACTGGAACCTGCTGGAAGCTCTCACCACAGCACATGGCCAAGGAGTGCCTGAGGGCAAGGTCAGGAGTGGGTGAATTAGCCCAAGACAGATCCTCACACCTGCATCTGTGCTCTTCAGGATGTCCAAAGGCACTCAGTATCAGTATTGCACACTCATGGGGTAAGTCTGATTCTTGCTCTGTTGCTGTTCAGACCAAACAGACTGGCAAACACTGCATCCAGAAGTGCTCTGTCATTATTATTTTAAAGTCAAGCAGCCCTTCAAGCACAAGCACGAGTTCCTACAAGCATTCTGCCTGCATTAAGGCAGCACCATGGGGTTTTTGGCAGAGATGGGCTGGCACCCAGTGCTGCTGGCTGTCCATCTGCCTGACCCCTTCCTGCCTGCAAGGGCTCCCTGGAAGCAGCTCCCAGCCCCACATCAGAGCACTGGCCCTCTCCTGCTAAACCCCGGGCTGCTGCTCTGGAGACATAGCAGTGCCCAAGGCTCTGACTTCTCTTACAGCACAGGAGATGGCATCACCCAGCATCCAAGATCTCTTTGGTGGTTTGAAGCACCAGCACTCCCACCTCCCCTGCCTCTGGGCACTTCAGAAGGGCACCTGTGGAAGATTAACACAATTATTCACAGGATTTCATTGCTGCTGATTCATCCACCAGTTAAAACAAGAGTGTCAGGCTCAAGTACAAAGGCACAGCCTAAAAACCCTGGGCACACCACCAGAGATGATCACAGAGCTTCCCCCAAGCTGGTGGTACAGACCCAGTGGGACCTCAGTGAGTCCCTCTGGGGTCAGGCACACCCACAAACTTCCCCTTTACTTTACTACACCCAGAGCAGCTGTAAGAGGGCTGATGACAGTGTCCAAAGGCAGCTTTACAAGGGCAAAAAGACATGGGGGACGTGTGAAATCGGGCAGCCACGAGCCAGAGCCATTACTGGTGAAACACAGGCGTGCTGGAGGTTGCCACACTGGAGTAATCCCAAAGATGGCACAACTCCTATAATTTATTTATACATCCAAATTGGTGTGCGTGCATTTTTTAATAGATACTTATATATAATCTATGTATTATTTGCTGCACTTTTATGTGGGACTCTACTCAGGAAAGAGGAGCTACAATTGAAATGTTTCACTGAATCTCAGAGCATTTGTCCTCCCATTTACTGCAGGAAGGGGAGAGGGGGATGGAAAAAGGCTTCGTGTCCAGTTTTTGGTATGGATGCCACGCTCTCCCTCTCTGGATGAGCTGCCAGCCTAGTCCTGTGATGGACTCCTCAGTCCCACTGGGCAGCAACACTGGAATTTGCTGGCCCTGAAACATTACTTGCTGAGCTGCTCCCAACAGAGCTCTCATTTTACTGTTGCCAGAAAAAGAAGGAAAAAGGAAAAAAAAAAAAGAAGAAAAAAACCCACCAACCACAATGTTTCTTTTTGTGCATCCCATTGCCTGAAGTCTTCAGAGGAGGCACACAACAGACTCAAGACCCAAATGCAGGAACAAGAATCAGGGGACTGATGGAACTAGGAGAGGTTAAAAAGCACAAGCCTGTTGTGTCACTTTGACAAAAATAGATCAATGTTGATTCAAAGCCTGATATGGAAATTAAAATGAAATCAGGTTTGTGCCCGCAGCACAGCATGGTCCCAACACTACAAGATGCAGTGAGAGTTATCCAGGATTAGTCATCCCCAGCTGCCCACAGCCCACCACAGGGCTGCTGAAGGCTCCAAGCTGTCCTGGCAGCATCAGGGCTGGCCTGTGCTGCTTCCCCCAGCACACAGGACAGGTCCCCACTGTGTGCCACTAACCCTGCCCTGGAGGAATGAACCAGCAGCCTACACCAAAGGGACTCTCCTGCTCATCCCACTGCTGCCATGGAACCCACCCTCCTCACTACAGTCTTAGGGGGAATATTTCACTCCTGGAAATATCAAAGAAAATAAAAATGAAGGTGTCCCTATCCATCAGGATGATGTGTGCAGACTGCCTCTGGCACTGGCTTGGGCAGCAAACCAGCCTGTGCTGGTACTGGGAATGCCAGCAGGGCTCTGTGGGAAGGACACTCCTGCCTGGAACCTGTAAATCTGGTCAGGCAGACTTCTCCACATTCATCTGATACAGGTCAGGTTCACTGTACTCTGAGCCTGACTCTAAATCCAGGGAAATCAGTGAAAAAAATAACTCCTGTCAAGTTCACTCAATTCTGAAATAGGCCCTGCCCTGAGGAAAAAAAATAAATTACTTAACCTTATTAAGGCTCTGAATTACAGATCCAGATTTATAAAGCTAAGGCTATAGGTGCTAATCCCCTTTCTATAATGGAATAAACAAAGCTGAAGGCCGAAGTACTGTATTTTTAGACAGGATTTTTAAAAGCACCTTCCTTTGGCCTGTAGATTTCCACTGCCAAACTTACTATTAACTTTTGAGGGAGCATCCGTGCTGGGCCAGCATGGCTGGGTTTGAAAATCTCACCATCTGCACTGAATTTTTATGCACAGAGCAAAAGAACAGTCTCCCTGCTAGTGACACATTGTGGGCACACAGCACACAGCCACCCCACTGCTGCACAGGAGGGGGTTCTGCCTGGTTCCCCTTGGAAGAAATGAATAAATGAATTTCCTGGGAAATGCTGTTTCTTCAAAAAACAAACTGACACCATGACTGATATAATTGGCTCTTTTTTTTTCCTAAGACTCCATGGAACCTTTAGGCAAACACAGTGCTTTCCTGACTGCTCTGATCTCTCTGCTTTTGACCACAGCAATCACTTAAATGTAAAATGGAAGAGGCTTTTGTAGAAGCCTAGAAGATGGGTCATTATCCCAATATTTAGTTTCTCATTTCATGAGAATTACTGTTGCTATTCACTCATTACAGGTGCTTCACCCAGAGCTGTGTGAAGCCCAAGGATCCTGGATAAGCAGGGCAGAGCCAGGTGGAATTCCTGGCTGGGCATGCTCAGCTCTCTGCAGTCCCACTCTGCCTCCTCCCAGGCTGGCTGCATGCAGGAACCAGTGACACTGACCTTTGTGCCAGGCCAGCAGGGACACACCAGATCCCATGTGTCACCCCAAATGCCACACAGCATCAAACTGACCCCAAAGTGCCCACCAACAATGCTGGCTGGTGTTATCCCCCAGCACATCAAGCACTTAACCCTCGAGTCTCACTGCTCCGGGCTCCCTCTTCAGCTAGCACAGGGGAAGAGATGCTTTCCCAAGCCACTTCAGACCCTCCAAATTTGCCTCACCAGCTGACAAGGCTACCAAAGTTCCCGAATTAGGTGCCTTAGATGGCTCCCTGATTGTTGGTAAAGCAGCAGCAACCCAGAGCAGGAGTCAAGTGATGCTCACCTGACACAGCTGCCAGGCACAAGGAGCTGCCTTGCTCCTGTTATGTATGAAACAAATTAATCACAAAATCAAACAAGCACTGGCTCCACTGACCCCATCAAGGAAAAAAATAGAAATGGGACACGAGTGAGGAAAGTCTGTCTTTACACTGCTCAGCCCTTGAATTTTTAGCACATTCACACATCAAGTCCCTGCAAGTCCCTTTGGCCTCTGACACGTGTGACCATGGAGAAGGATGCCCACGGTGCTGTGTGTCTAGCTGGAAATGTGCCTCCTGACATATTCAGATTTTACTATTTCAGCTGTGGAAGATCTGAAGCTATCAGGTCCCTCTTGCTTACACAGGTTCCAATTATATGTCTTGCTTATCCCTTTGGTCAGGAAGAAGACATCATAAATCCCCCCCAAAACTTACTTCTACTCTAGGGAGACAAGAAGCGTCAGGCAAAAACCTGTGTGCCTCTTGCTGAGGCACCACAGCAGATCAAAACTCAGAATTACAGATTTTCTACCCAGACATCCCATGTTTACAACACAGGCCAGAATTGCACAACAACACATATTTTCTATCACAATACAAAAGTTAATCAACTTGAAGGCAAGGTGATTCTCAAAAAACTCCTTGTCCGTCCTCACTAAAGTTACACTCAGGTGGCATCTAAAGTGCACTGTTTTTTAGCTCATGTCCTCATCAAAGTTTAGCACTCTCCACCTACAAGGCCACATTTTTATTTTGTGGCAGGAAGGTACTTCTTAATGTTATTGACAATTCCAGTGGGTTCAGCCAACAAGTACTTCAAATTCATCTCCACAGTCAAGTACTGCTGCTCTCACACTGGACTGCTGCTCTCAGATACTCTCCCATGAATAAATAATTGATTGAGGACTAATGGAAAACCATGGAGAAAAGCAGAATGACTGTACTGTCCTGAGAAAAAGGAATAAAAAGGGCATTATCTCAATACCAACATGCTGAAATGCATCACCCACAACGGACACGTTAAAGCTAATGAACCCCTGGAACTTTTCTAGATGGATTTGCAGACATGGAGCAGTAGATGGCCCATGTCCCCTCTGCACTTTGGGGACAAAATTTTTAAGTTTACCTGTCCTCCATCTCTGTTCTCAGACTCCACAATGCTTTACTTCACAAGTGGTTTGCAAACTTCTCCATGGTTTTGCTTGAGGAATGATTCCACGGTTCCTGAAATGATCCCATGGCTGTGAAAGCACAGTTCATTGTTTGGGGGTGGTGCTGTGGGTGCTGCAGTGTGCTTTGTCCTGGGCTGTTAACAGGAAAGCAACCACACCATGCCAGAGCAGCTGCTTTCCCATCAAGGTTATGTCCAAGAGCATTTGGAATCAGCTTTTGAACACTGGGTTACTTCACTTGCCACCTCCCATTGTCCCTGTGGTGACTTGGGAAGCACCACTGTGATACAAATGCAAACCCACCCTGCTTCCTCTCCAGCCAATCCCTTCATTTGGCACTGCAGGTTTGGAATCCCTGAGTTTCCCTTGCACACACTGGTATCCCCCACAGCCATCCCACCCACCTGGAAGTCAACCCTTGGGCATTTGGTTTGCTGCCCTCACCCCAAGTGCCTGCTGGCACTCCTGGCACCACCAGCAACCATCACCATGGCTGGAATGACTCAAACCAGAGAACATCCAACCAGATGATGATGTTTATCAACAGCCTCTCATCCCTCCCCAGCAACCAGGGCAGCTCTGCCCAGGCACGGAGCTGACACCCGGGGTGATGCTCAGATGCAGCAGGCTGTGTCCCAGAGCTGATCCAAGCTGTAGGGATCAGGCAGAAACACTTTTTCTGCACATCCCCAGATGAGCCTGCCTGGCAGACTTCTTTGGCAAGTGTTTCTCCAGCCTGGCTTTCCACGTGGAGCAGGAGCACTGCACAGCCCGCCAGCCCTGGTGCCCACACGGCACCTTCATTCCAGAGGAGTCAGAGCTGGTGACACATGACTCAAACACGCCGTGAGCTGCTCTTAATCCCAGCAGCCAGCCAGCAGAGCTCCCCTCTGTCCTCAGCTGCCCTTTTCTGGGCAGCTGCAGCTTTTCCTGGCACCTGACTAGAAACCCTGTGGCTTTTACCTCGTGTGCATGAGGTAAAACGTGGATTTGGGCTTAGAGCCTTCCTGCATCCTGAAGGGGAAGTGTTGGGGTTTAGCACTGTCCAGCTGCTAAGGTGGCACTGGGGCTGCTTTTCAGAACCTACAGACAGCAAGATCCCTTTTGCTGGTGATTTAAGTCTCCTCCTCCAGCAGCACAGCCACAGTGCTCTCCAGCTGTACCTGCCCTGTCATACCCTGTCCCATCTGTGCTTTTCAGGGCAGTGAGGGTGCTGCAGCGATGGAGGGGGAACCCAGTGCTTCCCCACAGCCTACAAAAACCTCAAAGGCAAGAGGAAGGCCCCGTGTGTGGCACAGCTGCAGGCTCTGCCCCGGGAAGAGGACAGCACTTCACCTTACTCATGTTACAAGCAGTTACAGGAATGGAGTCATTTCCCGGGTGGCTCTGGCCAAGCTCCCCCCACAGCTCTGCGTGGTGCTACACAGGACTTCAGGGAATCATAAAAGACAATCACAGAATGGCTGTGGTTAGAAGGGACCCTAAAGATCGTCTCATTCCAACCCAGTTGCCATGGGCAGGGACATATTCCCCTGAAGCAGGTGGCTCCAAGCCCCCTCTAGCTTGGCCTTGAACACTTCCAGGCATGGGGCATCCACAGCTTCTCTGGACAGCCTCAGGGACTTCAGCCAGCCCCTCTCTTCCTTATCACACCCCAAATTTTGCCAGACCCTGCTCGTATCACACTCCAGTGCTCCACAGCACTGTCCCCTAGCACGGGCTGAGCCATTCCCGGGACCAAGCTGAGCCATTCCCAGGACCAAGCTGAGCCATTCCCGGGACCAAGCTGAGCCATTCCCAGGACCAAGCTGAGCCATTCCCGGGACCAAGCTGAGCCATTCCCAGGACCAAGCTGAGCCATTCCCAGGACCAACTCAGCCATTCCCAGGACCAAGCTGAGCCATTCCCAGGACCAAGCTGAGCCATTCCCAGGACCAAGCTGAGCCATTCCCAGGACCAAATTGAGCCATTCCCAGGACCAACTCAGCCATTCCCAGGACCAAGCTGAGCCATTCCCAGGACCAAGCTGAGCCATTCCCAGGACCAAGCTGAGCCATTCCCAGGACCAAGTACCGCTCAAAGAGCGAGACTGGGAAGTCTCACCCACCTCCACACGAGTCCTACATGGCTCTGCTGCTGGTATAAACCACAAGTTACTTCATGACTTTCTGGCAGCCACAACTGGCATCATCAGCCAGCGAGTGGGAAGGGCTGTACACCCATGAGAGCAAAACCACAGAGAATTAAACCCTGCAGTGGGCTGGCAGAAAAGCCATGGTACTGAGAGCTCTCAGAGTAGCCAGAGAGCCAGAGGCTGTGACTCACTGGGAGAGGCTGCACAAAAATAGGGCTTTCAGCAAGGCCCACAGGGATTTCTGCAGGGAGATTCTTCCCCTAGAGACAGGCAGGGGGACTTGCCTCACCTTTCCCATCAGGGAGCAGATCCAATGACTGCTCTGCCAGAAGAGGAATTCACTATTGTCCGGCTGCTTGTTTCCAGCCTGGCTAAAAATGGGATCACAGGAGACTAATTGCTTCACTGGAGGAAAAAAAAGAACTAGTCTGGAGTGATGGAATTATTTTGTAGACTGTTGTTGTTTGGGTTTGTTTCCATCCTGGCTTAACGAGCATTAATGACTTCAGAAGGGGGGAGGAAAGCCATTAGGGAGAACACGATCCACACAGATACCTCTGGCCCAGCACACACTTCTGTCCCAGCCAACCTCTACAGCTCTGATGGCATCCCTCCCTCCTCCAGCCCTTCAGAATGCAGGAAGGTGGCTGAGAGCAAAGGGAAATGTCAATTTTTCCCTTTTAATTAGGCTGACTGGAAGTGCCAGCCTCCCCGCAGCTCAAATACTTAAGCATGTTAACTATGCTCAGCAGCATCTCCAGAAAAACTGCTGTCCCTCCTCAGTGGCAGGGAAACAAAGGGAAAACATCCCAGAAGAGTGAATGCTCCTGGCAGAAAACAGCAAAGCCCAGAGCCTGTGAAACAAAGTTTGTTTGTTTTGTTTGAGGAAGCCACTGAATCTTCTGAGATTCATTCTGGTGTCAGCAGAGACAGAAAGAAACCCAAAGCCAAGACAGGTAATTAATGTTGAAATTCCTCCTTACATAACAGCACTGGGACAGACACTCACTTGGCCAGTGCTGTGCAGGGCTGTGCCAGCAGAGCCCAGAGAAAGCCTGGGAGCAAGCAGTGCCCGTGCTACACCCAGAGGCTCCAGCCACCCTTACAAGCTGTGGGCTTCAGGGAAATAGGGATTGTCTGGGCATGATGTGCCTATTTCTATAACCCAGCTCTGCTGAAGGACAGCTTTTAACTGCATCCCCCAGGGAATAGAACAACTCAAACCACAGCAAGGTCCCAAGGAAGAAAGACACAGGCAAAGCAAAGACTTGGAAATATCAGGAGCTTCCCTGGAGAAGAGGTGGAGATTTTCAGCATGAGCCTGGTTGTAAGAAAATGAAGAGAAATTAGGGAAGGCTCTCAGGCAATCAAAGAGTGACTTCAATTGCCCTGTTCTAGACATGACAGACTGTGAAATAACCAATACTCCATGCCACATGTAACTCATGTACAGGCAACGGCCAGGCCCCCAAAGACCATACTCTCTCTTCCATGTATCCCCATTCCAATGTCAGCTTACTGGCAATATTTGGCATTTGCAGCCTTGCTTCCTGGCCAGCAGGGATCCAGAGATGCCACAGGCTGATGCTGGGAAGCAGCATCCAACAGTTCTGGCAGGAACTTCTGACTGCTCTGTGGCTTGGGAAAACTGTTAGTCCTGAAGGACCCCAAGGGAGCTCTGACTGGAGATGATGAGGGGCAGTAAAGAAGGCAGACTGCAAGATAGTGTCCCATTAATTTTATCACCCCAAATAGCTGTCCTTCCCCTGGGGCTATTACCAGTCTGAGTGAGCAGAGCAATTTCACAAGATCAAAAGAGTGTAGGGGAATCTGTGACATAGAGACTTTCCACGCACGAATCCAACTTCAGCCCACTCAAGCCACAGATGACCTGTGGCTTTTGGGGTTTGCAGGCTGGCTTCCCTTTGCTCTGGCTCATTTCCAAAACCTCATGAGTTCCAAGAAGCAGCACAGTTTAGTACTGCCTTTTCTGACAGCAGACAGGGAACTATGTTTCAAGTGGCTCAGTCACTGATAAAAGATATTTATTTAACAGATATGGTGCCACAAAGGCTTATTTGGTCATTTTCTCTTTGTGTAAGAACAGGGGGAAAAAAACATCAATTCAGGCTGGAGTTACACCAGTCCTATCTCAAACCTACCACCAGCAGATCAGCTTCCATCCATGGGTCAAAATTAACTTTGCAGTGCAAGGCATGAGCTGACTGCCTGAATCTCCCCTGGGTTGCTGTATCCCAAGCAGCACAAAGGACACCAAGAGCTGTCACCCTCCTGTGGGGGTTGTCTCTGGCCCCAAAGAGACCCCAGCAGGAGCAGGACTAGCTCTGGCTCCAGGCTCTGTGCTGCTCAAGGGTGGAGTGGCTGGGCAGTGCTGCCCCCTGACCTTCCCAGGGGATGGACTGTCTCTCTGGGAGCTTGGCCAGCTGGCAGCAGTCACAGCTCCTCCTTGGCTTTCTCATTTATCAAGGCTGGACAGAGCAGCAAGAAGCAGGAGTCGGCTGCCAGGGTTTTTGCTCCCTCTGTGCTCAACAGGGTCTAAAGGTAGAAATCCTGGCTGTAAAGCTGCTGTTTGGGCACCAAGTTTCAAGCTACTGCTCAAAATATATGAGAAATTATATATGAGTAGTACTGGAATGGGGAACTCCAGCTAGGAAGAATGGTTATAAAGTAAAAGAAAAAAAAAAGAGAGAAGATGCAGGAAATGTCAAAGGTTACAAAGTTGATAAGATTGTGTCAAAATCCCCAAAGAACAGATAAGCATACAATTCCTCAGCCTATGGCTAAGAGACACTGACAAACAGAAATACAAAGCACACTAATTCAGCTTTTAGGCACGAGTCAACAAGGACATGGGACCCTGCTACATTTTCATGCTCAGGTAAAGGTCAAAAGGAACGTAACAAGATCCAGAGAAGGGAGGAGAAAACCCAAAGCCTGCTTGCTAAATGTCACACACCAGCTCAGACTCTCAGCACAAGTGCCACAGAGTCTGGACACAGAGACTCAGGGCAGCCTCAGTGCCACAGCCCACGCTGGCTGGCTGGAATGTCCTTGGAGAGTCTGAAGGGAGCATTTCCTCCTGCCCCTGCTGCCACACAGGTTTGCACGTGGCATAATGTCCCCCTGCTCCCTTGCACAGCTAACCCTGCTTTTCCCTATTCACCCCCTCCTCCACCCCCCTTCCTTTTCCAGAACAACAGCCAAAGATGGCATGACCCACTCTGGCCAGGCACCACGACAAAAATGCTTCAGATCAGAAATGCTTCAGATCAGAAATGCACACATCCTATTGGACAGACTTAGCCGTGGCAGCATGCCTGGATCAGGGATTTAGCTAGTAAATAACCTCTCCTACTTGGAAGTCATTTTCTTGATTCATGAGCACTCCTCTACCACGCTGCTGAGAGATTTGTGAAAGCAGCTCTGGATGTTAATAATAAATCGTGCTTGTGAAACTTTAATTGATTCAGAAGGAATCAGCTCAGAGCATGGAGGATCTCTGTGGTTCTGAATACATCACATTTGTACACAGTTGAGACTTGAAGGCTTGCTCCCCTTTCCATTGTTGTCAGCTGGAATACTGCCACAGCTTCTTCAGTGGAATAATAACCAGGTAATACAATTCCAAGATTAAATTGTGCCCTCAGGCACAGCCTCATAAAAGGGGAGGTTCTCCAACCTATTAACAGCAAAGGTGCCATGACTCAGAGGCCAAACGATGAGCAATGCTTTCCCCTTGCTCCATGAGAATAGGCCCCATAAACAGCAGCCTGGCCTGCACCAGCAGCTAAGGACAAGCCCCAGCAGCAGTTCAGCTGGCACACAAAGCTGTGCCCACCATCCTGCCCAGGGTACCACTGACAGGAGAGGGAAATCTCTCCCACAGACATTCTGAATTGTAAAACACTTATTACTGCAGCACTACCCTGTCAGAGTTGAAATTTTCCATTGTGTTGGTATTTTTAGTTTATATATGTATCACTACAGGCAGCTCTGAAATAGAATCTACAGACAAGGTGTGACAGTGATGCATCACTGATATTAAAAGCTGCTGGATGGCTTTACAAAATTCCTCTGCTTGCACAAAAGCAGAGTAACCCACCTGCTCCCTGGAATAAAGAACAAGATCTGAACATTGGGATTACTGACCAAGGAAACATCAGGTGCCATTCTTGCTGCAGCTAAAAAAGTAAGTCAAATTCTCCCTGGCTAACTGCAGCTATTGCTGCAGGCCAAATATTTCAACACAGAGTCTCTCATTGTGTCCCTCACAAATACAGCAACTTCACTCACTGCAACACGTTGTGATGCAAGAAATCTTCCATTTCAGCAAGTCAGAGAAACAGATGCAACAGCATTTTGTCAGCATAATCCTTCTTTCAAGAAGTTGTACAAAACATTTATTAAGGTTGACAGAGAGACCTTTTCCCCAGCTATATATATCAGCCTCCCTAATGCCAACCCAGGGCTCATGTTCTCAGAGAGTGACACTGAAAGATTCCTCCTTTTGAGATGGGTACAAAGATCAATAAAATTACTGGATTAATGCTGGGCAATTCTGGAGAGCTCAGAGCAAATGTTTTCAAAATTCAT
Organism: Calcarius lapponicus; assembly: GCA_039654755.1. Classification (NCBI taxonomy): domain Eukaryota; kingdom Metazoa; phylum Chordata; class Aves; order Passeriformes; family Fringillidae; genus Calcarius; species Calcarius lapponicus. The sequence goes on along the minus strand of CM077468.1, from coordinate 62,146,515 downwards.
GAAATCAAACACCTGAATGCCCTTGGTATCAGGGAACATGCTAAAAGTCAGATGAGCAGTTCTGGCTAAAAACAACAGTAATATTTAAGGGCAGTTTTAAAAAATAAATTTTAAGTAACATAAAATATATTTAAGCTTTTACATTTTCTCCTTCTGGTGATCTTTATGCCTTTAAAATAGAAAGAAGAGAGCAGGAAAGACAGAAACCCAGTATTTTTGTAGCAAAGTTTCTTAGTTTCAAAAGTTCTAATCTAAATATTCCCTGGTGTTCTAGGACTTAAAGATTGAGCCTAATTCTGGTTTCCAAGTCTCCATTCTTTGCAAACTTGTCTGTAATTGTTACACATAGCTATTTCTTAATTGCATCTGCGTGCTCTTTAATTGTGAAATGCCTCCATGAGGATTTATTAGTCACAAAAGGGATTCCAGAACACAACTCACATCTAATCACCTATCCCCTCCACAGATGAGGGGATTTTTTTTATTTTTATATTTTTATTGCGCCAGCACCAGAATTCTCAAACAACATCAAGCTCTCATTGCAAGCATTCCCTAAATGAGTCTGTGCCTGTAAGAGTTCACATGTTTTAATATGCAAATGTAGCAGCCACACACACAAAAAAGTGAAAGTATGAGAGACTGGCATTCAGCAAAGGTTCTCCAGCCTTGGGGCAGGTGGATGAACTACACAAACTCTTGAGGCCCCTTCGAGCTGGGATTTTTTAATGATTTATACAAACTCATTATATGCAGGGTTTGCAGGTTTTAAAATCAGCCCCTTTAAACAACCATAAAGGAAAAGTAGACACTAGCAGAGCCAACAACTTCTGTGGGCTATTCAGTAGTCCTTAGTCATGTGGAAAGTTCCACCAAAGTTCACAGACGATATACAGTGGAGTCAATGGGGCACAGAGATCTGATCTGTGCATCTCCAAACAGGACTGCTCTTGCTAAGCACAACTGTAAATCAGGCCTGAGCCGTCCTGCACTCTGACTGATTGAACATGACACAGAAACGTGAGAGGCTGGGCTTTTTTTTTTCCTCTCTGCACTTTCCATTTGATCAAGTGCAGAGAAACAATCCTTTAAGCACTGCATGCCAGAGGCTGTAAAAGAGCCCATCTCACAGGCATGCAACAACCACAGCAGAGTGGAAAACTGTGCAAGATGCACTGTCTAGAAGCACAAATCAGCCTACACGAGCTGTTGACTGTCAGATAAGATAGCCACAGACATCACTACACTCCTGACCCTCAGACACATCCCTTTATGTTTCCTAAAGCTGAATGAAGTGTTTCCAGAGACTCCAGCATGAAAATTCGTCTTCTACACCAAGCAGCTGTTGTAGGGATGGGATTGCTGGTGGGGTATTCTGTGCCAGTTTGCAGCTTTTAGCTGATTTGCTTCACTCATTCACCAGATAATCAGCTTATATTTCATCCTTTCTGCTGCTCTCAGAAAACAGCACATCCCTCATTTTGCTCTGCTTACATTTATATCCACTCTGGTCTTTGGGGCCCCAATCTCACACTGCACTGAGCCTCAGAGCTCCCCCAAACAGAGTTCTTAAAGTGACAGAGAGCAGATCCCACAGCTGAGGTTATGGAGACTCACACCCATTTTGGCACTGGTTGAGCTGTTCCCACCCTTTCCTCAGATGCAAACAACTCTGCCCACACAGCCAAATCCATGGGGAAAAGAGGCATAAAATACATCAAACCAGCAACAGTTACCTAGAGAGTCATCAACTGTAGAACATCCAAGCAAAAACTTTCACTGAGCAATAAAACAGTTTGGGTTGGAAGGCACCTTAAAGATCATGTCATTCCAACCCCCACTGCCATGGGACGGAACACCTTCCCTGTCCAACCTGCCCTTGAACACTTCCAGGGATGAGGCATCCACAGCTTCTCTGGGCAACCTGTGCCAGGGCCTCACACCCCCACAGTGAAGAATTTCTTTTTTATATCTAACCTCCATCTACCCTTCTTCAGCTTAAGGCCATTCCCCCTTATCACCCTTGCAAAAAGTCTCTTTCCAGCCTTCTTGTAGACCCCTCTTAGATATTAGAAAGCTGTTATCAGGTCTTCAGGCAGCAGCCTGGAGGTCTTTCCTATAAGGTCTCTCCTCTATCACCTGATTGAACCAAAGGCTTATCTTTATTTACCAAGAAAACAAAGCCATGCATAGCACCTAAGCAAACCACCAGTAATCCCCGGATAGCCCCCCAGCCAGGCAGTTTGCCTTGCAGAGAGAGCACTGCTGCTATCAGCCACAGATCCAGTTCCACTGCTCATTTACCTCCCTGGGGAAAGCCCCTTGACTTCAGGGGAAACAAGATCTGGCTCCAGATGTGAAAAAGGGCATCAGAATAAACAAAATCAACAGCTGAAAAAAAAACCAAAAACAACACACCAAACAAAACACCAACAACCAAAGAACAAAGCCAAGAGTGAACATGAGGAATCCCATGGCTACACTGTCTTGACCCATGGAAAAAGCAAACAGCACACTAATAAAAGTTGCTCTGTTAACAGTGGCTGTATGTAATTAGGAAAGGCATTCAGCTTCTGTTTTCAGCATGTAATTTTTAATTGATTTTGCTGAAAGAAACCTTAGTGTTGTTTTAGTTAACAGCAGTCTTTCCAGCAAAACTGGTCTCCATAAAAGGCTTATGTAAAGCTTCCTTCAAGTGTCACAGGCTCATTGTTTGAATTGGCAGGGAATTAACCTGTTGCAAAAAGCCCATTCCCTATAAAAGCCAACAGTCATGAGACACAGAGCTGCAGACCTGATGGGTCTCCTCCACCAAGGAAAGGTGATGAATTCAGAGGCTTGGCCAGTATCCAGCAATCCTTCCAGATCCCACAGGAGAAAGTTCTTCCCTGTCCTAAGAAGTCCTGCACACAGTAAGGAGATGCTCCCAGCTAGCACACACAGGAGCAAACACTGCCTGTTAATATGCTTATCTTATTTTCCCCAAGAGCTGGAGTTCAGCCCCAAGGCCAGACCATGCTCTCATCTGGATAATTGCATAATTATCTCTTGCCTTCCAAAAGGAGCAGGCATCCTATTAAAGACCTTTGAGTCACAGGACAGCAGAGCACAGGGATTCTTTGCACACCCTCTCACAGCCAGAGGTGTGATAGGGCACCAGCAGACCCCCAGCCCCTCCAGAGGGGTCAGCTGCATTAGAAATACCATTACAGACACAAAGGCAGTTAATGAGCTGACCAGCAGGAGCCCTCAGGACAAAAACAAGGTTCTTCACCAGCCAAGAGCCAGTCCTTCTCAGCAGTGTTTTATCTCCTCTGGCTCCTGGCCAGCTGCATGACCTCCATGCTAACACCACCTGTAGCCTTAAGGATGGATCTGCCCCAGTGCTGTGCCAAGCACTGAGCTGGGGCATGGAGGTGTCCAACTCTACACCTCAGGCTGGCAAAGCCACCACTAAAGTACAGCTGACATTGTGTCCTGCATGCTGTATCACCTCTGCAGGCAGTGGAGGTGTGTTCTGAAAAGAGACTCTCTCAGCCCAGACATCTGCTAGTGAGACATTAGCAGAGAGAGGGAGAAAGGTTGGTCACAGAAATTCAGGCTGTGCCACTAGGCTAGGCTGACTGCTTTGTGCTGCCTTTAGAAAGGTCTTACTGTATTTTACTGTAAATCTCAAAGCCCCCTCCTCCAAAATAATCCAACCCCACCACAATCAAATTTAAGGAAATACTTGCACCTGCCCTCATTACCCAAGTAGGTGACCTTGGCACGTGGGTCCACACACTCCCAAAGCTGTACCTCAGCCCATGCCAAGGTCTAAATTTGAGGGCAGCAGGGCAGACCAGCCATTTTTACAGTAGTGCTACTCAGGAGGAAATGGCCTGCTTTTAAAATAAACCCTTGCAGTCATCCACTATCTCTGTGCTTTTTAGCAGACTGTGAGTAGACCAGCTCCCTCGTACAGAGCAAGCCACTGTGCAACCTAATTCTGCTCAGATATGCTGCTTTGTTTTGTTTCTGGCAAGCACAGAAGCCAAAATATGCTTCCCCTACCCTGGGAACTGCTGAACTGGAAAGTGAAAGTCAGCAAGAGCTGCCTCAAGAAAAATAGCACATCCAGCCATTAGAAAAAATGACAAACCAACCTACCTATCTGCAACAGAGCCCAGCACTGTAATTTCCTTTAGAAATAATCTTAGAGAAAGCAGCGGGGCACAAATATTGCCCTGTGAGCAAAGATTTTATTTACAATAAGCATGATTATTACCTAACATTTTCCTGGCAGCATCCAGCATGAGCTGATCCCAAACACATCCTTGCCCTAGTCCTCTGTGGTTAGGGGTGCACAATACACTGTGATGTGACACACAAAAAGATTTTCATGTCTGGATGCATTCCCCTGTATGATGGGCTGAGGAACCCCCACCATACTTGCTGATTTTTTTTTTTTTTTCAGGAAGCAACTATAAATAGGTGCTGCTAAGTTGACAGCTAAACCTCAGCTCAGGGCAAGACAGAGACCTTTCCTTGGTAAGTCCAGAAAGCCATCTCTCCTTTGTAGTGCTGCAAATGAAGAGAGAAAAAATAAAGGCTTTTGAAACTGAAAACTTTCTTTTAAAGAACCCCAAATACATACAATGTATGTTTATGGGACTCCTATTCTGGCCACAGCTTAGTAACAAAAAGGGAGTTTATTCAAAATGAGAAGCAAACTCACTGAAAATTTCAGCTGAATTATGAAAATCATCTCGTGAGAGAACCAATCCAGCTGTAAGCTCAGTTTTAAAATTAAAAATCACATATAGCCAAAATGCATCATCTGTCTCAAAAGCCCATTCTCAAGGACTTACAGTAGCAAATGCAAAAATATTGCTCTACAGCTATTTCAAATTGCCTGTGTGTGTTGAAAAAGGAATCAATGAACACCTGATTTTAGCAGCCACCAGCACCATCCTGCCAGGCCACAATGACAAGTTTCAGCTCCTTCTTGATGAACTTTCAGCGCTGTCTCTCAAACCTCTCTAGCATTTCAAACAAGAGAAAACCCAGCTTTTGGCAGCACTTGTGGCAAATGCAACTTGACTTAGCAGGGGAACACTCATTGCACTGGTAAATGCAGATTCTTTTCTGAACTGCTCAGTCTTGAAGGGGGCAAAGAAAAATACAGTATTATTAAGTTAAGCCCAGAAGAAAAACAAATGACACAGAGTATTCTAGGTCAGCAGCCCTATTCCTCCACTGACCCTGGAAACCCAGAAAGAAGACACCTTGAAGAGCTTGTGGTAAAACCCTTTCTGGTCAGGCTATTTCTAGTGTCTCTGCCCCCTGCTCCCTAATCATGCACTCACATTCTGGTCATAAAATCTGATCCAAACTCTCTTACACGAGTGCAGTGACTCCATTCTGAGTATCTCCTTTATCCTGCACACTCTCCCCCAGAGCCTGGTGTTTGTGACCTGACAGAAGCAACCTCAGCTCAGTGCAGCCCCAGCCAGCAGCTCTCTCCTCTTACATCTTCCAGAACCCCAACTAATTATAAGAAACCAAGTCACCCACCTCCCTGCAGACCTGTCTCATGAAGCTTGAGCTACCTGACTCCACAGCTTAACCAGTTTCTCAACAAGATCAAAGCCTGTGCAGTTGTTCGAGGAGCTTTCCAATTATTCCTCCAGTTTCTACCATGAATTATAGCAGCACTTGAAGAGTGCCAAAACCCAGAGGGATCAGTTACTCCTGCCCTGTGACAGGCAGCAGGCTGGGGCAGACAGGACAAACTGTAAGCACAAGGCATTACATTATGCACAGACCCAGTTTTGCTCCTGAATGACTGACAATAACTACTGGATGTCACTATTTTAAGGAAAATGTCATTTGGGTAATTATCTGGCAGGGTCTCTCCTCAGCATTATTCACAGGGGAAGAATTAGACTGAAATCCAGCTGTAGAGTAAGGAGATTTGCTATTCTATACAGACAATCACTGTGCTTTAGGAGCTTGATACATTGGGTATATATCACTACTCATCTTCAGGCTCTCAGGACATGGAGAATATTAAAATGACACTCCTCTATTTCACTGTGCCATTTATGCCACATGAGTTCATACTTAAAAGTATTTTAATATTCTCTGTCCTCACCTGACCATCTGTTTCTTACTGCAGCTCAAGCTAGGAAGAGACAGAGAAACTGCTTTTACTTGACCGATCCTATCATTTCCCCATCAGATAGGAAAGTGCCCCTTGCACAGCCCCCAGCCTTTTAGCCACTTTATCCCTCAGCTATTCTGGTTTTTATGAGTTCAAACCTAAGTTTATCTGTCATGGGAGGATGTCCTGCTGACTGGGTTAAACTATGTAAAGTCTCAAATCAGATGACATTTGGCCCAACCCACAGAAATGGCATTAACAGAGCTGGACTGGGATTGGAACTGGTCCCATCCTGCACCCATGGATCCCAGCAGTACAACTGGAACCAAGCAGCAAAAAAGAAAGACTTGACATTATTTTTTGCAGTGCTGGCATGCCACAAGTGGGACTGAGCAGGGCTACAGCAGGCCATGCTCAAAAATACGTGCTTTGCTGCTGGATTCCAGGTAGCAGCATTCCAAAGAAAACAACAGCCTGTTCCTCCTCCCCAGTGCTCTGGGCACAAGGATTCCAGAGGTGTTGTGTGAAGTATGGCAGAAAGAAACCTTTCTGTACAACCAGACTGTCTCAGTGCTGACAGCTCTCTGCTCCAGCTGTCCTGCTCCATCCCAGAAGAGGCCTTGCTTTGCCTCTGGGACATGAAGGAGGATGTTGGTCAAATGGTGCTGCTGGCCTGCATCGCAGCCTGCCTCTGATCCATGCTGGCTGCCCTATGCCTTTATGCTTGAGCTGACAGGGGAGCACTTCAGCAGCACAGAAAGGAAAAAATACAACCAAACTGCCCCCCTGAGTACAGAAAAATGACAAATAACAAAGGAGAGCTATGTATGGGAAACAGCTTCTTGAGAAGAGCCTTGAGACCTCGAGTGGAGGCTGACGCATGGAGGCAACAATGCTCCAATCCTGCTGCAAACACAAAGATGCCAGACATGAACAGGAAGGCAGAATTCCTGCTGTAGGACCATGGCAGGAATGAAAACACTTTTAGTAGCTGAGATGAGTGGCACTGAATAACAGATAGGGTTTAAAGACAGTTAGCTACTGCAGGGAAGCACAGGCTTTGGTGTGACCAGCATGTATTAGCCTTGAAATAACGTGGCACACTGTGGTCAAAGCAACAGATCCTTACATTTACCCTGCAGAAAATCTGGGAAGGTTTCATTTAATGCCTGCCCAGAAATTTCACTCCCTCTTGGAAAGTGCTGCACCTTGGCCAACATGCAGGGGGAATGTGGAGGTACTGTGACCCCAGCTAACAACTCGTTCCTGGTGGGCAGCAAGTGACACTTCTTTATTCAAGCAGAAAACTGCAGCTCTCATCTGAGCTGTGGGGTTCAGACACAGGGAGGCCATGAATGCAGAGCTCACCTGTAAATGATGCCTCTGCTGTGGAGATACATGAGGGCTGAAATAATTTCTGCAGCGTAGAACCGAGCCCGATCCTCATCGAATCGCCGCGATTTCTGGATGTGGAACATCAAATCCCCGCCGTTGACAAACTCCATCACGAAGAACAGGCGATCCTACACGCAGGCAGACACAACAAACATGAACAGCATTAATCACAGCCTTGCTCAGGCCTGGAAAAGTCTTAGCAAAACTATCTCCTCCCAAAAAAAACATTAAGTAAGCTAACAGAAATGCAGGGCAACCCCACCAAGGGGGAGAGAATGTCAAGGAGGACTCCATTGATAGCAGAGTGCTAATTAATTACTTTATTATACTATATTATTCTATATTATATTACACTATATTACATTACATCTAAACTGAATTTGCACAAAGCACCCAACTTAATTTAACTGCACAGAATCTGATTGTCAGCTGACAGTCCTGACACACACAGGTGCTTAGCCCTGATAGGCCAAGGAAACAAAAGAGCATCACTTTGGGTAAACAATCTCCATATTGCATTCTGCTTTGGCACAACACAGGAGCAGAGAATGAGATAAGAATTGTTTTGATTATTCTTTTCTTTGCTTTTCTCAGGTTCAAAGAATGTGAATCCCACAGTAAGCGTGAGACAGTGAATTGGGGGAAAGGCTGATTTTTTAAGAAAAAAACGAATCAATGCCGGAAAGACCTGTTAGCACCTCCTTGCCCTGCACTCCTCCCATAAGTTTTGATCCCAGTGGTCAAATGAATGAATGAATTCCTGTTCACATGTGGATTGGGCATGTTAGTAACTGTGTGCTCATCAGTAATCAGCTTCCATTAGATTTTTCTGAATTATCCTTAGCCTCAACCAGCAGGGAATGACAGCCCTTCATCAGCACTCTCTGAGCTGAGTGGCACAAGAGAAATCTGTAAAAAAATCACTCCCTCCCTAGTGAACACCTCAGACCTCAGGGGGAAGCTGCCCCATAACACAATGTACATAACCAGACTGCAGCTTCACCACAACAGCACAACATTGTCTCGAGGATATCCCAACATTATTTCTGGAGAATGTGGGCCGTTTTCCAGGATGGGATTTCCTGCCATACACTTGCATGGCAGCAGCTTTTAGGGCCCTCAGGTTCCAGCTTTCCTCTGACTAACCTGCAGACACCTCTGGGGAATAGAGGAACTGATAAGCATGAAGCATAAATAAAACTTTCTGCTGAGCAGAAAAGCAACCTGTTTGATGAAGTTCAGTTCATTAACCACAGCTGTTGGTCTCTGAGGTTTCTTTTTTGGCTTTGTTCTGGCTTTTGCAAAAGCCTACCAAGAGGGAGGCCCTTGCTTAAGCTGTGCCTCCACAGTGAGTAGGGGTTTCACACGATTTCACTTGATTTTGAGAGGAAGGACACAGAGAGATTTGGCACAAAAATAAACCCTGGAATTGTTGCCATCCAGTTCAAAAATTCCGCTCAGCAATTGTTTCAGGACTTTCAGTATTTGTTTTTAGAGTTTTTCTCTGAATATCAGGAACAAGCAGACTGGAAAACAGGCATAGAATTCAACTGAGATCAGCCAGGCTTTTAATGGTAATATTTGCCCTTCTTTCCCACAAGCCTCTTCCTAGGTCTGATGCTAATTATCTACAAGCTACTTTTAAACCCTCTCTAAGTTTAAGAGGATAAGCATTGTCATGCTCCACTTTCTGGCAGTCAGCCAGCTTGAAATGACTACTGGTATTAACATCTTGAGATGCACATGGCAGAAAAAGAAACAACCAGAAATTCCCTCATTTCTCAATGGACATGAGCAGGAAAGCAAGTGGCTTGTAACACATAAGGACAGCCTGCTTCACACAGCCAACCTGGGCTCTGCCCAACAGCTCCTCCTGGGCTCCTTCCAGAAGGTAAAGATCATGAAATCATAGAATCATCTGGGTTGGAAAAGACCTTTAGAGACCATCAACCACTAACCCAACTTTGCCAAGCCCACCACACATCTACACATCTTTTAAATATCTTCAGTGATGGTGATGCCACCACTTCCCTGGACAGACTGTTACAGGCAGCTTGACCATCCTTTCAGCGAATAAATTGTTCTTAATATCCAATCTAAACTTCCCCTGATGCAACTTCAGACCATTTTCTCTTGTCCTGTCCCTTTTTCCCTGGGAGCAGAGCCTGACCCCCACCTGGCTCCACACTCCTGTCAGGCAGTTGTGCAGAGCCACAAGGTCCCTCCTGAGCCTCCTTTTCTCCAGGCTGAGCCCCTCCAGCTCCTTCTCATCAGACTTGTGCTCCAGACCCTGCCCAGCTCCTCTGTCTTTCCCTGGACACACTCCAGAACCTCAATGTCCTTCTTGCAGTGAGGGTCCCAAAGTGAATGCAGAATTTGAGGTGCAGCCTCACCACTGCTCCCAGCACTCCCACAACACTCCGGCAGCTCCAAGGCCATTTGCTGAACTCTATCTCCAGTCCATGTAGACATCACCTCATTGTTTTGCTCTTTATGAGAGGGCACTGAAAGACACCTGAGCTGGCTTGTCCAGGCAGCAGTCTGAGCCAGAGCAGTGTGAACTGTGCAAACCCATCACCAGCCTTGGCTCTTCAGCCCTCTAATGCCACATCTTCACTGCAGAAGGTTAAACTCAGCCTGGCTGTGCTGTGCCTGTGCTGTGCCTGCCTGTTCCTCTGGCTGCAGCACAGGTATCACCTCTGCCTCTCCAGTCAGGCCAGCTTTTACATCTCCTTGTTATTCTTTCCCACCTCCTTCCTTGCTGATCTCTCCACATGACACATGCTTATCTAGCCCAGCTTGTCCAGGCATCTCCTCAAGCCCATACTTAAAAAGAAATCCCTCTTGCCAGATGCCCAACAGGAAGCAATTTAATTTACCAGCAGCCTGGTGAGGGATGGTGTGTGTATTTATGTAAGTGATACATATGCCTGTATAAACATGCATGCACTTAGGGGAACACATGGATTTTCTACTCTTTCCTTAAAGGTGACCTTCAGGGAAACAAAATTAAAACTTTCTATCTTAAAACATGTATGTCCAGCTTCTCCAGAGCAGGCAAAACTCCATGGCCCACCTCAGACTTCTGGCTGTACTCATTTTTACTATGATGCTTACAGAAAGATACTGTTTCTTTCTCAAAAGTTCACGTAAGCACTAAAACAGTTGATTTTAAAATTCACATCACTGCTGCCATGGAATTAGCAGCTTTTTTTTTCTAAAACCTTCTTTTGCTTCAGACTACCTGCAAACCTGAGCAAGTAAAACTTGCATGTGTTATATGGTCACACCCACCCATGGACTCATTTCACTGGCCAAGCATAGATACAGAACTCTGGGTTACTGCATCTTATAAATTTTTTTTTCCAATTCATTTTAAGGAGGTCCAGCTTATTGTCTGCCCAGTTTCCCAACACTTAGAAATCCCACAGGGCTGCTGAAGAAAAGAGCAGGATGGGTTTTACAACTGGTTTATAATGCAGCATTTGTGCACTGGTCAGCTACATGCCTGGCAACAGGCATTTGGAAAATCAGCACAAATGACCATCCTTTGGGGAAAATCATCTCAAAGCCAGGCAAGGCCTTCCATTTTTACTCTTAAGGAAGACCATCAGCTTGCAAAACTGCAAAGTCCAGGAATCATTAAGAAATAAAATAAACAGTGGTATCCTATTGAAAAAAAAAAAAAGGAGGGGAAGGAAAGGAAAAAAGGGGGAAAGAAGGAGGGAGCTGGAGGGAATGGGGGGAAGAGGGGAGAAGAGAGAGGAAGGGAAGGGCAGGGGGAAGAAAGGAGAAGAGGGAGGGAGGGAGGGAAGAAGGGAGGGAGACAAACAGAAAAAAGAGGAAAGAAGAAAAAAAAGAAGGCAATTTGCAGCCAGAAGAGTAAGACTGAGTAAATAACTTAAGAAGGGGCCAGGAAAAGTAAATCTTAAGACAGTAGAGAGTTCAGACACTTGCAAATTTGACCTAAGAGTCAGTTATGTGTCCCCTCCTTTCTTAGGCACTATCAGTGGGAATTAGGAGGAGTTGAAAGCTGGATTGTTTTTTGACAGGGCCCAGTGCTGGACTCCTCACATGTCTGTTTTTCTATTGTGCTTTGCCCAGAAGTCTGCCTGATGTGGTATCTCTGTTTGACGTGGTAAGAAAGGAGCATTTGAGTCAACAGGAAACAGTGACACCAAAGGCTTCGCAGCAAGTGGCGGCCACAGGAGGAAATCACATTGCACCACTCCTGGCCTGGGATCAGGATGAATAAACTCTCAGAGCAATTGTTACTGTAAATTAAAAAAACACTTGGAGGAAATAAAATCCATGGGATCAGGCAGGTTTATTTCAACCTGCATGCAGAGATTAATCCTGTCCATTTTCACGCCAGAGAGCTGTCTTTTTTATTTTTCTCGGCTTTTCTAAAAATCTATTTCTTTTCATTTCAGTTTTTCACCCCTATTTGTGCACCCATTAGCAGGGCAGGGGCTGTTGGGAGCACAGCAGTGGCTGACAGCAGCTACATACACCCATTATATTTGTTCATTGTCTTAGGGGGTTTTGTGGAGCTTGAAGAAAGTCCCTGACTGCAAGAGCCACCAAGAAGGACAACCCACACACTGGTTACTGCCCCTTGCAAACACTAAAATCCATCTCAAGCATCACTTTAGCCCTTTGTCCTCACCAGCTCTACAAGCTGCTTTGGATCCTCATACCTTTCTTCTTTGTCATCATAGGAGAACAAAAAAAAAAAAAATCCAGATTTTATTTACAGAGCATCCTTTTTCTCCCTGTGCCCAAAGCCAACAGTGTGATGGCCAATCTCTACCCTCTTCTACGTAAAAGTCATAGCTGATATCCATTTATAACCCACACAAGACCTCCTGGGACCTTATCACCAATCACAAGGCTCCAATATTCCCCCACAAAAAAAAGTCAGCCTGGCTCAGGAATTCTGCTTAGTTTGCATTTTATCTTTTTGGAAATAATTCATGCACACAACTCCTCAGAAATCAGCTTTGGACTCAATCTGAGTTCACTGAAGCCAAAGGGCTTCCCCAGGAAAACAGTCATTTTTCCCTGTTTTGGTAGTTTATGCTTTGCAGAGCAGAAGGGAGGGATGTGTCCAAATCATGATTTTCCAAATCATCCCCAAACAGACACAGCTGTGTCACTGCTTCCCAGAGAAAATTTATTGTTTCCAAAAAGAGTAGCAGGGCTTAGAGAGCTTGCAAGCAAATCATTACAAGATAATTACAAGAGCTGGCAGGCTCTCTCACTGTTCCCACTGTTCTCCCTTCGTGGTCCACAACCCCCACACAAAGCAAATCTGCCCTAGGTCTTGCTGAGAGCAAGCAAATAAACCATGATTTCTCAGCACTGGGCTCCAGAAAGCCACATGTCCAATTCCCCAGCAGTGCAAGGGGCCATCTGGATCTGGGTCAAGGCACTGCAAAGCACAGGATCTGGAGGAGAAATAAGAAACAGGCTTGTAACTGAATATTTATTTTTGTAGGACTAACACAGTCATGCCCCACTCTTAGATGCTGCTCTGTGAGGAAATGCCCATCCTCCATACCCAGGCCTCCACAGAACTTATGAATTCCTGCTGGAAATGCCTCCATGCCCATCCCTCCACAGCATTCACCGATTCTATGAATTCCTGTTGGAAGTGCTTCCCCTCTCTCACTGTGGTTGTTCAACATCCTCATGAGGGAGGCAGAGGGGCAGGCACTGATCTCTTCTCTGTGGTGCTCAGTGACAGAACCCGAGGGAATGGCCTGAAGTTGTGTCAGGGGAGGTTTAGGTTGGGTATCAGGAAAAGGTTCTTCACCCAGAGGGTGTTTGGGCACTGAACAGGCTCCCCAGGGCAGTGGTCACAGCACCAAGGCTGGCAGAGCTCAAGGAGTGTTTGGACAATGCTCTCAGGCACAGGGTGGGACTCTTGGGGATGGTGCTGTGCAGGGCCAGGAGCTGGACTCAGTGCTGCTGATGGATCCCTTCCAGCTCAGCCTATTCCGTGAGTCTATGATTCCACAGCCAGCCCTTCACAGAATACACAGATTCTATGAATTCCTGCTGGAAATGCCTCCCCTCTACACCCAGCCATGGACCAAGGCAGCCCTGCACTCCAGGAGCTATTGCTGCTCCCAGTTCCAAGGGTTAGGGACCCAAGGGGGGGTCACACATGGTTTCAAACCCAGGGAGCATCACAGGTGTCCTGTGAACAGCCCCACCACAAAGCAGCCACCACAACAACCCTTGCACAAACCCAAGTGTGAGCACAAGAGCAGACCTCATGAGCTCAGCCCCAAATTTCCAGACGAAGCCGCTCTCGCTCAACTGCAATGGAGCAAGGCAGTGACTGATGTCAGGGGAAGATTTGGTCCTTTGGTTTCAAATCACAGCAACTACACCTCTGCCCCATGCTGCCTCAGAAGGAACCCCATGTGGCCCAGGAGCCCCAGACAGAGCAGGTTTTACAGCCAGCTGCTCTGTTGAGCTGCTCTTCCTCCCTGCTCCAGTGGCTGCAGAAGTGCTGCCAGCCCCAAGACTCACTTCTGCCTCAGGGAACCAAGCCACACATGGCACACACAGCCCTGGGGTTATCCAGTCAGGGCTCACTGTGTGATGCAGCTGAAAGGCTAAGAAAGGGAAGGTTTCTTTCTTCTGCTGGTTTTGGGTGGATTTTTTAAGCTAGAAGGAAGTGCAGTGGAAATTAAGCCAGCTCAGAATGGGCATGAGGTGCTTGTGGTGTCTCCTTCAGGCTGGGGCAGCTGTTGAGCACATTTCTGAGAATCTCAGGTCCTTCACTTCCTCACACCAGGCTCGTTTTTAGGTCCTTTAATAAAGAGTCCCCAATCTAAGTGAGGCAGTTGTCACTGGTTATCACCCCACCACGCTCTGCTCTGTGACACTGCTGACAGTGGGCACCACGAGGCTCCCTGTGAGGCCACTGCAGCAAGGCACATACACACGACCCAGAGAATCACAGACTGGCTCTTGCCCCTTGCATAAATAAACTCTGCAAGGTCCCTGGGGGTGAAGGTGGCCCTGGCACTCGGGTGCACAGTACAGCATCAACACCCAGCTCATTCCAGAGGAACTCAAGGATGACAACCACAAACCAGGATGGGCTGAGGGCAGTTGTGGGTTCCCACTTGCCCCAGGGGAAAAAAAACCAAAACAAACAAGCCTAAATCTAACTGCATCCTCCAAATTCCTGCCCCTATTTTCTCAAACCAAGCCCAAATCTAACTGCATCCTCCAAATTCCTGCCCTTATTTTCTCAACGACTTGGCTGAAATGTCAAGCTCATACGCTGGAGAGTTTTTGTAACAGGCAAATTCAGTCATTTGTCTGGAACAATGCATCTTCTGGGGTATTCAAGTGAAGCATACACACATCCTTCCTCCTCATCCCCTCCCTGCAAGACAGCCTAATTCACAGCAGTGTTACACTGTTAGCTCATCTTTTCACTAGAAACTTTTACCCACCCTATGTGCAAAAGGATTATTATCCTGTTCACCTGTACCTGTTCCATTTTAAACCAGACCCAAATTAGAAAAATACTCAAAACTCAGATAAGCCAATCAATTATGTAAAAAAAGGTCTGGTTTTTTAATCCCAGTTTAAAAAAAAAGACACTTTTAGCATCATTAAAATGAAATACTGAAAGGATACAAAAGAAATTGAAAGACGAAGCAACACAAAATCTTCCTTCCCAGACCTTTTAAAATGGTAAAGAAAAGAAATACTTCTTCCCACCTGAAAGATTACAAAAATTCAAAGGACTGACTGAACTTAGAGGGGAATAAATTGAGAAATAAGGAACTAGAGTGTATGACACTATAGACACTACCTGTTAATCAAAGATTTAAAGGTCATCTGCACCCCTCAGCTGGCTGGCTGGCATCTTGGTGTCTCAGGAGACAATAGCCCTGTAAATACCACTCTTTTTTTACAATCCTCAGCTGAAAAAGGCTACTTAAATTGGTCTTTTCGGTTCAGAGTGAACAACCTGCAACAGCTCTTCCCATTTTACAAAATACTGAGCTTAGCAATATCTGCTGGCTCAGGCAGGGCTAGAGAAGGCTAGAGACCTCTACAAGCTCAGCCAAAGGTCTTCACAAAAATTAAGAGTGCCAAAACACCCAAAAGCCACTTGGAAACAGCTTGGTGTGAGGATTTGTGAATCACCTTCTCACCTTAAATATCACCTGTAAATCAATATGGATTCAAAGAGACTGAAACCTAAAGCACCACCAGTTCACACCTCAGCTAGTTACCTCTTCTCTGAGCTGAGATTGCCTTTTTCTTCCCCTTCCTCCTCAATACTGACTGGCACCTGCTTGCTCAGGGCTGCTTGAGAGCTGCTTCCATTATGATCTCTTTTTAAGCCACAGCTTCCTTGATTTTAAGGACAAAAAACATTAGTTTCGCATACTATGGCTAACCATAGGCAACACACTTGGGTTACCCTTGCAGTGAGCTTGATGATGTGTCCAAGCTACAGTCTCTCCCCTAAGCCCCTGCAGATGGAGACAGGCATTTATATCAGCTTCATGAAAATGCAAATATCCAAAGTCCCTCAACCATCTGGGGTCAGAAAGTTACACTGGGGACTACGACAGGACGATGGCAGCTGACCCTTCCAACCCTGCAGCTCATGTTTTCACCTCAGCTCTCACTGCCTCGGTGTGCACCCTGAGCGTGGACACCCAGCAAAGTGTCACAGATTAGAGTCACAAATGTCAGTCTGATCTTGTTTCACCTCCTGCCTGCAAAAAAACCCCCTGGCCTCAAATGTTCCTGCAATGAAGTGCCCACTGCAAGGTGGCACTGCAGAGGGCAGAAAAAGCAGAGATTTTCTGAGTGGGCTGCACAGGCCTTGCATGTCAGGTTTACTGACAGCTGGAACCAGAGTGCCAGCACACACATCAGGGGTTTTGGTGATGTGGACACTGTCAAACCACAGGAAGATGCACTTTCAACCAGCCTGCCTTTATTCTGTGCTAGACAGGAGCCAGAGGAAAGCAGAAACTGGCTGTCCCTGCTGTGGTCACAAAGCCAACACAAGGGCACACAGCACACAGCTGCAGGATCTGCACTGGAGAGTGAAGGGAGAGAGAGAATTCCCCTGTCCTTCCCTGTCCAAGAACCTCCCAAAAACCAGCCTGCCACCCCAGGTAAAGAACAACTGCAGCTCCTTCCAGCCTGACTTGCTGAGTCTCCCAGCAGAGTGGCTGGAGGCTAACACAGGTGTCAACTCTCAAGAATAAAAGTCCTTTCTCAAAACTAAGAGAAAAATGCCTGCAGAAAAGCATCCAAGACGTGCATTTGGCTGTCACATGAATGCACACATGGAGTTGTGCCTCCACAACGTGCAACAGAGGGAATGCTGGGGGTTCAGAGCCTGGGAGTGCATCAAAGCCATCCTCTCTGCTCCCAAAGGGCTCCCTCCCAGTGCCTTTCAAAGAGAACATCAAAGAGGCCTCACTGCTTCCTGAACGCCCACCAGCACACTCCAAAGTCTGTGTCAGGGCACTTGTTCATCTCCCAGAGCCCCAGGAAGGCTGTCACTGCCTCTCCAGCCTCCCTCACCTCCACCACACCGGGCTCTGCCCTGTGCCCTGCCCATCTGGTGACATTGGACTGGCTGGTGGACAACCAGGCTGATGCTGGAGATCCCCTGGGAGGACCACAACTGAGAACTCCCCTGGACATACCAGGGCACTTAGACCTCCCTTGTGGCACCTGGGGGCAAGGGGTGGGTGAGCTGCCACCTCTCAGTGCCCAGCTTTGGCTCGTGGGCCCTCACTTGAAAATGATGCTCCTGTTGGAGGCTCCAGGTCAGCTCTAGCACTTCTGGAGGTGAAATACAGGCTCATATCTCTAAACCCTTGACAAGATGACCACACTGACCCTGGCAGAACTGCCTGAGTGCCCCAAGAGCCAGTGGAGATGTGGAGAAGCCTTTCCCTTCCAGGCTGAGAGCATGCCATGAGCCCTCAGCCAGAAATGGGGACAAAAAGCTGGGTGCCAAACAGCAGCTGCTCTCGTAAAACGGGAGCAGTTCCATGGTTGTGCTGTCCTGGAGTCCCAGGCCAGTCCTGCCTGGCTTGAAGAGCACCCCTGCTCATCATTATCTTGAAGGACTCTCGTTATAGAAAATCACAGCCTGCTGCCAAGTGCTCCTGTCTCACTATTTTTGGAACAACAGGGGCAGGCTCTGAGCCTCAGCAACTGTCAGCAGAGCCAGAGGGAAAGCAAATCCATATAATGATCAGGCTGGCTGATGGGAACAGTGCTGGGAACAGCACTGCCTGAGGGACAGTCCCCTGGAAGGACCCTTTGGTCATGAGAAAAGGGATAAGGGCAATAAACCTAAAACCCAGAAGCTATTCAACACTATTGGCATGGGAAGCTGATCTCCCCCATTCTCATGCATATGAGTGGAGACAAAAGGATTTAAAAGCAAACCACCTGTGCAGGAAGGATGGCTCCTAAACCCCAAAGAAGACAGGACCTACTTACTGCAAACTGATTTTAATTAAAACATTCCAGGATTCACATTCCCCAGGATTATATTACTGACTTAGCTATTTATACATACAGCCTCTTTCACCCCTCCTAGGACAGTATTGTTGAGGTGTTGGATGACACCAGGGTCAGGTAAATGGAAACAAACACTTTTTGGTGCTTGTCACCCACCCCTAATGCAGGATCCACGATTATCCACAGGTCCCAGCACCTGTCAGCAACTCACAGATTACTGGAGCAGAAGCATAATCCTCTCTGGCACTAAAGAATTATTCTAAGGCCCTAGAAAAAGCAGAGGTAAATGGCTTAGGCAAGGTGGAAAGCTCTCAGGCAAGGCCTTCAATTAAAAAAATGTCAAAATTTAAAAAAACAGAGAGGTGGTGAGCAGGAAAGACCTCCCACAGATGCAGCTGGAGCAAGATTTAAACTTCCCCCCTGCAAAGGAGCATCTGGACTCCTTCCTTGCTTTTCATAGGAAAGGAATCCAGAGGTGCAAGTCCAAAACTGCCCAGCCCAGTGCTGGGCACACAGATGGCTACATCCAGCCTCTGCTGAGCTGCTGATATTTCATCTTTAGGCTCTGAAAACTGTGACCCACAGCAGGCAGGGACAGCCCTTGCAGCTCCTACCACCTAGTGGCTGCAGGATTCAGCCCTGATGGAGCAAGGAGGCTGCCTGGAGCCCACCCTGGGCAAATAAAGCTGCCCTTGCTGCAGGGCATCACTGAAGCTGCAGTTGAGACTAAGGCAGGCTCACACTGAGCACAGAGGCAGCACAAGAGAACAGAAAACCTTTGTGGAAACCATCAGTGGTTAATGTAAGCTCAGAAAAACCTCAGCCAGCTCTAAAATAGGCAAGAAGAAGCAGCAGTATAGATGAACTCAGGTAATGCATTGCTGTTTCAGGTACTTGTGCCTGCTCAGCTCATCGTGGAATCACAGAATGGCTTGGGTTGGAAGGGATGTTAAAGATTATCTAATCACAACCCTCCTCTCCTGTACAGGGACACCTTTCACTAGATCAGGTTGCTCAGAGCCTCATCTAGCCTGGCCTTGGACACTTCCAGAGATGGGGCACCCCTGGAATAATGCTGCATTCCTGGCACCACAAGACATCACACTGTGCTGCAGAGACATGTCCCAGGCTGCTAAAGTCACCCCCAGGCTGCTTAAGCCAGGGGAAGAGTTTGCTGGTTTGGGTGGGATATTGTAAAAGAAACAGAATTCAAGTGGCTCTGGATCCAGCCAAATTCTCAGATCCTATCAATGCTCTGTCCTCAAACTGCAGCAGCATCTCAGGCACTTCCAAGAGCCTTCCTCTGGAGTTTCCTCTTTCCATTATTTCTTCTTGAACTGGGATGGGGGAGGCTGTAACTGGACACCCCTGTGTCAGGTACAGCCTTACCAGTGCCAGGCAGAACGGATAATGACTCTTCCAAGTTCCTGAAGCAGCCTGGTCCATAATTTAGCTCACATTCCACGGGGCTGCACTGCTGGCTCAGACTGAACCTGGCACCTACCACCAGCCCTGTCTGCCTCCCAGCTGGGCTACTCCTCTGCCAGTCAGTCCCAGCTTGTCCTGATCTTATGGGACCAGGCTTTGACTTGGCCTTGACAAATGGTAAGAGGCCTCAAAATGGCCAGTTCTTCAAAAATTCCCAAAGGCAGGCCATGTAGGTCATTATGTATCCAGGATCTTCATGGCAGACTGGACTTGTGGGGTTTTTTTTTATAACATGAACCATTAATACCACATTGTAAGTGTCTGGGCTGTAACTGTGATACATGTGATGTGGTTTCCATGTAATTGCAAACTGGATATTTGTGCTACCATGTTCCCAAATCCATAAATTTTTAAATATGGCTGCAGGATGACATTTTGAATAAGTGGTTACTCTTTTTATATCTGTACTGGTTGATATATATAGATATCTTTTTCCTGCCAAGGTCTTGTTAATGGAGGGGATATCCCCATGCCATACAAACAATAAACAGAAACCCCAAGTTTGTATCAGCCTGGTTAAGCCTTCCTGGAAGGATGTGACCAGTGAATACCCTGCTGTTGCAATAATTTCTCTGCTATAGCAAAGGAGTTTAATTGTGCTTTTATAAGCAATTTAAACGTGGTTATTCTGGACTGAAGTTGGTGTCACTGAGTGCAGACCATGGCCAAAAGACGTCATGAACCGCTTCAATTTGACATCTGCATTTTTATTTTTTTTTTGTAAAAAAATGCTTCCCTTTTCTGTGTTGTTCATCATCAGAGGGGAAGTGGGATTCAAGTGAAAGAGGAACACAGGAAAGACTGGAAATAGCAGGGTCCTGCTGCACAAGCACCACTCCTCTGGCACCTTTTCAGGGACTGACCAGCTCTGTGTTCAGGGCACCAAGGGCTGAGGGATTCTTCCTTCTGCCCCTCTGATGACAAGCTGGTCCAGAAACTCCTGTTCCAGGCTGCTCTACTGTTTAGCAACCTCCTTTTAACTTCCAGTCTAACTGTACCCATGGCCAGTCTAGACTCATTTAATCTTAACCAGCATCTTGACAGCTTTGTTTCCCTCCTCAGCACTTGACATCTGCAGACATCAATCAGATCCTCTTTTTGCTTTCAATTTGCTAGTCTAAACAGGCTGAGTTCTCCCTCTTCTTCCTCTTTGCAAAAGACTCTGCAATTACTTCAGCAGCCCAGAAGAGCTTGCCTGCACCCACAGCAGACTGTGTTCAGTTTTTCTGAACATGACAAACAGTTGCTCACACAGTGACCTGGAATCCTCCCTGAGTTCATAAGAAGTATCCTGAACACTTGCTGTTCTCACATCCACACTGCAAATTTTAGTAAGCAAAGTCATAGAAAAGGCCATAGCAATGAGTGGCAAAGTCCACATTTGATCTCAAACAGAACACATCAATACTGGGCATTCCTGATATTTCAGGAAAGCCATTACAAGTTGAAATACCACAAAATAAAAGTTTCTTTGGTTACTAGTGACAACAGTGAGCTTTATGTTTCATTTCTGCTATACAGCACAGCTGGTCTGTGAACCATGTGAGCTGTGCATTAAATAAAACCCAGCACAAACCACTCATTTCTATTAGATGAGTCTACCCAAAGGCTCCACCCTAAATGAGCACAGTTCTTCACCTCCATAGCTGGCTGTTGCATCACCCCAGTGAAAAGAGAAATGGGTGGGTGGCTGAATATATTTGTCTGCTCTTTTTTGGTTTTTTTAAGGTATTTTGGGTTTATGTAGGAGGAGCAAAGCTGCAATTAAAAGGGCTAGTTTCTCCTACTTCTTGTAAGAGGAAAACAAGCTCCACTGCCCTTTAGCAAAGAACAAAATGCAACTGGAAAGGAGCCCAGGCAGTTTTGAAGAGCTACACTGCAGAAAATGCTTTGGTCCTAATAACAGCTTAGCTGAGGGATTCCCAAATTCACCTTGCCATACATGGCTGTGGCCACTGCCTCCATCTCAGCCACTCCTCCCTCCACCACCCACACCAGTTGAGGCGCCCAGCACTAGCACACACCAGTTGAGGCTCCCAGCCAGGCACTCAGCCCATGTCCTGTCCTCCACTTAGGTACACAGGGCACAAGGGACAGCAATGCTGCCATCTGTCTGCCCTACACAAAAAGAAAGACCAACCATACATGGATCTGACTCAGCGTCCACCCCGGTCAGGCAGATCCTTCCAGTAACCCCAAAAAGATCTTTTGTTCAGTTCTGAGCAGCCTACAAAGGCTGGCAGACACCAGAGGCTACCTCCAGTTCCAAGTGCAAATCTTAAACTTTGCAGAAAACTCAATGCAAATACAGCCTTGTTAAAAATTCAGGCAGCAACAGAGCAGAGCCTGAGATCCAGAGCAACCAGAGGACACTGCAGGTGTGTAGACATTTGCACTTGGAAACGCTCAATGGCACAGAGATGTTTCTAGGGAAGACACAAAGAAAGGCTTTGTGCCTTACCAGTTTGTTAGGGAGCTCAGAAAAGGCCAGGATTTTCTTTGCCAAATGCCCAGCAGATGTCAGAGGTGCAATATAGCACAGTGCTCTGTTCATCCTTGTCACGGATGCATTTTATGAAAAATCCTTTTGCTAGGATTTTTTCTCCTGAGAAGCTGAGAGGCCTCAGAAACGAAATGCAAACAATAATTATCTGCTGCTGTGGAATGCAACAGGTGCATCTGTGATTGGTCTCCTGTGGTTGTTTTTATTTAATGGCCAATCACAGTCCAGATGTCTTGGACTCTCTGGTCAGACACAAGATTTTATTATCATTCCATTCCATTCCTTTCCTTTCTAGCTCTCTGATGAAATCCTTTCTATTTCTTTAGTGTAGTTTTTAGTATACAGTTTTCATTTAATATAATATATATATCATAAAATAATAAATAAGCCTTCTGAAACATGGGGTCAAGATTCTCATCTCTTCCCATGTTGGGGTTGCCTGCAAATTCTACATTTGGTGACCCTGAGTGAGGAACATTGCCACACATCCTTGAGCAGAGAGGTTTCTCCTGTGTCTGAGGTGGACATTGAGAACAGGCCAGGGGCCAAATCCACAGCAAGGCTCCTCATGGCAGCCAGTGCCAGGAGGAAGGCTGGCCACTGCCTGGGCTGTACTTACAGGAGTCTGGAAGCAGCAGTAGAGCTTGGTGAGGAAGGGGTGGTTCCTGGATAAGGAGAGGATGCGTTTCTCGGTCATGGTGCACTCAACGTCGTCATCCTGGAGAATGACATCCTTCTTCAGCACCTTCACTGCATACAGCTCCCCACTCTCTTTTATCTTGGCAAGCATCACCTAAACGAAAAGCAAGGGTGAATGGCAAGGGCTGAGCCCTCTGTGTCTGAGCAGCACAGAGCCTCTCACACCTTCCCAGGCTGGAAATGTCACTCATCTCACGACCAGGCTTGTGGACCAGAGTGAGTCAGCCTGTTAGCATGGGGCATCAGTGTACAATCAATGACACACACCATGCCTGCAGCAGGCTGCTCTGGACAGACATACCCACATGCTGCTCCTGTCTGGCACAGGGCTGCCTGGTTGAAGGTCACCCACTGTGCCAGCACAAACTGCCTGAGCAGGGCCTTTCATTCCAGCTCCCTCCTCAGTTATAAGACTCAAACACAGTCTTTCACACACTCTTTCACATCATCTTCCTGGCAAAGCAGAGAAACAAAACCACCATCTCATCACGTTTGAAACCACTGCCTTGTTGCCTTTAAAGGAAAAGTCTTTACATGCTCCAAGAAATGCTGCCCAAATGGGTGTTAACACACACTTGCAGCTCCTGGTATAGGCCCTGGCATGCAGATGTTCCTTCAGGTGCTAACTTCTTTTTTGTGATAGCCAGTTCTTCACTTTGCTGTCAGCTTTCTTTCTCTTCTCTTTTCTCCCTGCTCTCTGTAACCAACTTTGTTGCACAAAGCAAGTACCACTTAGTACTTGCTCTGGAGTACCACTGGACAGCCTGTGTACCATGTTATGAAATCACTTCAGCTGCCTTGGGGCTTCTTAAATAAGGAATGTGGTTTCTCACCAAATAGCCAGGAATAACTCTCACCTTTCCAAAGCTCCCCTTTCCCAACACACGAAGGAAGGTTAAGTCTTTGATCCCAAGTTTGCTTGCTGAGGTTTCAGTAATGGTGTTGCCATCCTTCAGGCTGCCTTTTCCCTGATGTTTCAATGTAGATCTGGAAACCAGTTTCTGTGGAAGAAAGCAAAGAAGTGTCAGCCTGCAGAGGAACTGTACTTCTGCTTCAGAGGTGCTCACAGGTAGTCAATCCACCAACTAGGGCATCTGGGGCCTTTCCAGGGGCACTTTATGGCTGCAGAGACAGAAAGTTGTGTTGGTAGAATCACACAGCTGCTACATGTGACCAGCCAAACTCAGCACTCCTCAGGGCTGTGCTGACATCTCAACACCAGCTCCTGACATGGCATTTCGGGTTGTAAACCCACTGCCCAGCACATCCCAGATAATCACAGAATATGCTGAGTTTGGAAGGGACCCACAAGGATCATCAAGCCCAACTCCAGGCCCTGCACAGGACCATCCCCAAGAGTCAAGAGGCAAGGTTGACTCTCTCCATCCTTACTCCCCACAAAATATAAAGAGAATGAGTGGGGAAATCCAAATCTTCTATCTACCAGCAAAGTAAGGAGGGCTGCATCATTTCTGCAATAGGCAAAGTGCTGTGGAGATTTAGAACCCTAGCAGACCTCATCTGAATTTCTTATGCTTCTACTTGACTTTAAGACTCTCACTCAAAGCCCAGCTCAGTGGGACCCCAACTTCAAAACATGTCTCTTTTCCACATTTGGGCTGCTGGCTTGCTCCACTGCTCCAAATTTGATGGAAAGCTGCTCATTCCCATGCCAGCAGTGAGGTGCTGCATATTCAGGAGTTGTACCAGTATCAGCTCACATTTCCAGAGCTCTTAATTTTGAAGTACAGAAAGATCAAGCCAGCCTCCAGTGCCCTCTGCTCACAGCTCTCCAGGCATGCATGTGCATACAAACGAGCACTTCTGTTCAGTTTACTGAGCTGAACAAAGTCACAGGGACTTCGTGAGCTCCATCTTGTGACTACTTTGGTGTACAGCAAAGTTCCTCTGCACAGGAGACTCATCACCATGGGCAAAGAACCAAGAGCAGTCACAGAAACACAGAGAGGTTTGTGTTGGAAAGGACATTCAAGATAATTTAGTTCCAAATCCCTGCCATGGGCAGAGACACCTTCCACCAGACCAGGTTACTCAAAACCATATCCAAGTGTTCCCTGATCATGAACACTTCCAGGGATTGGGCATCCACAGCTTCTCTGGGCAACCAGTGGCAGGGCCTGACCAGGCTCATAGTAAAGAATTTCTTCCTAATGTATCATCTAAACCCACCCTCATTCAGCTTAAAGCCATTCAGGGTTGTCCTTACAGCACAGTCTGAGCATTCTCCTAGATCCTTTATGTCATGAATAACAGGAAGAAATCATTAAACACCAAGCACAGATTTTTTGTTGTTGTTGTTTTCATCTCCTTTTGATGTGCAGATGATGCAAACAAGTGTTAACAAGTGCTGATTTTTGCAGAATGGAGAAGGGAATATGGATTTCCCTGTAACTCCCAGGATAACTGTCCCCCAAACTGCTACAGAGGGAAGAGCAAAGAGAAGAGTTTGCTACAAACCAACTGAAATCAAAAGGGGCAGCACAGCCCAATGAGTCTGCTAGGCTGATACAGCCTGATGTGGTTGATCAACTTAGCTGGCCAATTATATGAGAAGATTTACCACATCTGGAAATTATGGTTTGGGTTTTAATATTTTCTCTTTGTTATGTTGACAGGGACTACAGATTTTTGGCCAGGGATGTAGTGAAGAGTGAAGTGGTTTCCCCAAAATCACACAGAAGAAGTAACAAAGCTGGGAAGAGAACTAAGCTTCTTCTTGAGCTCTTTTGCTCTATCACAAACCATGCATGCAGGTAGATTTGCACTTGCAGTAAAAAAAAATAAAATGCATGGCATGAATCATATTGATCACTAATTAGTCAGGGGGTCTTATTCTGCTCTCATTTGTGATACATAGATGAAAGTGTGTTGAAGAGTCACAGCACTGTGAAACATGAGCACATTGTAAAGCAACACCTATAGATTAAAACCTGGATGTCAGATATCCATTTTCCAGGTGAGGCCTTTGCCACAAGCCCCATACCTGCTCCTGCAGTCCCCCACCCAACATTACCTGTCCTATGAGAAGCCTCTGCCCCCTCCTACACCCACAGAAAGACTCAGTTGTAGATGCTCTAAATAGAGAAGGAAAAAAAGAAATACTCACTGAATTTGGGGAAATGCTTCCTGGCTGCAGACCCATGCAGGCCAAGGTTTTGGCAAGCTCTGCTGAGTTCACCCCACAGTTTGGAGCAACGTTTGCTTGGCATCGGATGTGGACGTTCATTTTACAGACTGACAGGGGCAATGGAAAGTAAAAGCAAAGGAACAATTAAAATAACTTGGAGGGGTTTACTGCTGAGAAACAATTTACTAATTCTGCTTGGCCTACCCTGCATCTTTAAACTAAAGGGATTTTTGCGACTGATTTAAATAGAAGCAAAATTAGGACTCTTGTAAGAGAATAAACTCCTGAAAACCAGGAACAGACCCCAAACTCTCCAAGCAGGATGCCACTACTGCCTAAAGCTTTTCATAAGCACATATTTTTGAGGTGCATAACTACCATTGCAGCTATGTCTGTAAGTACAATTAATATTTCTAATGCCACAGAATTCGCAACAAACGTCCCTTGCATTTTCCTGCATCTAATTTTGAAGGCAGTGTTCAGTGGGGAACAAAAATCATTATTGCTCTAACTCATGGGCACACACACACCCTCTTGTGGGAGATGAAGGCAAGGATTTTACAGTCTGGATCACTGAAACAAAAACTTAACAGAACATGCTTAGTCATCAATTAATAGGCAGGGTAGTCAGCCTAAAGCAATGACCTTTTTTTCCCCTCAGATGCCTTTTCACTGCCTTATCTCATTAGCTGAGGAAAAACCTTCAGGTAAAGGGAAAACAGGAATGCAGGAAGCAGAATACTTTTAATAATGCAAGTTAAACAAAGTGCAAAGGAGAGTCCTTCTGGCAGGCAGAGATGAAAACGGAGATCAGCCTTTTTTTAACTCTTACAAAGATAAATATTCATCACTCAGCTTTCTCCTGAAGGTTGCACAAATCAAGTCCACATAGTGCAAAAGTCTAAAAATAAATGCATTTGTGAAGAGGCAACAGTGAGAAGCTGCTCACTTTTACACTGCAGACCCTGTCGCAGGATCCCCCAGAGCAAGGAGCCGCAGTGGTCACAGAACGTCGGGACTTTGTAGTTGTGGATGCCAAATTTATGAGGAATGTTGATCCCAAACCTCTGTTCAGTCACCTGCAGCACCAAAAGGAAAGAACAGGTTTAAAATTCAAACACATTTATAAGCTGGTGTTCGTTTGCATACTGGCATTTGAGTGCAAATCTAAGAAAATCATTTCAAGTCAGAAAATGTCCCAATCCGTCACCTCACTGAGGTTTACAGCAAGTGAATACTGAATTAACGGCCTCACCTGCTGTGAGCCAGCCCTGCTTTCCTTTGCTGACCAGGCCAGACTACCTGGCAAAGCAGATTTTAAAACAAGGGCTCCCTAGCCAATTCTAAATTAAAGTTAGAATAGGAATACCTCAAACCAATCCTACTGCAGGGTGAGTTACAGCATGTTTTCAATCACACAGTTTCAAAATTATTGACTTGCATACTATGTGCAAAAACATGTAACTTTAGGTCAAACTGTTGATTTTATTAATTTTAATATAGAACTGCTGTCACAGCTCCTCCTAAAATTCTCATTCCTCTTTTTGCCCTCCTTGTAACTAACAGCCTTTCAGGCACAAATTTCAATTTATCACTTGCACTCATCCCCTTTTTAACCCTGTTCTTTTCCAATTGTAAAGCATTCAGATCTCAAGGGCACCTTTAAAAAATGTTTCAATGACTGAAGAAAGCAGTCCCCATTTAGCATATTCATCACTTTTGACTTTGTTTCTCAACATGCAGATCCTGGAAAGCTGAGGCGGAACCCACAACTCTATTAAAGAAAAGTCAGGGGTGTGACTGGAAGAAGAAGTTCAAGGTAAGTGGTGCCTCCTCACTTCTGGCTTCTTTTAAAGTAGTTTAAATGTGTCATAAAACCTTCATAATCCCAAGAGAGGGGTGAGGACATTCTCTATTTAACTTGCTCTCTACCCTCAGGCTTCTTAACTCATTTTCATCTGGCTTGTCAAGGGGTCATTTTAAGGAGTTCAGCTCAGCAGTTTAGAGGCAAGAAATAACAAAGGCAATTGCATGGCACAAAACACAGAGCTGCCTCGTGAATAAACAGATTTGATTTGATTTTTCCTCAGTTATTGGACCATTTCCAGTTCCAGAAATGAGACACATGATGCACAGGGCAGTGTTAGGTGGGGATGTTACTCCCATCCAACACAGCCAAAAACAGCAAGAAGGAAAACCCTCAGAAACACAAGTTGTGCAAGGGTTCTTTATTACAATGTATTTCACACAGCAAAGGTGTGGAGCAACAACTAAATGAGCCCTTCAGGCAATCAGAAAAGAAAAAAGAGGCGAAACAAAGACCAGTGGCTGGCCAGAGAAATCCACATTAAGAACCAGACACCAGATTTTGATTGCACCACAGTTAACCATGCAAGAAAATTACCAAGGAAAACACTGGATTTGCTACTTATTGATGTCTTCCACTGAAGATATCCTGACTTCTTAAACCATGTGCTAGTCCAAAACAGTTAATGGCATTGACAGAACAACAGGATGACATTACACGGCTTTTAAGCAGGTCCCTATCCCTCTTTTCCACCTTTAAACCCATGAATAAAGATAACGTGAAGTAAATTCTCTTATAGGACAACCCCAGCAACCCAGACAAAGTCTGATGACCCAAAATAACCAACAGGACTTTACCTTGAGATCATTCTTGCTAGCATTGTTTTGGCATGTGCAAGCTGTGACAATGAGGTGATGGCAGCGCTTGTGTACAACACAGGTGCACACTGAAATAAAAGAGGAACACTGAAAAGAGCCCTTGGAAGACTCAGAACACATCAATCCACCAGCTGGCTTCCTTAAGGCTCAGCTGCATCATCAGCACACAGTACAGATGCGAAAAATAATTGGTGCCTTGGAATTTACAACAGCTCTGGAGATGTATCTTCAACCTACTGCAACAAAAATTCTGCACTGGATTATTCACACAGCCTAGAAAAAAACTGCCTATATCAAATATGAGTGATGGACACAGAAACAGCTATGTAGCTTCTAAAATACTCAAAAAATGCTGTTGAAATAATTATCCAGTGAAGAGTGCTTCACACAGCAATATCCATTTTGTTTACATGCAGCTTTCTTTCACAAGACACCAGTGCCCTATTATATTGCACAGGAACAGGCTGTGTTAGGCTATAGTGAATGACCATGAAGCAGGCAGTTCTGGGAAAAAGGGAAAGGCAAAATCCAGGGAAAGGCAGAACAATAATTAAATGCAAACAAGCACCACATACATCTCCACACCCAGTCAACCAAACTATGCATTCAGGCAGAAGTGCTGTGCCAGCCCATGAAGTGCAAACTCCCAAATTTTACTTTGTTGAAGGGAGAGAAAGGAGGGTGGCCATTCCAGCAGGGTACTTTGTGTCCCAATACTAGCTGAGCACTGTCCTGAAGGGACCCTGGGTGCCTCAAGCCCAGATGGGTGTTGCATGTAGCAACTGAGTGGACCTGCAAAGGGTGAAACAGCAACCAGACATGCGGATGTTTGCAGGAATGTCTGTGACAAACCTGACAGGGGCTCAAAAGCACAGGTCTGGCTGCCTGGGCAGGAAGAGGAGTGGAGACTCCAGAGCAGCTCACAGCTGCAGGATGTCCCAGCAGCATGGGAAAGCACTCCCAAAGCAGCACATCCCACACACACACCACGCAGGAGCAGAGCACCTTACCTTGGCACTGGTATCCCTGCTTCCCAAACACGCCCCTGGCCAAGAGAAAACATGGACACAATTCAATGGCAGAAGGATGGTTGTCTTGCAGATTGTTTACAGAGGGCAGAGCCAAAATGCAGGAGGATCCCAAATTATCAGATCCCATGGCAGAGCTGCCCAGCAGTAGTGGTGCAATCCAGCACAGGGGTGTGAGAGCACAGGAAAGCACTGCACAGGCATGGCTCACAGGGCAGGCTGTCAACAGGCCTGTATTCCCCATATTCCCCCTCACTCTCACTTCTCAGATACCTCACTTCATTACAACACACACCACACATATTACACTGATCCCAGCAGCCCCACACCCTGTTATTATTTCTCCCACTCCATGTTCTTTTGAGGCATATCTACGTTTTTCTCTTTGCTCTGCCTACTCCTCCACGTGCATCACTTCACACCTCTCTGATGGCTTTTCTGTTCTCAGGAATTTTCTCTAAACTTTCAAGCAACTGGGTTTTTTCCTCAGTGCAATCTCAATGCTCCACTCCAGTGATTCAGGTCTTCAGGTTGCTTTGTACTTTTTTTCCCTTGAATTAAGGGGAATAATCTGTGGTTACAAGGGAGGGACACTGCTACATCCCCACATCAACCCAGTTTGCTTCCAGCATCCAAGATACACATCACCTCTGGCCTCTCTGCAGCATAAATGTACCCTGCCAAACCTGATGGCCAAAGGGCATCACATCGGAGGCCCTGGGTAAAGTCCTAAGTGACATTCAGGACCGGGGGTGCCTTGTCCCCAGAACACAAAGGACTGGGCAGCCCTGTTCCAGGGTGTTTGGGCTGCTCTTACCAGATGAACTCCCTGCAGTGAGAGCAGTAGGTGGGCTGTCTCAGGTAGGTGGCCATGAACTTGTGCCCATTGACCTGGTGCACCCGCCTGCGCATCGCCCGCTGCCGCTTCCGAGTCAGGTTCTTGAAGATACGGTCCCTCTGCAGAGTCCCTGTGCAGGGGGAGGAGGAGAAAAAAGGACAACAAAACATTAAGGTCATCACACACAGTTCTTGCTTCTGGTTTTGCTACAGCATTCAGTTTGGGCCCCCAACCTAAGGAGGATGTGGATCCAGGGGTGGCCACGGAGATGATGCCAGGGCTGGAGCCCCTCTGCTGTGAAGACAGGCTGGAAGAGCTGGGACTGTTCAGCCTGGAGAAGAGATGGCTCTGGAGAGACCTTAGAGCTCCTTCCAGTGCCTGAAGGTACAAGACAACTGGAGAGGGACTTTTGACAAGGCCATGGAGTGACAGGACAAGGGGGAATGGCTTCACACTGAGAGACAGTGGATTTAGATTGGATGTTTTGAAGAAATTAATGACTGTGAGAGGTGAGGCCCTGGCAGAGGTTGCCTACAGGAGCTGTGGCTGCCCCATCCCTAGAAATGTTCCAGGCCAGGCTGCATGGGGCTTGGAGAAACATGGTCTAGTGGAAAGTGTCCCTGCCCATGGCAGGGGGTTGGAATTAGAATTAGGATATTTAAGGTCCTTCCAATACAAACCATTCTATGATTCTATGATAAAATGCTTTCAAAAGCCACAACTATATCCCTGGTTTACAAGTCAGGGGACTGTGGTCTAGAACAAGGATGGCATCTGGAGCAGGTACAGTACTTAACTGCAATGTCCCTTTTAGCTCAAAATTGTATTTTTTTAATCTAGAAATATCTGCCTTTTCCTGTCATACCCTCGCTCATCTCCTGTGTTGAGACATGTCAGTAAGCCATTAACTCACAAGATGTAAATAGTCCAGAAGCTCAAGGCCAATGAGTTGTTCTAACTCACAGCTTTTTGGGCAATAACTCCTGAAAACACAACTACACATTACCAACTGACCACCACCACACTTGCTGAGTGAAAGCAGTGCCTTCCTTGAGAAGGGCGTTCATCCACCTTTGGTATTCTCATGCTACATTTCTTTATCACTTTTTGTAGCATTTTTGCATACTTCCAATACTCCCTGCGTTGGTAAAAAAAAAAGCCACTTTTTCCAATGACAGCTAGTTGTTGGATATGTGCCACACTCAGCTTCCTTCAAAGGGTTCATTTTCCAAAAGTTAGGTAATATTTGATAGTTCTAGAAAGCAGGGATCTAGGAACTGCTGGCATTCAGATATGAATTGTCCCAAAATATAATTTAATTTTAGAACAGAGTGGACTATTTCAGTTTAAAGGGACTTAAAATTATCACCTAGTCCAACTGTCTGACATCATCAGAATGGACCAAAAGTTTATGTATGTAATATTTGATGGCTCTAGAAAGCAGGGATCTAGGAACTCCTGCCATTCAGATCTGAATTGTCTCAAAATGTAATTTAATTTTAGAACAGAGTAAACTATTTCAGTTAAAAGGGACTTACAATAATCATCCTGTCCAACTGTCTGACAACATCAAAATGGACCAAAAATTTATGTATTTTAATAGCATTGCTCAAACACTTCTTAAATATGACAGGCTGTGGGCACTTGCCACCTGTCTATGAAGCCTTTTTCCATGTCTGAATCACCTCTTATCAAAAAAATGCTTCCTCATGTCCAGTCCAAACTCCTCTGGCACAATTTAATATCACAATTTAATTATCTATCAATATAATCTAATCTTTTTACTGAGTTTAGTTCAGCCACATAACAATTTCCTAGCAAAGCTCAATTTACACAAAACAAGTGTCTCTCAAAGGGCATGAACTGAGCTCTAGATCAAGAGAGCCATTCCCATTTAGGCAGCAGCTGTCCAAACTGCATATCCCAGCCAGCTGGTCTCTGGGATCCTCACACAGACCTGGGCAGACTCAGCTGAGCTTCCCAGATCAAAGCCTCATCTGGGGCACACTTGCCTCAGAAGAAAGAAATTAAATCTGCAGTTTTCAAGTTAGTTAATTTGTAAAGTAAAGGCTCTCAGTACAAGGGCATTTTGGGGGGGCAACACACCAGAGTCTGCCAGGGGTGATTACAACAATGTTCTGTGTTCAGGACTCTTGTTTTGAGCGTGGACTGGACTCAAGACCAAAGCCAGCTCCTGCCAAACCCTCTGCATGGATGTAATTCCACAGGAAGGGACAGGTCTGTGAACTCCCATAGCCCTGGATTAGCAGCAGGACCCAAACACAGCTGTCACCCTCCCACTTATCTTGCCACAAAAAGGGGGCAGAGCAATTCCCTGCTTTCAACTGGCTTTGCTGATTAACCACTGGGGGGAGGGGGATGGTGGAAATAGAGGAAAAGCTGTCAACCTGATCAAGGCCTGAAATGCAGGAATCCCACATCACAGGCATATTTCCTGGTCCTCTTTGTAGGAGTCAAGATAAGGGAAACCATCCTGTCAGTACTGAGCCCAGCCACTTCAAGGGGCTGTGAGCCACAGGATGTATTCCCCTTGGTACTCTTGCTACAGGTTTAGAAGCAAAGCCAGCTATAAAGCTCAAGGAGTTTCTGCTGAGTTCTCCCAGCCATTTGTGCTCATGTCCCTTCCACAGGCCCTTCCACTCCTGGAAACCTCCTACCCAATGGCATCACTGTGACACAGAGCATGGTTTGACTTTAGGACAGCTTGCATTTAATATTTAAATGGAAGTGCATGCTGTAAATTAGGATTTTCTCATTTCAACACACCAAGAAAAAGGATGTGGTAAGGCTGATCCAAGCATTTAGCAGAAACCTGCCTTCTTCAGTGCAGAGCTCCAAGCAGCTGGGCACAGACTGGCTCAGAAGAGCCTGCCTTTGTAGGGAAGTGCTTAAACATGTGTTTAACTCCCACTGAGGTCAACAGGGCTCAGGGGACCACAGGAATTACCAGACTGAATCCGACCATTGGTCCATCTATTTCAGCATCCTCTGTCAGTGGGCAACCAGAAACACATGACAGCAAGCTGGAGGAACTCTGCAGCTGAGAGATAATTTGCCTCTTTCCCATGCAAAGATGTCATTTTGATCTCCAGAAGTGAGATCTGATTTGTGGAGGTTTAATATTCCTTTCAAACCGTCAACCATCATTGCACAAGTTCACCATAGGAAACAAGCCCAAGAAGAACCTCAAAAGGTCAACCAAAGGGTCCTCTAAAAGGAAGATGAAGACACAGTTGCTTTGCAGAGCCTGAGCCTCCTGCAACTGCATGTGAGAATAAAAAAAAATAAAAATCCTTATTGTATTACAGAATGTAATACAACTTCAAATTCAAGAGATCATCACTTTGATCTAGGTTTAGGCAAACACATAAATGTTTTTCTTGGATCAGGGCCAAACACCTCAACTGGCAAAGTGTCCTGTATGGGTGCTCAGCATGCAGAGGAGAACTTCTGAGGCATGGAAAGGGAAGCACAGGGCTTGAATGGGTGGTGAACACCTAAGTAAATCACCTAAAGAAGCAATCCAGTTACCAGCCTGCTCCATGCCAGCTGCTCCATTAGAAGCCCAACAGCTGATGCCCTTTAAGCCCCTGTTTAGCAGAGTTTAAAAGAGTACATTCCCAATTTAGCTTCTACAGCTTCTGTTTTTTTGATGGCTCCCATCAAGAACTAGCATGGGGTAATCACCTCCCTGGTGCTCTCCCATGCAGTGCAGGCCACACATGGCAAGAGGAAACCAGTGCTTGGCACCAGGAATAGGGGACAGTCGATGACAGCCTGCAAAGCCACCCATGGGACACTGCTGTGCATCCCTGTGGTTTGCATCTCAGCTTCAGACAGACTGCAAATTTGAAACAGTTACAAAACACAAAAAATCACAGGCACTGGCTTTTTCCTGGGCTACAGAGGGAGTCTCCATGCTGCCTGCACTGGTGGATCACATCAAGGGCCAGCCTGAAGCCTCCTCCCTAGAGCTGTACTTGGCTGCATCCCCCATTCTCCAGACACCCAAACCCCACAGCACAACAGTTCCATCCTGCAGACCTGCTTGCCATTAATGCACATGCCACAAGCTAACTCATATTTAAAACACTCCTCAAATTTCACACTTTCTCCCACTACTTGACTGTCAGACCCTGCTAATGTTCTGCTGATACTGCACATCTTTCAGGTGATCCTCACACCCACGCTTATGTTCACCTCAATTTACAATATAACAAAGCTGAGCATTACCAAGCAGGTTTTAGGAAGGCCTGGATTATTTCCACATGCCATCAATTGTTTTGGGCACTTTTCTTCCCATTTTCTGGTGCTGGGTCTAGTGAAAAGGAGAGGGAGAGCCCAGCACAACCTCAGCCATACCTTGAGCCCAGGTGTAGCTG
Organism: Calcarius lapponicus; assembly: GCA_039654755.1. NCBI lineage: Eukaryota > Metazoa > Chordata > Aves > Passeriformes > Fringillidae > Calcarius > Calcarius lapponicus. The sequence continues at coordinate 62,111,644 of CM077468.1, read as the reverse complement.
CAGGAGACCATCCATCACATTATTCAGTGGATCTACATATACTACCAAATCCCACAGAATAAATCTCTCTGTCTCAGGGCTTGGGTGCTCATGCATCCCACACACCACACCTTGGAGCTGGCAAGTTCAGCCCTCCAACAAGCTGCAAGTGATTTTGAAATGGTGAAACATATGGCTACCAAAAGCTCCTTCCTCCCAACCAGCAGGATGGCAGCTCCTCAGCTCACACCCAGCACATCTGCTCAGCAGGTCCCAGTGCCACGGGGTGAGAGGCTGTGGGCAGAAATCATCCACCAACACAGCACTGGAGCCTGCTAATGGAAAGGCTGAGAGAATTGGGTTTGCTCAGCCTGGAGAAGAGGAGGCTCTGGGGTGACCTTAATGCAGCCTCTCAGTACCTGAAGGGAGCCTGCCAGGAATCTGAACAGAGATGGTTTACAAGGGTGTGTAGCGCTAGACAAGGGGGAACAGATCCAAACTGAAAGATAATAGATTTAGATGAGTTCTTGAGAAGAAATTCTTCTCTGTGAAAGTGCTGAGGCCCTGGCAAAGGGTGCCCAGAGAAGCTGTGGCTGCCCCATCCCTGGCAGTGCTCCAGGCCAGGCTGGATGGGGTTTGCAGCAGCCTAGTGCACACACTAGTGCAAAGTGTCCCTGCCCATAGAAGAGGGTTGGAATGAGGTGATCTTTAAGGTCTCTTCCAACTCAAACCAGTTTGTGATTCTGTGACAGGATGGCCAATGCAGCAGCCCCTCATGCCTCCCATCCTTGGTGTCAAGAGGATATAAAACCATCAGAGATGTTTTCCCAGCTCATGTTTTGCATTCTGGCCAGTCTCCTATAGGATACATATTTTCCTTCTGGACACAGAGAGTGTTTTACAAAACAAAGCCATTCTAGACCATTAAAGAAACCCAGACTTTTAAAAGCCTCTAGCCTCTGGTAAAGCAACAACCACCATGAACAGTTCAAATGTCCAAATACTGCTATAAAAGCAGACAAGTAATTGCTCAGTGAAGGGAGTTTCCACATCCGTGGTTCAACTGGGACATCTGTAACTATGGGGTATCCACTGTGCCAGCCTATCTGCAAACCTTAACTACAAAGTTCAACACTAAAAAGCCTCTTCCCCTTTCCTCCTCTGCACTCACACTGAACATGTGTTTATGGCAGTGGAAATTATACATGCAGCGGGAGAGGAGAATAAATAACCCACCAAGTCATCTGAGGACAAAGGCAAGCACCAGCACATCCCCACCCCACCTGCCCCCTGAGCTTCCTGGGCAGAGATCCCTCCTTTCCCCCCACCCCAGTTTGTATTCCAGGGGGTTATGTCAGGCAAATCCTTACAGTGGGGTGTAATATAACTACAGCAGGAAAACAAGAGGAAGGGCTGCAGGATGAAGTGGTGTGTTTGGAACTGTTTGACTTGAGTCAGATCTCATCTGCTGGAAATAAATCTCACTGTGGTGCTGTTACCACTGCTGTAACACCAACACAGCAAAGGTCAGCCAGGTACCTCCTCACACATGACAGCTCCTAGTGCTACCCTCCCATATGCACCATGGCATTTTAATTTGGAAGAAATTAAGATATTTAAAAATAAGCAATGTAAAAGCCTTAAATCAATAATGTTAATAAGTAAAAACTTAATTAAGCCTTTTTTTATCAGTACCAGGAGCAGTATATACACATTATCCTCCCCTAGGAGCACTGCAGGCAAGCTCCTCTTGCACTGACACACAAGCACAGAGCAAAGACCAACCACTGATTTTACTGGAGTATAAAAATCAAGACAAGAGATTAAGAGATCCATCACCTTTTACAAGCATCCCAGCATTGAACACCAACCTCAGATCATGTTAAATGCTCATCCAGCTCATGCCCTAACAGTGAGTAGTAGTGGGTGTTTTAGGAAAAGAATACATAAATCAGATCAAGTAAATGAATTCACCCCCCTACACCCTCCAGCCATCAGTATGTAGGTGTTCTCTCAATATTTACCTAACAGTGGGCTTCCTCACATCTACTGAATATAAACCGAGGCTAAACCAATATGTTTATTTTTCTGGCTGGAAAACATGTAAGTTATGACAAAAATCCCTTACTAAGGTTTTGCATCTTTTAAGCAGGAGTTTTATCACCATAATCCTGTGGATGGTCAAAACCACAAGAAGCTTTGCTAATTAAAATGCTGTAAACACAAACACACCACTGAAGAAGCTGACAGCCTGACCCTGAAAAGGGAAACAGATTTAAACATCCTATTCTGTTTCCCTAACATTAGTGCTGCAGAATGAAAGCCTATTTTTTAATTACAAAGCTTTTCTTCAGTTCCCCTCAAAAGTGAAGTCAGATGCACAAATCAGCCAGGTGGAGAACAGCCACCTCCACAAAGAGGTGACCACATGGGGTTTCTCTCCCAGCAGCAGTGGATCCTTCTGTTGCTTTTGCCAGTCTGTGCACAATCCAGTCTCTGCACTCTGGTTCCAGCCCCAGGAGAGGCTCCTCGCAAAGCAAACATGTGGCACATCAAACACAGGGACCTATGTTTGATCCAGTTGCTGTTTTGCCCTCTGAAACTGGATAAACTTTTGTGTGAAGATCAGAGAAAGAGCCAGAGAGGGCTGGCAGCACTTTGCTGTCTTTCAGGACTTCACAGAAAAGCCAGGTTAAGGGCAGCTCATCTTTTGAGATGCCAACCTGTCAATATTGTCTGAAAGAGTAAGAAGGAGCAATGATGTTCTGAATAAAAAAAAAAAGTTTTCCCCACTCAGGAGTATGAAACAGCACTGTCAGCAGTCTTGGAAATGCAAACATGTAATCACCCCTGCATCAAATCACACAGAACTGTGCACTGGAGGCAAGACCTCTGTTTCTTGTCCAAGTGCTGAGGTAGAGCAGATCCATCCTCCTTGCCAGATCCAGGACATAAATTCATCTCAGCTCTCAGTGAAAACAGCATTTGAGGACTGAAGGATGATGTTTCAGTGTGGCAGCAATGAGAACAGGATCAGTGAGGTTCACACAATATTGGTGAGCATGACAAAAAGCACACCACAGGCTTATTTCTAGAATTACACACGGATGCCAAAGCTCTGGTGGTACCAGTAGCTAATACAGAAGAGCAACTTTTGGGGGGCTCAATTTTCTTCAGCCTCTTAGACTTGGCTGTGGCAGCACAGGGAGAGCAGGACAGCTCTGTAGAGCTGGAGTGACCAGTGTGTGGCTGCTGGCAGCATCCTCATCCTCAGGAGGGGACAGGGCTGCAAAGCCAAGGGTACAGCACAGAGCTGAGGCTGAGGCAAGAATAGCTGCTTTTTATCTGTTTGCATAACTTCTGTGAGAACATGAGAGAGCAGGAAGAAGGCAGCTTGAGAACCTCTAAAACAAGTATTTTTCTGCTTCTTCAAGTCTCCCAACCAGTTATGAACACCATACAGGTTATTTTGCATAGAGTTTTAATCCCAACTGCCACACAGGTTTTCAGACATGCACAGAGCAGCTTTTCCACATTTGCTATTACATGATTTTTCTTGGAAATGTTTCTTTTTTTCCCCTAAGAAAAGTTGGTTTTAGACATTTGCTTGCAGATGTTGACAGCTCTGAAGCAAGGCACCACAGTATGTTGCACAAGGCTGAAAAATGTCAATGGAAAAGCCTTTCCACTCATTTCTATAGTGAGTAACCTTAGCATTCCATCTCTGCAAGTTCCTGCATTCATTTGCAAAACCTCAGGATGTATTTGTTTGCCAGAGAAACCAGGCTGGGGCAACAATGGCAAAGAACCATCTCAGCTTGCACAGAGAGGAGACTCCAAGATAAAAGGATTTTATTTAGAATTCAGAAGAGGGATTTGAGGGAGAGTAGAGAAACCTGAGCACTGAACTGAGCTCGTCAGAGCCCCAAACTGGCACCGTGACCAGAATGCCACCCTGTATCTGTCCCTTACCCAGCAAGACACAGTTTCAAAAAGCAAAATCAATTAGTCTGGTTGTATCCCACACAGGTGCTTCCCTCTGGCTGTAGCAGAAGCAGAATCTGAAAGTCAGCCCAGCCCCACTGCTCCCTCCTCACAATGGAGCCCCCTCCCTGCCATCTCAGACCTACCTGCATTCAACTGCTCCATAACCCACTCCTGGCACACTGACCTACATAAGAACAGGCAAAAAAACCCAAACCACTTCTCACTGCATGGCTCACTAGAGCCTTAACAAACTGATTCCTCTCCCTCCTCCCCTCACAATTACAATCATTACTATTTTCTTGGGCTTAGGCGAGCAAATTTCCATTCTAAAACCTCCTGTTGGTCCTTCCCACTTACTAAACTCAAGGGAAAAACGTTGAGATGTGATTTACTAGGGAAGGAAACCATTTTAATACATTATTCATTAAAACCAGGAAAATAAAACTAACAGAGCAACTTTGATCTTTGCCATGATCAATTCATGTGCCAGAAGCCCTCTGATTTAGAAGGTCTCAAACCACACTGCCTGCAGAAGTAGCAGGAACAGAGTGACAGCATTTATAAGTCAAAGCTCCCATCACTTGTGCAAAATCCTCCAGAAAAGCAGAATTGGTGGCAGGGAGATCCTGAACCCCCCCTGCTCCTGCTGTCACAGCCACCAGCAGCTCTCATGCTGTGGGTGCTCTCACAGCAGGGATCTGGCCCTGCCCACACAGGGAAGCACGAGAGCCAAGTCAAACCTATTTTTAACCAAGTGCAGCTTAAAGCTGTTTTTAAAGTGGGTGCTCTGGGGACATCCCCCTTTTTGGGCACGGGGGCAGCTTCAGAATTTTGGCTGCTTTGGTATTGAAACAAGGGTGTCCACACAATGTCTGACAACCAACTAATTCTGCTGAAAACTCACATTTTTATGTCCAGGCAGTGTAATTTGCTAGAGACACAGGTTTAAAATCAACCTCAAAAGAAGGAGGAGCAGAAGAACACTCTTTATGGAACACAAAGACAAAACACACAAAGCAACCAGGATGAACAAAAAGCCAGTTGAGATGGGAATATCAAGCAGCTTGTGTCCAGAGGGTTCCAAAGTTTTGCAGCATCTCCATAAATAAGTAACCATCACTCAAACACAGCAGCCATCCCTAGGATGAAATCTTGAGCCTTCCTCACCAAGGGCACTGCACTTTTCTCCATGAGAAAGCAAACTGGATCCCAAAGCACAACTGGAATCTAGTCAGGAGCAAAGTACCTGGGAAAGCTAATTCAACAGCACAAGTTTAAACATTCCCCTTTTTCTGCCACTGGGGCCTCTGACTGCTCTCATGGAGGCCTCAGCTTTTCCCCTGGAGCTGCACTGGCCTTGGGCTCGCTAGGCAGGATGATTAATACCTGAATCACCGCCCTGCTACACCTGGATTCTCCTGGTGGACTGGTCACCCCACAGCTGAGGAGCCCAAGTGGTCCAGCAACAAACTCAGCTCTGATCCCTCAGCTGACCCAGGAACTTTGGAGATTTCCATGTGGCAGCTTGCCAATGAGGCCTCTAATTTCCACAGCCTTAAAAAGCAGGTTGTTTACCATGTTGCTCTCCCACGCAGGTTCCCACACACCATGGGCTGAGTAAGACACTGCCACAGCAAAGCATCTGTCAAGAAAAATAAATTCAGCCTCTTGTATTCCCAGCTTACTGGGAAGAGCTCTGCCAAGAAGCAGCACCTCTTCTCATCAACACATCCCCAATTTCCCTGGCAATGCAACAAGGAAATGCTCAATGCTCAGGCTGGGGATGGCCCAATCCACTCTGAAACTTGTGCAGATGGCAGGGACCATGAGTGCTCTGCCCCTCCCAGTGCCAGGGGATTACTGGGATTCCCCAGAGGGATTTCCCAAGGCCTTCAGGAAATGAATGCAGTTGGCTCCAACAGCTTCCCAGTAGCTAACACAGCCAGACTGATTCTCTCTGTCTTCCCCATCTCCTCCCAAACATGGTTTTCACCCTGCAATACATATTTCTCCACTTCTGAAATATGTCTCTGGGATTTCAAAAGCAGATGTCCCAAACCCAAACAAATACAGTTTTAAAAATGCTGGCTGCCACATGGAGGGGATGCTGCTTGCCTTGGCTCAGGCTCAGAGAATCATAAAGGTTGGAAAAGACCTCCAAGATCATTGAGTCCAACCTTTGACAAAACATCACATTGTCAACAAAACCACAGCTCTGAGCGCCATGTCCAGCTGTTTCCTGAGCACTTCCAGGGATGGTGACTCACCATGAGACTGCTTGGGCAGTCTGGTGTCAGCAGTTCCATGATGTGACACCATCAATTTCATTCTCCCAAAGAGGTGCCCCTTTCCAGCAGGTGTAAGAACAGCAGTAAATTCATACCCTGCCTCCCCACAGGCTGTCCCATCTCACTCAATTAACAAACAAGCAGAGGTGGGTGAGCAGGAAGAAAGTCACTTTCCCCAACAGCTTGTGAGAGACAACTAAAACCTGTACCTCACTTCATCCTTGTTCCCAGTCCTTCAATGGGCAAGGAACAGTTCAGGAGGGAATTTGTTTAGGCTCAAATGACAGGAGATGAAAGCCAGCCCATGGTTTGATGGTCACAACAGCCCTCACACAGGTTTAAGCAGCTCTCCCCCACACAGCACCCTGCCTTCCTTCCAGCACTGCCTTCCCACACAGCCATTTTCCAGCCAGATCATGGGACACAGGGATTCCTCTGCCATGGCCTTCATGCTCCAGTTGTCATCGGCCCTTTTGTATGCAAACTGGACCCTTCCCTTGAAGGGCTTATTTTCCCCACTTTGCCTCCCACTCACAAGTGAAATACAGAACCAGAGTCAATGCAAGTGAAAACAGGAGTAGGACTAGACTGAGGCCATCACTTAGTAAGGATTTCTCACTCAACATCTAAAAACTCTGAGCTGGGCAAGCTGGACAAGAAACATTTTTCTGCCTTTATCCTTGCTGACTTGCAAGTGTGATCTGCAAGTTTGTACAGGAAGAACACATTTTAGATACAAAAATTCAACATTGCCTGACTTTGGAGAGTTTTATTTTCTAGTGATATCCTTCAAATGAAAAGGTTTCTGCCTCTAAGGCAATTATTTCCTACATTTTATAAACAAAGAAAGTTATTATTGGAAGCAAGTTCCTCCGCTGGAACTGCAGCAGTCTCCTTGGTCCTGGCTCAGCAGTAAGGCTGTGGTTTTGAGCACACAGCTCCAGGGAGAGAGGAGAGCACTGACAGGGGAACACTTCCCAGGAAAGGACTCTGCTTTAGTGTGTGGATCAGTGCTGGTGACAGACACACATGTTCAACAAGTCTGGCAGCTAGACGGCAGAAAAGAGCTGAGATTCTGGGATTAAAAACAGTTCCAGGCTCTCGCAAGAAACTGGCTTTGCTGGTCACAGCTATGCTGCTGCTGCAGCCTTTCCCTGTCCCCTGCAGCTCCTCTACAATCCCCTCTGTCCATATTCTCCTCCTCCCACCTCCTTTAACCTTTTGGGCTTCTTTTAAGCTGCTTCTTTCTGACTAATCCTGCCCATTCCCATCCATCAGCACTCCCCAGACCAACCTCCTACTTCCTTCTATCTCTCCTTATATTCCTTATCTCTGTCCTTCTTCCAGACCCTTATGGCTCTATTTCTTCTCCAAGCAACTTTTCCCAGTGTTTCCACCATTCACTGTCCTTGTCTCAGCAGCTGGGGCAAGGAGAGCAGGACACCCGCTCAGCCAGACCTCCTGCCTTCCTCCCTCCCTCCTCTGCATCACTGCTGGGGCTCCCCCTCCTGCCTCCCTGCAGCACCCAGGGCAGGGCTCAGCTCAGTTGGGGAGAATTCTGGCCCAAAACCCAACCCACAGCCCTGCTCCAATTTCCCAGTCCAGACAGCTGGTGCAGAACTGGCCTCACTCAAGGCAGCCCCAGGGAAACCCAAGAGCATCCTTTTCAGACAGACAGATTTACCCCCAATTATGAAACTGCCTCCTTCCCTCATCTGCAACCCCCAGCAGGGCTGGCAGTGCCAGGAGCAGCAGCCACTGAGGTGGCTCAGTGCAGGTGGTGTCCACAGCACCCTGAGCCATGCTTGATGGCATGCAGTTTATCCCACATCACAAATGAGTAAATTTTCCCTAAAGACAGCAGACAGGGAGAGCAGAAGCTTTCATCCCTCCCTCTCTTGCCTCTGCCAAGCTTGAGGTCACCCTGGCCCAACAACATCAGGATCTCTTTGCTCAAAGCTTTGTTTTGATTCAGCTTTTCATTCTGGAAAACAAACAGAATCATTGCTGCTGAAACACTCCAGGAAACAAAAACAGCTGGCACTGAAGAGCAGGAAACTCATTATTTTCTGCTGGCCATGGTCTGGAACAACCTAAAACAGAGGTGTATAAATTGCAAGTGTGAGTATTCCCCTCCTAAAGCACCACTAGAAGATGAGCTCTGCTTCCTGCAGCTCCATGCCAACTCACCTAATGCTGAACACCCCGTTCTGCCCTTGGTTTTTTGGGACATGTTGTCCCCCTCCAGTGAGGTGCAGGACTGAACTGCACAACCCCCTGACCAAGCAGCAGGACTGATGCTGCTGATCCTCCTGATGTCTGTGGAGCCAGAGGGACCCTTGGGTCTCCCCAGGAGCACTAACCACGCCTGAGCACCTCCCAGGTAAACTGAGGTAATTAAACACTGCAGCAGAACAGCACTTGTTACCTTCAGGGGACAAGGACTTCTGCATGTTAGACAGGCTGGGCTGCCAGGCACCCAGACACAAGGAAAACCCTTGACTGGGGTGGTACCACCTAAATCAGGAGTCTCCTCCAGCAGCCAGAATTGAGAGACTCAGATAGTAAATTGGATACAGCCTAATTTGATAGTTAGCAGAGCTGAAGTTACATATATATATATATATATATATATATATATATATATATATATATATATATGTATATATGTATATATATGTGTTTATATATAAATATATATATAGAGAGAGAGATAGACAGATAGATGGATAGGATGGATGAAAAAATGAACACCATGGCTTTGTTGGTATTTTTTCCCTGTAGTTTCTGTCGCACATTTACAGAGTGACCCCTGGTAAAGCACTGAGGCTTTTGGACAGCCATTTACCTATTCCATCAGTCAGGCACCTCACAAACTGTGGTCTAGAGAAATCCAGGCACAGCCTGAGGTGTGCTACTGTCAGGGCATCCCCTTCATCCCAGTCCAAGGTATCATCCAGGTGCCTTCAACCACACTGGGTCCAGAGAGGGATGGCCATGAAGAGGCATCGGGCTGTGCCTCATCCCTGGATCCCAGCACTCACCTCCTATAGCTTCATGTTCCTCTGCTTCCATGCCACACTCCCCATCCTGCCCCCCTGCAGCACAAACACCAGCTCCAGCACAGCCCTGTCCTCCAAGGCCAAGGAGGTTTCATCTCCCCTGGGAACTACCATCACCTCTTCCAGGAATCACATGAAAATAAAGCAGAGAAACCTCTGTTCCTCATTACAGCCAGGAACACTGAAATCCCACTGATTGCAAGCTTGCATATTTATCTCTAGGTTTCAGAGCCCAGACAAAACACAGGTCACTGAGGAAGCGAAGTTAACCCTGATATTGCTGTTTGTTGCATTTTTACAGTGCCGGGGTATCTCTGCAGTTGGCAGATCTGGGCAAGTCACAAATTACCGACAAAAATCTCTTGGTCTTCGACACACTGCAACAGCTGTGGAGCTCACGTGGATCATTTTCTGAGAAATAAAAGTAGTCTTATGGACATGGGGCAGGCTGGGGTGCTGTTCTCCTCCTGCCTCTGCATTACAGTCCCTCCATAAACACCAAGCAAATCACTTCATTTCCCAGGGTCTGGTTCTTCTTGCTACCAGGAATAAACAGCTTTGTTTGTTTACTTCCCTATTCAAGTATTTTTTTTTCCCTGTGAAAATTCAGAATTTAACAAACTTGCCTTGTTTTGTTCCCCTTTTTTTTAAGGCAGAGAGACATATGTGAGACATCAGAGTTCCAGGGTGTAAGTTCTCTCGGCAATATGCACATGTGAAATTCAATGTGCACATTTTGAAAGTTTCACTTTGAAATACAGAAAAAAGAAACTGGAGGCTTCAGGACAAGGACAGAGCTGCTCCTGCTCCCCCTGGTAAGCTGATAAACCTCTGCTGGGGTTTGCAGAGTGTGACCTCCAGGAGACCAATATCTGCTCAGGACTTCAAGATCAGCTTCTGGAAACTTTTTACTTTTTAACTTGACATTTTATTTTTTAACCTGACTGAAATCTTTCAGCAAGGCTGGGGATCCACTGAAGTTCTCCTGCCTGCCCCACAGAGATGCACAGCATTTGTGGATTACATCCCTGATCCCTGCAAGGGCTCAATCTTCTCAGGGCACACTCAGGGTGTATTTTCTCCCCATGGGACTCAACACTGTCCTGATCTATCTCCATCTGAAAAGCCAGAGCTGAACCAACACAGAGTGGATCTGGAAATCCCTTTCCTACAGCACACAGGTGCGACAAGTGTAAAGCACTGAAAAGTGCAGACATTAGAAAAAAATACAAGAGTGTAGAAATGCATGTCTCCTGCTGGTTTCTGCCACATAAGAATTTGACTAGACATTAAAGGCTTCCATGTCCTCAGACTGTGAACCAAGGACAGCAGAACTTTATCTTATTCTGCACTGATATGTCCAGTTTGGACAGGTTTTCTAGGTGGTGCCTACTACAAGTTTTAAAACTCTGCTAGGGCCAGTGAACCAAAAGAGAAGAGTGGCCAAAAAAAACAGGGGATGAGAACAGGGCATTTTTTTATTCCTGCTTCCTAGTTTCCAGTATTTATTCCTTTAACTATAAAAGATGGGCTGAAAGCAGTCATTATTGCAGTTTACAGAGGATTAGTAAAACTCTTTTTCCTCCCTGTTGTACAAGAACCTGATAACAGATCTATCAATAGAAATTTTATGGGGCTGAGGAGCTACATTATAGTGCAGAGCAAAGAACTTGTAAACACAGTATTTATGTTCCACTTGACACTTTAGGGCTGCAGATCTTTAGTGGTACCTGTCAGAGAAAATATTATTTCTTAAAAAAAAACTTTGTGTTAGAAAAATACTTAAAAACCTTGTGTTCTAAGAAAAATGACAGCAAAAGACCAAGAGTCTCTGTGTTTGAGGACAAACCATTTGAATGTGCCAGCTGCAAAACAAAGAAGCATTTCCTGGTCCAGAAACAGGTTTGGGCTTCCTGAACCTGCTTCTTAGGTTACCTGTAGGTAAGCAGGTTCAGCTTCCCCCTTGAGGGGATGGAACTACATGATCCTAAAGGTCCCTTCCAATATGATTCTATGATTCCTTGCTGCTGCAAACCTACCAACATTAAATATTTAGTAACAGGTGCTATATCCACTCTACTGACTCACTTGGCTTTTCAATATTCTTGTCTTTCTATTTCTTGCCCAGAACTCAAATTTGTCATTGTCTTTACTGACACAGAAAGTCTTTACTGACTTTCTTTACTGAAAGAAAAGAAACAACCATTACTTATTTTAGAACGATGAAATTAAAACTGAACTTCAAGCCAGAATTATCACTTTGAGTGACAGCATGAAAAAAAAAGCAAATTTCAAGAGTTCAAAGCACTAAAATAGAAACACTGTTTTCTACAGGGCTTGCTTCATTCATTAATTCAGTCAAATACTTTGTTTGTATTAATTTAATTAGCTTTGTTCAGAATTAAATAGGGCAAACAGAAAGAGAGGTGGCAAACTGAGAGCACCTTGCAGGCAAAGCTGTGAGGGGACTGGGCTGGCTCTGGGACTCCAGTGCTGCAAGGAGAGAGGTTGGATCCATCCAGGCACACACCTGGGGCCTCTCAGTGTCCAGCCTGACCTTGCTGCAGCCAAACAGCCTGGCCCAAGCACCACCACCAGCTCTGGGGAATCTCTTCTAACATCTCACAGGGGTCCAGAGGCACAATCCACAGCAGGGATTCACCCACACTCACTGCAAGGCTTTTTATTTCAAATCAGTCATATCCTGCTGAAGAAGAGCTAATTCAGGGTTTGCTCTTTCACAGCTGAAACCAGTATTCAGTGGGAAAAGCAGTAAGCACTGGAGAGCAGGTCTGAATTCATGCCACCAGCTGAGCAACACCCTCTGGGGCACCTCAAGAGCCCCACATGTGTAAGGGAGCAATAAAGCAGATTTCCTCCTTTTAAAGAGGGGCTGCAAGTGTTGAGATCTTGTGGATTATCTCAGAGTTCCTGGCACACACATGGATCACAGGGAGGGAGGAAGACAGGACTCTCTGGGTTCTGTTAAACCACAGCTCCTGCAGACCCCAGGGCTGGGCAGAGCTTGGTGGGGTCCCACACACTGCACCCTGCTTCTGTTCCAGCTCCTCATCTGACACCATGCCTCACATCCACAGCAAAAACACCTCAGAGAAGGCACATTCACTATTTTTAAGAGAGCAGAGGCAAGGAGACACAGAGACAAAACTAAGAAATGCTAAAGACACCCTTGTTGAGGGGAATCGTATTTATATCCACAGTAAAAGGAATAAGAAAGTTTTCAAAGGGAATTGTATTACTTGGAAAAAATTTGATGACTTGAAAAAAAAATCCTAAAAGGGTGAAATAAAGAAAACCCAGAAAAGAGTAAATAAATTCATTTGAGAAGAGGTAGGAAATCAATCCCTAAGCAATGCCTGAAGCACAGCAGGCAGAAGCCAGTCCTCACCTTCTCCATAAAACAGCCTGGACTGAAACAGCTCCTGGGTCAGTGAGGAGACGACTGGGAAAGAGTGTGCTCCACACACAGCTGGCTGCCAGGGCCACCAGGGATGTGTCCCCTTGGAGAGCTCAGGAGCTGGACTTTGCTGACCCTTGTGGGTCCCTTCCAACTCAGAGTACTCTGTGATTTCTGTGAGAGGTAATCTCCTCGCAAGGTAAGGAGATTTTCATTTTAATTTTGCACTGGTTGCTTTACACAGGAAATGTCAGCTGAATGAGGGTAGTTAATATAATCAAATACAGCTTAGCACAGCAAGTATATCCAAGCAGAGAAAATAAAGAGAGGCAGGTATAATTTCTCTAGGCTTCCCTCACTTCCTATTGCTCTGTTCCTTTCTTTTTCTGAAAAACTACATGTATTTTTAACACATCAAACAGGCAGATCTCCCTGCCTCAAAACAGCAGGGTAGCAGTGATGGACAGAAGAGCCATAAGGGAACCTGCAAAGAACTGACCCCTTTGCAGCTGCATGTTTGCTATACTGCCCTCACATCCTGACAGTCCTCAAATGCCCCTGTCAGACTCACAGGAGCCACACCCTGCTCCCCCACCCCTGCTGTAGGTGAGCAGAACCAAATTAAGGTTTTGGTCAGAAGAACTTCTGATCAAACCAAAAAAGCACCACTCCTAAAGGTAAAGTCCAAGCGCTACCATGACTGCCTGCTTTGAGTAAGCAAAACAGGGCAAACAAAATAGGACAAACAAAATAAGGCAGTCTCAGGTGGGCCTAAACCCCCATTCTCAATTGTTTTGTTGGGGTTTTTTGGGTTTTGCTAATTTTTCTTCTTATCCCCCTACTTCCTCCCTCTCTTTGCCCACTTTTTGGACTTTTACTTCACTGGACATAGACAGTGGTGCCTGAGACCCTGTGAATTTGGCTATTTCCATAACCAAAACAACCAGCTCAGCATAAGAAGTCATAGGGAGCAGGGAGGATGTGGCAGTGGATGCCCTCCAGATCAGGGGAACAAGTGGGGAGCTGCATTTTGAGCTTTCAAGTCGTGAATTATTCTCAGACTTTTTTCCAAAATACCCTTAAAATTTCAAATAACATTCAGAGCCTCCATACTTCCAGCAAAAGAGACAAAGGCAGAATTAAATATGATATTATGAACAAGACCTCTCTGTGTATCAGAGGGAAACCCCTTCTTCACGAATACCTCCTTTACCCAATGACTGGGAAAAATCAGTATCTGCAATCAGGCTTGCCCTGGATTAGGACTTTTTTTGGAAACTCTAAATGTGACCATACATGGGAACAACCAGACAAGAAAAAAACCCAAGAGCCACCTTTGATGTTCCTGTTCTGTAAGTCTACACATCCTCAAGAACTACAGAGGAAAGGGAAGTAAATTACTTCCAACGTTTCCCATTCCCCTTGGAAAGCAGTAGCTGTACAAATATCTGAGTTCTGCATTTCTCATCTCTGAGACCTTGTTAGCAACATGCTCAGCCACCAGCACAGGTCTGAAGCACACTCTTCGTTTATGCTCATGCCCACCATGCTTTAAATGGCCACATGGCACTCCTGCATGTGGATACAAACTGGGATGTAAGTCAGTAAAAGCCCTCCAGTTTATTTTCTTTCCATCCCTGGCTCTGTCATAGGACATTAAAGCCAATTTCTAACATCCTTTTCATCCCTGCAAGAAATTCCTCCAGGCCTCCCCAGCACACCTGGGCACTCTCCTGTTCTCTGGTTACAAACACAGAGATTTCCTGGGTTGCTGCAGCACAGCTCACATCCACACTCCCAACTGATATCACAATAAATAAACAACAGGGACATCAAAACCATCACACTATTAAATAGAGTTACCAAAAAAAAAAAGACTGCCTAGATACTTTTTTAGGGCAGCTGTCACACGAAAATCTTGCAAGCTTCCTGTGCAAAGTGAACCCAGGGAACAGAAATGGTCCTGAAGTAGATGTGAACAATTACAGAATAAAACCCATCCAGATGTTTCAAACATGTTCCATTTTAAATATGCTCTGCTTTCTCCTCAGCTTGCCCTTGGAGAGGCAGCCAGCTGAAAAGCACCTGTGACAAAAACAACCTGTCTGAAGGACAACTTCAGGGAAATAAACCAGAGAGAGCACAACCAGCGAGCTCCCCAGGTCTGAGATCAGAGCAGAGGGCACACAGAGCTCCAGCTGCCACCAACAGCCCCTTCCAGATTTCCCCCATCACTCAAAAAACCTCAGGCACACCCACAGCATGTGGCCCCTGAAAAATCCAAATGTCTGCACTGCTCTGGAACTGATGGCAGGGACACAGAGCAGTCCAGCTCTGAATGGAAACAAGCCAGAGCAACTCCCTTACCTTCTGTGAAATTTCCTCTAAGAGTTATGACAACAAACACTTTGCCTTCTGGCTCCAAATCCACCTGAAAAAAAAAAGGAAAGGAAATGTTAGAAGATTGGTTTCTTTGAGGCAGAAATTTGATAATATTTGAAGATGTATATATTCTCATGCACACCTTAATTGAAAAAAAAAATAAAATAAAATCAAGCATCTGGTGCCCAAATTGTTCAGTGTTCAGGGCTCCATAAAAAATAAGGAAATTGAGTCCTATGTTTTTCCTGGAAGTGCTGAACAAACTCAGCCTTGCTAGAGAAAAAATAATTAAAAAAAAATACAGTTAATAGTGTTCCAATTTGTGAGATACATGAAGCAGGACTAACACTGAATTCTCTGAAAAGATCCATGAGCAGCTGTTTTGAGAATTACATGGATATTTTCTCTCTATTATATTTTACCTCAGTGAAATTGTTTCAGTCTCTCAAAACACCATCATTGCTGAGGCAAATGCTGATTTCTTACATAAATCATCTTTTGGCCTTAAACCATAGGAAATAGAAAATTGCTAGTGCTGTTACCTAAGGACTTCTTGTAGTTTAATCTAAATTAGATAGAGATAGAGATACAGAACATAATTTTAGGGATCAGAGATTCAATCCCAGTATCAGCCTGTCCTTGAAAGCAAGCGTTTATTTTTTGGTGAGTAGATTTTTCATTTTGAGATACCTTTTTAATAAAGGTCTTGCTTTTGGTGTTATTTTATTTTTTTCTATTTACCAGCTAAGGATTCCTGATGTTTGAGTCAGGCTGTCACACAGAAACCTCAGTTAAAAAACAAACACAAAGAAAGAAGTAATAAGGCACACCCTAATTTCCCACAAATTTCAAGGTTGAAATTAGCAAAGAGGAGCTTCACACCTCGTGGGTATTGATCACCTGTGCAGAACAGGAATTTTGAAAATTGAGCTCTCTGGGGGAATTAACAGATTGCTGATGCAAACCCTCCCTGCTCCTCCTGTACAACCACAGGATGATGAGCTCAGGCTGCCTCCTGTACCCTGTGAGCCCTTGGATTCCTCTCCAGTGTAAACACACAGCACATCACTGAAATAAACCCCCAACATCAACCTGAGCTCCCCAAGCCAGCACTATGGACCACGTCTGACCCAGACATTTGCTCCTGGTTTCCAAAAAACGCTGCTGCCACAAACCTAACAGGCAATAATGTTAAGATACTGAGAAAACCAGAAAGCTGAACCCTAAAGAGAAGACAAAACAGCCAAGCTACAAATAGAAGGAAAGGACCTGCACAGCTGTAGGTGGGAGGAGATGTCTGAGCTGGGCTGATTCTGCAGGGTTAAGGTATAGAATGCTGACACAGCCCAGAAAAAAAAGCTTTCTGGGGTAAGTGAAGGGGAAGCACAGCCAGCCATACATTTACCTAGCCCACAATTTGTGGCAGAAGTAGAGAAATTGTTATTTAAATGGCTGGGGATTTGTTAGGACAAGCAGAAGAAATATTTTCAGGAAAAAGAATGAGCAAATAGCTCATTATCTCATTCACATGATTCCAGCTATGGTTGTAAGGTGCCACACACACACACTCCTATCAGTGGGACACAAAACAGGGAGGCTACAACTGCTTGGGAAAATCCTACTAAAATGCTGATTTTATGGACACCACATTCTCCATTAAAGGAAAAAATATAATTAAAATCAGTCTCACAGGGAAATTTTAAAGCAAATATTTAGTCTTGACTCAATATTAATTTTTGTGCTTGTTTGCACTGCATATTACACTGGTTTTAGGAAGCTGTGTTTGAACAGCTCTGTCTCCATTAATATTGAAGGTTTTTCCCAAATAGATTCCAACTCCAGCAGTATCATGCATCATTTTTGCCTAAATTTCAGTTCCCTGGAGAGATGTGCAGATTTGTAAAGAGATGGTCTTTTCCAAAATATATAATAATACATAATCGTGCAAATTGAGTTATGGGATACCAAGAATTCAGGTTCTATGGAAAAAATCCTTACTTACATAGGTTTCCAAAAATCATTCTTCAGAGCTTATCATTTTCCTGCCAGTCTCTATACAGGATATGTCAGACTCCTGCTTCCACACTGACAAAGAGGATCCTTTCTCCCTTCCTCTGGCACACAGTATCTCTGCTGGGATGTGGAATAAATCCTGCACTCCTTGTTCAGTCTTAAAAGCAAAGGATTGTCAGGACTCAAGCATCTGGGATGAGGCCAGGGAATCCAACAAAAGCATCACCCACCTTTGACAGAGGGCACAGACAAAATCTGACCCAAAGTCCTGACACACCTCGCTCTCCATCTCAGAGAGGATTCCTCTGCCCCTAGCACAGCACAGTCCTCTGCCTACAGCAGTCTCACAAAACAGAAACAAAGTAATTCAGAAAGCAATAGCAGGAGATTTATGAGTGTTATAAAACAATCTCTCTCCCTCCAGACTCCAAGATTAAAGACCAGTCAAATCCCCTACACCTACCAAGCATCTGTGCTCATGTTGTACCACAGTCCAAGAGCACTCAGCCAAGAGGACTTGAGCTACACTCAAAATCTTCTTACTGAACATCTAAGGGGGATCTAATTAAAAATTACAGCTGAAAGGCTCCAAAGGAGGCTGAAGCCCCAGTTTGCCAGGAGCTGCTGAAACTTTGGCTCACCAACACTGATGGATGCAGGAACAATGGGGAATTCTTGTCCTAGACAAGGGTTTAAACCAGACAGTCTTAAGGGTTTCTCTAGTCTTAAATTGATAGCAACAGAACAACAGAAGATAACATACCATGAAATGAAATGAAATAATAACAGACCAAAGGGAAAAGTGGCTTTTGGACTTGCTGTGATCTCCTTTAAGGATGAATTGAACCAGCTAAGTAGCAGCCAACTCAGTACCTGAGATAACTCTCAGACCTGTGGAACATGCCCGAAACAGAAAATAACGCCTGACCTAAAAACCTGAAAGGAAAATGTCTGACCACAGAGCTGAGCTGGCCTGAGAAACAGCAGCAGCTCCCCTCCACCTGCCTGACAGGATGGGCTTCCCACCATCATGGGGACACCCAGAGCCATGGCCACACTGCAGTGGCCCCATGCTGGCAGCAGCTGACACTTGTGAGCTGCTCACACTTGCTGGACCTGCAGTGTCGGTGCAGCCCCACGAGCTGAGCTGGGTGTGAACAGCCAGCACCCTGCTCAGGCCCTGGGGGTGACCTCAGGCAGCTCTGCAGCACAGCCCCCAGCGCTCCTGCCCCTGCTTCACACCCTCAGCAGCACCTTCACACCCTCAGCACCGCTCTCAGCCTTGCAGGGCAGCCACAGACGCAGCACACGCTGTGGGAAACTCTCCTGACACAGCAACTGCGGCCAGAGCTGGGCACGCAGAAATTTCCCAGAACCAGCTGAAACCAGAGACCCACAGATCAGGAGTCTGGTACCCCACTGTGTCCCCAAAAGCAGGAACTCCTGGTATCAGCCCTCCTTCAACCTTTCCAGTCACCAAAGCACTTCCAGCACCAGCACCTACTTCCACAGACAGAGAGGGCTTCTCACCGTGTTCTGTTACTTAATAAGACCTGAGCACTTCAAAAGGGAGCAGCTGCCAAAGGACTGGCCCTCCAGCCATGGAAGGGATAACCCAAGCTGGGCTGGCAGCCCAAGCCCTGACTCCATGCTGGCACAGCTCCAGGGATGCCAGTACCTCCCAGCACCAGCAAACACCCTCAGGATCCAGCCTCCCAACAGCAGCGGGGGTGGAACACGAGCACCACACAGACACCAAGTTTTGCTCCTCACTTCTTCTCTGTTTTTCATTTCCCAGCAGTGACATTAAAGGCAAAACCCCTGCATTTTTACAGGGAAACAGGGTGTTGCAGTATTAATCTTGACAGAGTTGATAAAAGTCCAAAGTAGACCATGAAATCAGTTTGGGTCAACAAAGCAGCTGAGATTTATTCCTAAAACAAGCAGGAGAGACTCAGAGAAGCTCAAAAGCCTGAAGGCAGCACAGGTGATGCTCAGGGGGAACTCCTACACCATAGCATAAGAGAAGTGATACAGGAATGTAACCATCCATATGTATTTGACACAATCATCAAAGAGTATTATGTACAAAGTTTCCTAATGCCAAAGATCTGGCATGGGATAACTTATTTTAGGGAATCACAAGCTTATGCCTGGAAGGTTTAGTATCAAAGCCAAAGGAAAGTCCTGTTGTATTGGGAGCAAAGAAGAATTATGAAATTCTATGCATGCCTGATACTGTGACTGCTGTGAGGTGCAGTGATCTCAGAATAAATCAAACTAAACTGGTGGTGTGCAGCATCATACCACTGGCAGGCAGTCCTGTAAACAACCATCACCTTACCCCCTCTCCAGCACTTTCATCCTCAGCCTGCCCCCCCCAGGGAAGAACCAGCAGGAAAAACACAGACTTTGTGGCTGGTTTAGAGGTAACTTGGCCAAGTTTCAGCTCACTGGGAGAGGAAAGTGTGCTTACCAGTGTAGTAAACCCTTTAGTCACCCTCAAGGAAATGAAGGCAGCACATTTGTCCACAGCACAAGGGGTGGAAAAGATCAACTGCTGGAGCTCAGCTGTACCTGTGAGAACAGCACAGGATTTTAGCCCAGAGCTAAGCACACACTTTAACTTCTGTTGAACTTCACAGCCCAACCAGGGAAAGCAAGCGCTGGAGGATTTTGGCAGGCCAGCTGGAAAGGGGCAGGTAAGGATGAGGAGCTCAGCCATGGCTTCATTACACCTCCACTGTGAGGCACAGGCCCCTGCCAGGACACTGTGCTGGGAGTTAGGAACTCCACTCCTAACCCAAACCACTCACACGGTGCCCCATGCCTGAACTTGCTGGGATGCTGCTGTTCCACGTGACTTCAAAGGGAGCTGCCAGGGACTGGTTTCCCACAAGGAGGGGCCCCAGTGAACCATCTCACACACCTTCCCCAGAAAAGGGCTGTGCTGACATCCTTCCCAACAACAGGGCAGGTGTTATTGACTCCCCTTCTCTGCATTACAAAAAATAAATCAGTTCAGGAGCAGAGCAAATGCAGGGAGACCAAAACAGGGCTCCTTAATCACATGCCTTCACACATATAATAAAAACTGGCCGTGCGTGATTCATCAATGGAAGAGGTTTGGAAAACAAATCCAGAAGGAGGGTAATCTCTCAGGCAACATATCAACACCCAGCTGAAGCATCCACTGAACTTGAAGAGCAGGTAGAGTGAGTTGGCCTCCGAGAGAGCCCGGCCTGCCCCGGGAAAGGATGGGAAGAGGCAGATCCAAAGGGTGCCTGCCTGCAAGTCTCTCACTCTCCCAAATCAAGATGGGGTAGATAAGATGGGTCTCCAGGATGAAAAGACATCTTCAACACAGAACCTGGCAAGAGCACTACATCTCACAAACCCAAGTTTATATGATATCCCCCCCCCATACCCTAACAGATAATCCAGTCTGGGAAGTCTGATCTGAAGCACATAAGAATCAGTGGGAATCTTTTTATTGTGTTTGGATCAGACACAAAAGATGACTGTGTTTACCCTGGAGCCTAGAACATCCCTTGGCCATTGCTGCCCTGTCCTTCCTTCCCCACAGGCACAATCCATAAGCATCCTAGAAGTACAACCTTTTTCTGAGGCATGTCAATGCTGACATGGCTTCAAAACCAGAACAGGCCAGACACTTGCAGTGAGTAAAGCAAATATAAAAGCTACCTAGGGACTTCATTAGCTTAATTAAACAAGTAGCTATATCTTTTTACTTCCTACATAATTTTTAATTTTAATTAACAGAACTGCATATGTAATCAGTCATTTGTAGAGGCAATTCCCAAGGCTCAGTCGAAAGAGCTGAAAATTCGGGTTAGGCTAAAGCTGGTTTTTCACATGCCTCTAGTTATTTCTTGTCATCTTTCTTGTTTAAGCTCTTACCAGATCATGCTTATGGAATGTCAGATCTTTCTGTATTTTAATAAGGCAGCACCTCCTTGGACAGGTCAAATGGCAATTTTCTCAGCCAAATACACAGTGTCTGGATTAATCAGTCCCTCTTATACTTTTTGAGGCTGACAGACACCTGTCTATCAAGTCAGACACCTTTGAAAATCCTCAGGGCTGTCTAGTACAAAGGAGATTTTGCATTTCCAGACCAACACATTAAAGTGCTTTTCCTACAAATGCACAGCATGCACTTTTTAAGATTCAAATTAGGGTGCCTAAAAAAAAAAAAAAAAAAAAAGAAAGAAAAGCAAACACACACAACAGGGTACCAAGTACCTTCTTATTGCTGCAAAGGCTGGCAAGTGCTCAGGGCAGCAATTCCCACCACAGGTGCTGGGACAGACCTGGACAGCACTGAGAAAAGCTGCCAATCCCACCTGCAGCCAGCAGGTCCAGGTACCCTGAGTGTTAAAGCCCTCACAGCTCACCTGAACAAAGTTTAATACTCTGCAGCTAAACTCACACATGGGTGGAAAGTCAGTCTCTCTCAAAAACTCCTACAACCAGTTATTCCAGCTATTACTGTAATATTGTCATTCTAATTTTTTGTTTCAGGACAGCTGCTTAAAATATTACTTTTGTTTTCATTCAAGCTGCCTAATTATAAGCTGTGCACCAGCCATGAACAAGTATGCATAACTAATGACTGTTAGCCAATCCTGGACTCTTTAATCAATTTTAGTCTAGTTTCATCCAAGAGATCACCCACCTCTACAGGAGATTTGCTGAGGTGGGAACAAGATTTATTTATCTCGTGAAAATTCCTGCCAAGAAAACCTGCTTGAAGAGCTACAAATGCAATACAGATAAAAAAGAAGGTTTCAAATCTTAAAAAAAAAAAACAAAAACAACATCTTTTGAAAGCAGGAGCTAGAGCCTGCTCCTATGGTGTTACAGCAATTTATATTGCTTTTGAGAAATACCTCTCAAGCAATGAATGATTTACAAGTAAGAGTTGCAGGAAGATGCTCTTTAGCATATTTGAAAAAAAATAATTAAAGTTATAAAGTTAAAAAGAGAGAAACAGACATGACTGGTTCAGGGACTATTATGTTTTTGTTCTCCCTATTTTTTCAAAGAAAAACAACAACTCTCCAGAGGGATTTTTTACCTTTTCCCCAAGTTAAGTGCCAGGGGGAGAGGATCCAATTGCCTGTTTATAAATCCCATGGTACTGAAGTTTCTTGAAGACAAGGCACTGATCCCAACAGCACCATCACTGAGTAAGAACCCACTCCTTTAGAAATTTAAGTGAAATTCAAAACAAAATGCGGGGTACGTGGGAGAATCTCCGAATGTCGTGCACACTCTGGAGTCTGCAACAGGGGAGAGCTTTCATCCACAACCTCCTACAAGTGTGGGGCTAGAAATGGCTAGGCTGGTCAATGGGCTGAGAATAAAATGTGAAGGATAACCTGATCCTAGCAGTGAGGGTCCCTTTCCTGAGGGCACAGAACATGCCAAGCGTGGGATGACTCTGAACTGCCACGAACAGCAAAGCTGCTGGAACCCCCCAGTGACAGCACAGGGTGGCCAGGGGAGATGCCAGGCAGAGAGAAAAGGCTGCTCTGAGCCTCCCTGAGCAGAGAGAAGGGGCAGGAACCCCCCTGATGCCTTCTACAGCCCGTGTGAAACCAGAATTGTGTGGGCAGGACGGATGCTGCCTTTCCCTACCACAAGCACATACAAGCACAGCTTTAGCTCTGCTGAGCACAATTAAACCTTAATTATTCACCATGCATCTTTGTAACACGGTGCCAAATACCATCATGTCCAGTCCATCACTGTATTTTCCTTCCAACTCCTCTTGTCTTCCTCCTACAGCTAGTTTTTTTTAAGGGATGGGAAGGAAAATCACAGATTACTTTCATTTCCCAAAGGCAAATGCTGACATCAATGCAGGACCACTAAATTAAAGGATGGCAAATGCAGGGCTTCATTTTCAGCTGTCTGAACACTTGATTACAGCAAATCCACCCATGCTCACATTCAGTAGCTGCTATCAGGCTATCAGCTTTGCATATGCAAGGTATGGAAATCTGCCTGCAGACACCTGTGTGTGCCACTGCAGGTAAAAGAGGCTGACAGTGGGACAGGGTCTCTGCTCCTGAGGGGACTTCAAAGCATTGACCAATAATCAAACAACAAAAATCTTCTATTTCCATTCAATTATCAGTGACAACATATCAATAAACCTCAACAACCAGTTATTACCAGCAAAACAAAAATCTTTCAATAGCTGTAGAGCTGGAGTTGCAATGGGATCATCCTGACAGTTCATGTTTTAGGTCTGTCACTGAGCACACAATACAGGAATTGCCCTTCTCTATCTCCAAGATCTGGAGATTATCAACAAGAGTATTTTCTGTCTCCTACATGAACCCAACATAACTTGGCAGAAAACACAGGAAATTGTGCCACTTTTTCTGTTTACAGTTATAAAGAAATAAATTCATTGACTGGTGCCAAGTAGGCAAGTTGGTGGCACTTCCCACATGGAAACATTCCAAGGGCCACCACAATGAGATGCTGAGCAGAGCTTCCTCAAAGTAAAGCAATGACACAGATGTGCTTAGAACTGAGGCAATGCCCCCCAGGAAGGAAAGAGCAGTGAAAAAGCAAGCCCAGGTAGCCCAGTGCACACCAGAGACCTGGGTTTGGCCCAGAGGAACAGAACAGCCACCAGGCAGAAATACAGAACAACAAAAAGATTGGGCAGAGAAGCAACAACAGTTCTCCCAGTCTTGAGAAGTCATCCAAGGCACAGCATTCACCTTCAGCTTTAATTAACCTCCCTAACAAATCTAGGCAGACTTTATGAATCATTTATGACTTTACATTAAGCAGCACGGTCTGCACATGGTCTGAGGTTCCGTGTCTCGTTGGTTGCCCAGGGACCATCACTGCACAGCTACAGCAGGACAGAATTTAGGGGCAACTTAGGAGCAATCCACCCTGCATCAGGCAGAGCCCCCAGTACCCTATTCATGGATCCAACCCAAGGAGCAGGGACCCCTAAACCAGATGCATCATTCTGCAAAGACCCCTGTGCAGCTGTCTCCCCAGAACTTTGCTCACTCACCTACTTGTGATGTTCTCCACTATTCAGTGCTGGGAAATATTTTCTCGTTATTCATAGGCTTTATTGCATAATCCTAAACTTCTGAGAAATTATTCTCATTTGAGTCTCCATTAGGTGTGTCACTATTTTTAAAATATCTTCCTACTACATGTAATTCATTTGGTGTACTGCTGCTTTTCCATTTTTGTCCAATAGCTCTTTCTTCTTTCTAAAACCAGGCCACAGCAGATGAGATCATGAACCATTAAAATCCATTAGTCCTCAAGATAATCCATCAAATTTCTCAACACCTCAGGTAAAAAGGGGAAAGGTCACAACTTTCTCCTACTCCAACCATTTCAGTCAGATACTGAAGAGCCAAATACCATTCTTTTAACAACAGCTAAAAGTTAAGTCCTGGTGCTGTCTGATGGAAAAGTTCAGTTATTTACGATGTTTGATCACTAATAATGAGCACAGTAAACTACAAAAGAATGATTCTGGAGTGAGATGTGCTCAGCAACTCGATGCCAGGAAGATGGGCTTCCACAACACAGAGGTACAGACACAAACCAACAGCTCTGCAACAGGGCCTGATTTACAGGCACCTTCCTTCTTCTTCCCTCCCTTCAACACCAAGTGTTGAAAAGACCTTTACTGATCTTTACTGCACTGGGGACAGCTGGAACCCTAAAAAGTGATGTAGAAGTTTCAGGAAGGCCCACAGTGCTGGCTGTCACCCAGGCTGCCATGCTGCTGTCACATTCCTACAGTGCTGGAAGCCAATGTGACAGAGGGAAGGAGCTGCACAGGAGATGGTGCACTCCAAACACATCCCTCACATCAAACCCTTCCCACACATCTGCACCTTTCCAACCAAAGACAGCAAAGCCCCTCTGGGTGCTGAGCACATCTTACACCATCAGTTTCACAGAAAAGGAAAGCAATGCATGGGGGGTGGCGGGAGCAGAGGTAGAAACAGGGATTTGGGTCTTCAAAAACAGACCTCGCTCACTGCACTGCTTGGAAAAGTGCAAGGGAAACTCAGCAAAACCCACAAAAACAACGTGTACCTGGACTCCACAGAAGTCCAGACATAAGAAGAGTCAATTGCTCCAAAGCACCAGAACTCTCAGTCTTTTCAATGACTTTAAAGCCTTGAGCTAAGCAACTGAGGGGCACACACCACCCCTGTCAGCATCACAATGAATTAAATTATGTGAAGGATCAAGTTATCAGCAATATTTCTGGAAAATCCTAAGATTTCAAATGGCATGTCTCAGGGGCATGGCAGTCTTTAGAAGTACAGCTCATATTCCCACTTACAATGCTAATCCCATTACTCATCCTTAGTGAGGATACAAAAAGGAGAGATTAAATCCAGCAACTTTAAACCTTGGCATGGGCTGTAACACCATGGGAAAACCTAAGCACCTCAGCTCTGATAATTCTTCCCAGATCTGGAATTGATCACAGTGACTTCCTCCTTCCTCCTCTCACTTCCTCACCTGGCAGTTTCTTACCACCGAAATGATAAAGCACTAACATTTACACCCAGCCAGTATTAATCCACCACATCCCCTCTCCATGTTGCAAGATGATCTGCCCAATGATTTGAGACAGGGAAGAAAAGCAAACTATCAAATATGAGTGGCATCTCACAGGAGAGAACCTGCTTGAGACACAGAGAAAGATGAAAAGAAAGGTTTAAAAGTACATTAGCCCACGTACTCCCTCTCCCATTCCCTGCCAGCCACTTCTGGGATTGCCCCATGTCCCTGGTACACACATCCCAGAACATCATGTAAAAGCACCAGCAGTTTCTGGCTGCACAGCCAATTAGAAACTTCCAAAGGTACAAAAAAAAAAAAAAAAAAAAGGAGTGCCAAGGCATGCACTCCCCCAGCATTCCTGAAGGTATGATGCTTGCTCCTGGTGTCCAGATGTTACTGCTCATGTCTCTGCTCCAATCCCATGAGGGCCACTGCTGGGAGCCACAATCAAGTCTTCAGGCAGCAAAAAGAATGTAGGTTGCAGCTGACAACACCCAGAAAGGACACGCCACTGCCAACACTCGCTTTGCCAAGTTAGATCATATCCTATTTGTACAGTGGGTTTTGTTTATGTGTTTGGTTTTCTGTTTGGGCTTTTTTTTTTTTTTTGGCGGGGATGATGGAAGAGTGCAATCAAAATATTTCTGTGAAAGAGCAGTTAGAAAAAAAAGGATGCAGAGGTGAGGTTTTTCATGAGGAAGCACAGTGGGCTGGACATCAAAAATAATATGGAAAAAAAATTTGTCCTGAAATCCTGAGGCCAAGCATTACAATAAGAGACAGCCTGTCCAAGACCAAGCAATTTTTAGTCCTATCAAGTCTGTGATTACAGTTTTCCTCATCTACCTCATGAGAGAGATGATCTCACTACCCACTTGTGACCATAAAGTCAGAGCTGTGACTCCAGCAATGAGGCTGAGCCAGGAAGGAGCTGCACAGCACTGGCCTCCAGCCCTCCCCAGCCACCGGATGGTGACGAGGGGCTGTGTCACTGGGACGTGCTGCTCAGCTGACCCAGCTGCCACCCTTTGAAGGACAGCAGGCTCTCCAGGGTTTTGTGAACAACTGGAACTGACAGGCAGCTTGTTGGGACCTACCAGAAGCACACTGTCACGTATTTCCCCTTTTTAGTATTTCTTTTTCCCTTTCCAAAGTGTGGTTTCAAGATGAGGAACCAATGTGACCAAGATTTACCTTGGATTAAATAAACCAGAGGGTTGAGACAGCCAGAAAGGGTATGCAGAGGAAAAGGTCAGAACATGGTTGGAGTGGTTTTGCTGACAGGTCAATCGAGAACATAACTTGGGTGCTGACCACATTTCCCATTCAAAACTCAGCATGACCCACAAACCTGCAGATAAACCTTCTGCTCTGCAAACAAAGCTTTTGCTGAGGATTGCCACAAGCCCCAGCACATGGCAATCCTGGGTAAGCCAAGAGCAGGACGGGCTCACTTACAAAGCCAGTCATATTTAGGACAACCGTTGCCAGGTTCCCTCCTTGACCAATGTTTTAATGTTTTGTTTCTTTGTGAATGGAAGGCCTGGCATTTTATCTGTGCCAGAGTGTTGCATGTGTTTTATATACAAACACATATGCTTTTAACTCCAGCACGCTAATGTGTTTAAAGTATAAATTCCCTCCTGGAGAAAAGCACATCCCCACCTGGGTGGCACTGCTAATGGGGACCTCGTGCTCCTCTTCCTGCAGACAAACAGCCCTTGCTGTGTGTGGGGACATGTTCCCATAATTCCCACAGCAAGATTTTATTCACTCTGGGAAAAGTCACATCAGTTTTAGTCTCCTACCTTAACTCTCACCAGCTGAGGACAGAAATCCCTTGGACAGCATTTATGTCCTCTGAAAATAAATTCACTTCCTTCTTTAAGATCTACCAAGCCCTGTCATACAAAG
This sequence comes from Calcarius lapponicus, assembly GCA_039654755.1. Classification (NCBI taxonomy): domain Eukaryota; kingdom Metazoa; phylum Chordata; class Aves; order Passeriformes; family Fringillidae; genus Calcarius; species Calcarius lapponicus. Next base: position 62,083,997 of record CM077468.1, on the reverse strand, counting down.
CCAAAAAGCCACTCAGTTCCTGTCCTCTCAGCAACCACCTTGGAGGGAAGTAAATTAAGAGATCCAGTCCCTTTTAATGACTGACCCACATTCAGTGAAGGGAAACATTACAAACACACTTCCCTAAGAAAGATAAAACACCTAACGCTGTTCAACTCCCAATACACATTACATTGGAAGAACCTGAGATAAGATTACAGTAGCAAGGGGTTTGATGGAACCATAAAAAAAAATTCATAGAACAGTTTTCTTTGGAATGGACCTCAAAGATCATCCAGTTCCAACCCCTTGCCATGGGCAGGAACACCTTCCACCAGATCAGGTTGCTCCAAGCCCTGTCCAGCCTGGCTTTGAACAATTGATCCTGAACTGGAACTGCTGACTAGATCATGGCACCACGGATTTCAACTTTTCGTGATTCTAAAAAACTCCTCTTGCAGCCCAGCAGAGTTTGAAAGGCTTCTGGAGCATTACCACACAGAGCAACGTGAAACAGGGGGGTGGTTTCAGATACTGAGATAGAAAGTCTGAGCAAGTACTGACCCACTGGAAAATTCACAGCGAGAGATGGAAAGATCTGGTACTCTTCAAACACCTACATGTTCTGGCTGTGGCTTTGAAGCAAGCCACAACACTGCCTATTGTAAAGAGCACTGTTCCTGTAGAAACACTTGCTTAATATTGTCAGAGATGGAGGAAGAAGAAATGCTATAGGTGTACAGAATTTTGCAACTACCAATTTACTGGCTAAAATATACATATATATTCAAAAGAGAAAAAAAATCCTTATTGTTAACAGCAAAAAACATTATCAGGCACTGAAATAGCGTATTTTTGTGCAGCTGGAGTAATTAAAAAAAAAAAACAACAAAAACAGCAAACCCAAATTCCATAGAATGGTTTGGAATGGACCTTAAAGATCATCTCATTCCTACCCCACTGTCACAGGCAGGGATACTTTACCTAGACCAGGTTGCTCCAAGCCCCATCCAACCTGGTCTTGAACACTTCCAGAGATGAGAGATCTGCAAATTTTTCTGCAAATGAAATTTCCTACGACCAGAACTATTAACATAAAAAGATAGTTTAATAAACCTAGAAATGAACCACAAAACTTATACTGAGAAAATGCTGACGAGCTTTTCTGAGGTCACAAAGTTTTTTCAGAGCAATCTTTCAGAAGCCAAACACAGGGACACCAAGGTCTACTTAAAACCTGCAAGCTCAGTTACTCTTTTCTCACCTAATGCTCATGTTCAAAACAGGAGCTTCAAAAATGTTACTAAAATAAGAAGTGCATTGCTTAAAACCAATGAGTATTGCATATGCATTGCTGAGGCAAGTATCTTTGCACTAAGCTTATTTATATATAGAAATAACATCAGTGACCTCCTATTAATCACAGACACAGCTTTCTCCATGACAAAGGGAAATTACAAACTTGCAAGGACACACCAGAAACCTTCTGAGATCACATCCACATAAGCCAAAACATGTGACAATTGAATGATCTTTTGCTCCTCTTTGAAGAAATCCACTCAGATCCTGCAGTATTATTCTTGACAAAATCAGAATCATGCAATTCTAAAACAAATCAAGTGATGATTTTAGATATAGCTTCCACTCTCTGTTCTAAGCTCCTTCTCAGAATTTCTGAAGCTTTCAATTCTAAGAATTTTAACCAAGATAGGGCTAACCAGAAAGAACATAACCAGCCAAAAGGGTTTCTCCTTGCTAGACACAGCACCAAGCAAGAAGTAAAATGAATGTGCATCGTGTCCTGTCTGTGCCACAGCACACAGGCAGCTCCACACCACAGCACCAACATCCTGCTCTCCTGCAGATGGGCAGCCACATGCAGCAACTCTCACCCAAGACAGAGAGGAGAGCAGCCACAGCTCCCAACACCCATCCAGAGGAGCACAGGTAACCTCAGAACAGGGCTTGGTACAGTGGTCGTCAGAAACGTCTGGGGAAGCACAAGGTTGATGATGGTTCAAGATGAAGGAGGGTAAGTATTAGAGATTAGCAAGAAATTCTTCCCCCTATGAGGGTGTGAGGCACTGCACAATTTGCTCAGAGAAGCTGTGGCTGGCCCATCCTTGGAAGTGCTCCAGACCAGGCTGGATGTGGCTTGGAGCAACCTGGTCTGGTGGAAGGTGTCCCTGCCACGGTCCCTTACAACCCAAACCGTTCTGTGATTCTATGAACTGATAAATCATTAACCAAGTTCTTTGGTAGACACGAAATACAGGGAAAAGCCATGCTGGCATCAAGCTTTGACCAAATGCAGATAAAGGGCCCCAGCTGCCCCAAAAATTCCGCTGCCGCCTCTTCTTCCGGCTGCCGCCACTCCTGTGCAGAGGCAGCACAATGGACGGTTGCTTTCGCACGACTCAAAACCACAGCAAACAGCCCCCCACACTGACTGGCCTGGCGCCTGACTGATGGTTTCTTCAGCAAGCTCAGCTGGGAAATGGGGTAGGAGAGAAGCAGAGACTCAAGCAGGAAGCTCTCCACCTCTCCTGCTGCACAGTGACTGCCCATGGGCAGAGGAGGGCAAAAATCTGCTGGGTGCCCTCCTGGATTTGCCCTGCACAAACTGCCAGAGCCCACAAGTCACAGGCTGCTGAAAAAGTGCTCCATCACATTTAAACACAAAACTCATTCCTACACTGGAGGATTTCCTAAGTATTATATTAACCCAGATGCAAAGGGTCATACTAGAATATGAACATGTTTTACCTACAAGGGGCTGAAAAACACTCTGTGAGGATGTGCAGCATAGCCTGGATTTTTGATGCTTCATTCCTGATTCTCCAGAATCCAAGGGTCTGCTCTTCATTTCAACACTGTCACTTCCAGAGGATGACAAGCCCTAAGGACGTGGACACAGTGAGTCTTGGCCTGCAGAGACAGCTCCTTGACAGTAAATATGAGGGGATTCCACTGTGCTTTAGGTAGAGCTGGAGAAATCAGCCTCAACCAGTGCAAATGTGCCAAAGAAACTTTTACCTATTCCTGTACCATTTATTTTGCCTACATCATACCCTTTTGTCCCTCAAAGGGGAAGAATAAAGCTCCACTATCTGGGCTCATGAGAACAGCTCTAGACCTTGCTCCTTTCTTGGACATGGCATGAATTTGAAGATCTAGGTTTTGACAAACCTTTCAGCAAGAGGAAAGTGGAACATGTTCCTTTCTAGACTGAAGGCAACAAGGGAAAACATCATCCCTATTGGCAAGACAGGCTGGATGTTACTCAAGCTAATTGTTTGAAAGCCTGGTCAAAATGAGTTACTGTCATTAGGTATTGATAGGATTATTGTAACAAGGGCTAATTTTTGAGAGGAAGATGGCTTATCTTAGTACAGCTGGGTTTCCACCCAGTTCTGCTCCACTCTTAGCTGAGAACAACTTAGTTTCTTATAGAGTAGCTACTAAATAACCATAGTTACATCCCATTACATTAAAGAAAACTAAATAAACCAGCATTTCTTCTTGGCTGCCACATCAGGAATCCCTTGCAGAAACAAGGGACAAACTTCAATAAAAGAAAACTTGTTGCAGGGTCATTTTCAACCATTTCCAGTAAATCGTCTTCCCTTACAAACCAGTCTGGTGAGCAGTTCTTGGAAGTACCCAAAGCTGGACTTTTTACTGCTACTGAGTAAACAGGTAATGAAATGATAAGCATGGGCCTCCATGTAAAAAGCTGATTACCAGCAGCAATACTCCCACCAAGCCCTATTAGGGGATGGAGGCTCACCCTACACAAAGCTCTGTAGCTTTTGTATTAGCAGTGTGTTCCAACGAGCAGCTTTGACAAGAAATCCCACCATGGATTTGCACAGGAACGTTTCCTCACATGGTTATATCTTCTTCCAGGCTCAGGAGCAAACTGCCTTAGAGAATAAATTTTCATTGAATACATTAATGTGAGATGCCTCAGTCTGGGAATGACCTAGATAATAAACTCATTGATGGAAGCCAATTCCTTCCCCTTCCTCAGAGCACCATGGGCACTCGCTGTGCCCAATAAATAATGTACAACCCAGCCATCATTATCAACTCTTGTTGCATGCAAGAAGGGGGAAGGAAACCTGTCCAGGTCTTCTCCCAGTTAGCCAGTGCAAGGCTGTCAGTGTAATTCCATTGAAGCCATGGGGAATCCGCTGACGTGAACCTCACAAACAATAGCAGAAGCAAACACCAGGCTCCTGTTCTGCTGGAATCTCACAGAAGACACAGGCAAACTTTTTAAAAACAAGTGACAATCCTTGCCTAAGGAGGCAACTTTCACATTGATGTTATTAAAAATTGATGCCAGAAAGAAGTGAGGTATGGAGAGCTTCATGGACGTGCCAGTTTACATGTGAGGGAAGGATAACATGTAAAGCATGTAGAATTTAAAAGAATTGAAGGATATGAGATAGAAGAAATCATGCAGTAAATCAATCCCAAATTTCACTACTTGGAACTCTATCTCTTCTCTGCTCTTCAGTCCTGGGGAAAAGGCCAACAAGCTATATGTCCTTGTTTACTGAGAAAGCAAATGCAGGACAAAGCAGGAATTCAAACAGGACAAGCTAGTCTTGCATTAGTCATTCCTGATTGAAACAACCTTTGTTATTCTGAAGGAGCAAAGCCCAGAACTGAATACATTTAGCATGGCATGAGCACACTGACCAGTCTAGGTGGAGAGAATGCCTCTAGGAACTAAGTCACACATTGACAAGCCAGTTCCAATGCTATCAGAGACAGCATTGATTTGCAACTATTTTGTCAGATAAAAGCACTTTGGAGCACAGACGTGCCATGCTGACTTTTACTGTCATAGTTAAACTGTCATCCTCTTTCCCATCCTAACTGGGAAGCCAGCCAGCTCCAGAGAGCTGCCACAACCCTAAATGATCCCTCTGACAGTGCACTTGTCCCTCTGACACACCCACAGCACCCAGCACCACTGGTCCTGCTTGAATCTACTACAGCATCTATAAGGCTGTGAAGGATGGCAAACATTTTTCTATCCAAAAATGACAAAAGGATTCCCAAACTAAGATGCCACTGCTATCATAGGAGGTTTAAGACACTAAATTTAGCAACTGGAGATGTACATGAAGAATTTTATTTCCAAGGGATGTCTTGCTTACATGACAGAGTAAAATTAAATGTACTCATGAAAAAAAAATGCAAAAGACCATGCTAAAATGCAGACTGATGGCAACGAATGAAAAAAAAAAAAAAAAGAAAGAAAGAAACAAGCAAAGGCAAAACAGAAACCACAGAGCAGACCAGAGTGTGAGAGAGAGCTAGAAACCAGAGGTGGTGTAGAGAGGTGTGAGCTGCTTTTTCAGACTAAATGAGACCAGCTGGCAAGTCAAAAATCCTGTTTCTGAGAATGGCTAACATAGAATATATGAGGGAAAGGCAGGAAAAACACCACAGTGTCAGATATGGAGGTACCAGCTCAAACCTCTCCTCAGCCCCTGCATGCACATTATCAGACAATCTGTCACTGTGATTCTTACTATTAGATGTAAAGTCCTGGGACAGCAGAGACACACAGCCTATTTCTCACATCCTGTCATTTTCTGTCTCATTCTGAGAGATTACTGGGCTCTACTGATCTGTTAAGTGATTTCACACTGCAAATGATTGTACTGATCTTTTTTTAAACATACAGCAGACATGCAACACTCATACAGCAAATCACACATTTAGAAACATGTCCTGCATGGATGCATTTTCCTCCTCTCCCCATTTTGACAGAAATATCTGTACTGCAATAAAAAGTAAAAAAATAAAAATAAGAAAGAAATTCCATTAAGGCCTAAATAGCATTCTCATGTTGGTTAGAAAAAAAATAGATTATTTATTCTATCTCCCATTTCACAAACTGAAGTCAGCTACCAAAGTTGCCCTGCTTGTGTTTCTGCACCAACACTCCATCTCCTCCATGTTCCACAGAAAGGAGGTCCCTCCCTCCTGGAAGGAGTCTGGAGAGCTGCCACTGTATCACTGACACAAATACAACCAATTCACTCACAAAACTCAAAACTTACGAAACCAGGCAGGTGAACACCAGGAAAAAGCCTTTATGTAATGCCATCTAGCAGATTCATACCTCCCTCCCTCATTCTTCCCCTGCAAACATTTTTTTGTACTGGCAAAGCTCCTGGGTAAGTACAGTAACAGCAGCTGGGTTTCAGCTCTGTGTGAGCTGTGCTGACCCAAAGGGCAGCTCCACAGCACATGATGGAGCACAGAAATTCCCATCCAGAGCCACGGAGGTCCAGCCAGCAAGTGAAAATCTTATCCCAGACCTGACATCCCAAAAGCCCTGTGGCTTTGCAGCCCAGGACAGCATCTTCCCCAGGATGGGCTTAATTGCTTTGCAATGTGGCACTCAGAGGAGACAGTCCAGGGTGTGACATCCATTTGTCACACAGGTCACAGGCTTGAGGGCTGCATCTCTCCATCAGGACAGAGCGCACCGGTGGGCTGGAGAGCACAAGGCTCTCTGGAGATGCAGTGAGTCTCACAAGGAAGACTAGCCAAAAAAAAAACCCTGGCAGTTACCAGAACAACTCTTCTGCCTGCAGCCTGCCCCACACTGGAGGAGCCCCAGGACAGAGCAGCACAGGGAGCGGGGCCATCAGCCGGTCAGACTGCTCCGGCAGCCTGCGGGATAGATCTGGGCATCGATCACATGCCTCTGGTCTAGCACAACAAGGGCACAAAAGGTCTTGCAGGGGCAGTGAAAAAGCAATTTTTTCCATCACCTTGGGCCCAGGACAGACACTGAGTATCAAGAGCACAGGAGTTGCTGAGGGATGCTCGTTCCCACGCAGCGTTGCTCAAACGTGACAAAAGCTGGCTCACATCTGCTCGTGGTGCTGGCTCCTAAATTAAAGCAGGATGGTTTCCTCAGCAATTGACCTCCCTAAGTGATGAGAGCATCTCATGATATCAAAGCATACAAATATATCATTGGCATTGCAGAAACACAGTTGTTTGTCTGGCTTACCCTAAGTGGCTTAGCAATGTTAATGGGATGCTTCTGGATGCTCTTTGTTGCAGATACACATTTATCTTTGATATCATTATTATAAAGCAGGGCTTTCCCTCACAAGCAGCCAGCAGAAGGGCATGGTGGGGGAGAGGAACAGCCACGTGGTGATCTCCACCAGGACACGGCGCCAGGTTAGTTATCCACAACTCCAGCCTGGGTCCAGCACGGCCCTACAAATAGCACAGGGGTGGAGCAAGCAATCAGAGCAAAGATTGCTCATTGTCTCCAGAAGAAATTAAATTTGCAGCATGGTCTGACATGTCTTAACTGCATGCTTAAATAGGATGAAATCTGGGAGGCAAGAAGGTGTGATGGCTGATCCAGAATCCTTATAAAAGCTGCCAGTAACTCATTTCATGTGGCAACTCTGCTGTTCATCTTTTTCTCCATGGTTACACAAAAGACCCCCAATTTCCTGGCTGTATTAGCAAAGCACAATAGCTAAAGCCTAAAACATCAAAGGAGCCTTGATAGTTTGTGAAGAAAGGGTGGGAGTCTTACTCACTTCAGTAAGGGATATGTTTTTCATATTGAATTACCCTGTAAATCAGTAGACTTTCTAATGGCATTTCAATAGCTCAAATGGCCCCCTTGACAATCCATTCTGCAGAGTTTATTGCCTATAAGCTCAAAATGGCCAGAAACCAAATCATTACTCAGAAAATACTCCAAACAAAAAGCTTCTGACAGGCTGGGTGAAACGTGCTTTACTAAAAGACCTGCGGAAAAAGCTAAATATAAACCACCAACAGGGTGAGGTGGGGCCAGCAGGGCTGGGGACAGAGCTTCTTGGGGTGCTGGGCTCACTGGTGCTGCGGTCACCCCCTTACCCCTCCTCCTCCTCACAGCCTCTCTGCAAAAAGCACCCCCAGGGCTGCGGGTGCAGGTCTGCAAACACCTTCTCACGAGCTTCTAACGCGACCAAAGGCAATGTGGGCATCAGCCCTTGGCTGCTTCTTCTCCCTCCAACCAGGGCTTTCAACTGGTTCAGCAGCAGCACCATCAGCAGGAAGGTAAAGGTAACCCTGGAATCAAAGTTAGCCCCCACTCCAGCCAACCACATCAACAAGGCCTTGATGGAACCACAGAACAGAAGGGACCTTAAGGACCACCTCATTCCAAACCCTCTGCCATGCACATGGACACCTTCCACCAGACCAGGTTGCTCCAAGCCAAATCCAGCACTTCTTTCTTACCTCCAATCTAAACCTCTCCTCTATCAGTTTAAAGCCATTACTCTTTTGCTGTCTCTCCATGCCTTTGTCAAAAATCCTTCCCCAGTTCTATTTTAGCTCCTTTAGGCACTGGAAGGTGCTGTAAGGCTTCCCTTTTGCCTTCTCCAAGCTGAAAAACCCAAACTCTCTCATAGCAGAGCTGCTCCAGCCCTTTGAGCATCTTCATGGCCTCCTCTGGGCTCCCTCCAAAAAGTCCATGTTCCTCTTTTACTGGGGGCTCCAGGGATGGATGCAGTACTCTAGTACATCATTCCAGTCACCTCGAGGTGACTGCCACTGCTCTTGGTGGCAAGAGTACCCAAAGGGTGCCCACTTCCCTCCAGGTCACTGCAGCACCTGATTGCCTGAACTCTGTCCCGCCTTGTCCTGCACTCCTGGAATTCTGCCTCTGCCCCAGGCACAGAGTTCCCCCCCCTCCACCTCAGCAACAGTCCCCGATAAATGCAGTGACATCTCTGGAGGGGACAGGAACACTGTCACTTCACTGCCTCCCAGAAAACCTTGAGAGACAAACCCACACCTTGCTGCACTCAGTTCAAAGCCAGGACATGAACTCCAGTCCCATATCCCCCTACTGGCCCCAGTCACTGGAAACTGGCTCTTCTCATGCTTGGGTCAAATCTTCACACTCAAGCAAAATGCCTACATTCTCCAAGGATTGCCACAGCTGCCAGTCAGGCCTTTTATTGGGGAGGAGCAAGAAACAGGACTCCAGATAGCTCCACTTCTGATGCTGGAACAGGGCAGTACGTGTGCAGCTCTTTGTGACAGTCAGCTGTCTCATCTGCCTCCATCAGAACAACTGTTTTTAGCATCACACCCCCACAGATTATTAAACACCTGACAAATAGCAACAATTTTTCCCTTGGTTATCACAGCCTTTGTTTTAGGCTGCAGGGCACTCTCAGGTAGTTGTGGTGCACGGGTCTCTGTTGGCATTTTGAGAGGATCTGTTCATAGGGCCAAAGGACAAATTGATGCTAAAGGAAAGAAAGAAAAGCTGAAATTCCAGTAGCTTTCAGACCTACCTTACCTTCTGCAGTGGGTGTTTCTCTCCACAAGTCTTATTCAACATAGTAACTGCATATCAGTAATAACAATTACAGAAACAACTTAAGGCTTCCAAAAAGTTAGGGAAGGAGCTCATTTTACTCAAGCCTAATTAATATGCAGTGTGACCTTCACAAGATCAGAGATCTGCACTATGTACATCACTGTCATGTGCATGGAAACAGAAGTCAAATGGACTTCATCCCAGCCTGCTCCTGGCCTGTGGATGGAGACACCACTTATTCCACCTCTACAAGCTTAATTTATCTCTGCAGTTGGCCAGACACAAAATACTGCACCACAGAATCCTCTGTCAAGAGCTATAAAGTATTTTGGCTTCCTGAAGCAACTTTTGCCCATCTGAAGAACTCTGCAGTCAAGCAGGAGCCAAAAGAAGCAGCAACCATATTATATTTGACCTGCAGCACCCTGCCTCTGCCATGGCCATGATGCTCTGGGGAGAAGGTAACTTATCTTTTAACTCTTGAACTTCACATTCAACAAATACAATTGTATGTAAACATGGTTGTAAAACACAATTATTTCTGCCTTAAGAAAAAAAATAAGGAAGGATACAGACAAAAGAGCTGAAGTGAAAGAATGCACAAGAATTGCCTTAATCTCTTCCTGCACAAGAGCAACAAACTCATCAGGAAGTTGTGACTGGCTCACTAATCTTATAGCCCATCTGTTATGTGATTTCCTTCAGTATACTCACATGATTTGCTACTTCAAGATCAAGGTTTAAATATCTACTCCTTGTTAAAGTCTTACAAATTATGGCATCTCCACCCAGGGACTAACAATTTTTACAATCATGATTAAATAATTCCCTTGTAACAATGCCATTCAGTATCTGTAAAGAGTGTTTCCCCAAGGTTAAAAATTACTTCAGCTACTACATAAAACTCAAGTATTGTAAACATCTCCCATTTCAGCTACACTGAGTACTCCATTTGTTTCACTGATATATGACAGCTTTCTATACTGCACTCAGAGACAGTCAGAGAGGAGATAATACCTTCTAAAGGTGCATATGTCAAGTAAAACAATCCTAGCACAGGCTAGTGCAAAATTAAATGCTTTCAAGAGGCAAGTTTCAACCCCAAAGTAAATCCCAGCAAACAGTTCCAGAGAGCAGGCAGCTCAGCTCCCTCCCTGCAGCTGGTCATGCACACCTGGGTAAAATGCAACCATTCAGGTTTGCACAACCTCACACCCACACAGGCAATGCCTACCAGAGCCAGAACATGGCACTGGGGAGATGGTGCTCAGCTCTGACTGCCTTACAGCACGCTGGAGGCACGATGGCATTTAATTGACAATGTTAGTAAAAACTACTTTGCTGAAACCTGACAAGTTAATATAAGAGAGGGGAAACAGCAAGAAGGATCTTGGAAGTTAATAAGCTCTTGCAAATTTGATCTGTGGAAAATTAGTCAAATGTGTGTAACAACAAACACCCAAATTAGAAGATATCCGGACCATGCTAATGTGTTTACTAGAAAGACTTTGGAAAACAACCCAAATGGTTAGAAGGAAAAGGGTCAGTTTTGAAGTCTCTGAAACATGAACTTTAAAGCAAACCATGAACAGAGAACACTGCCCCAGCACCCCGTGGGATGACTCAGGTGTATAAGCATTACTGATGAGACAGCTCATGTCCATACACTTACTCATCTGCATAAGTGTTCAGGTCATAATTGCAGTGATGTACCTGCAAGTCATCTGGGAAGCACCAACTCTTACACACCAACTGCTCCTCCTTGCCTCTCGCTGAAACTTCCTACAGTTCTCACAAAAGGTGCTGACCAATGTTACCACTTTTTTTCCCCAGCAGGAGAAAATCCATGTTTATAAACAGAGCAGCATGGGCCTGAGAGCTGACAGCAGCCAAGTGCCCTGTTTGCCTGTCATTAATCCCTTGGATTGTACCAAAATACTGTTTTGCCTGTCTCTGAAAAGTGAACATAAAAGTTCTATTTCAAGTCAAAATGAAAAACTGTGCACAGCCAAGTAAGCAGAAGGCAGGTTAAACTTGGGAAGATTCACCAATTTTCCTCTCACTTGATTCACTACTTAGCTGCCTATCTGTGCCTTTATTTTGGGGATGGAAAAAGGACAGAAATGAAGGATTTTGGAGTGGAGGTGTTCCAAATCATGTACATTTCCTTGTGGTGTTTTGCATTGTGCCAGCAGCTCGTAGACCTTGGGTTAGTACAAACCAGCATTTCCTCTCCTTCTGATTACACAAACTCCCGTGACAGCCTTGCTGGATTTATCAAGACATATTAAATTATCAGGGCAAGATGCTGTTCCCTGTCATCACGTGATCCAGGCTGCACGCTATGCGAGATGCTAACAAAGCAAATCAGAAGGGAGGGGAGAGAGAAAGGCAACAGAAGGCAAACATTTGCTCATTCCCCTCTAAATCCACCCCAGCTGTAAGGTTCAGACATTCATTTAAAGGGAGAGCAGCAGCTCTTAACCTCTGTCTACATGCCCAGATATAAAACCAGTTTACATCAATATAGATAAAAGAATTCACCGATTTCCCACCCCATTGCACCCATCAGCTCACAGGTACAGGAGTTCATAAAACACATGGCTATCCTGCAAGGATTAGAAACTTTTCCCTCACCACCAGATGAATATTTCAGGCCACAGTCTGCATCTGCCCTAAAAATCAGCAGTGCAGGATGGACTAAATGGAAGAAATGTACGTGCATCCACACCAGCAGCAGTATTATGACAGGTATTTTAGTAATATAAATAAGGCCACCACCTTTGCAGCAGAGCAGTCCCACCCCACACATCACCAGCCCCAGTGTGACCAGGACTCCAGCCTCCTTGTAGGACTGGGCCTCTCTCAAGAGCAAACATCCCCAGCAACGCAAACATCAAGAAAAGCCTCAAAACCACACAGCTCTATCCCAAGCTCACTCCTCTGCCTTGTCTGTGGGGTTTGTTCTGTATTTGAACCTGGTTTAGCACAAATCCCAGGAGCAGAGCAGATACTTTCCAGGGGCACAGGTAGCCTGGTGGACATGCATCCACCTGGCAAAGCCCATGCACTCAGTTCTGGCTGGGCTGTCAAGAGTAACTCCTCAGCCAAGCCATTGGAGACTGGCTGGGATCTTTCTGTCTGACCCAAAAATTGCATCAGGGACTGTCTGAGAGAAAACATCTCCAGTGCACAAACCTCACAACTATCTATAAGGTACCTAACTAAATCACCCCAATATACATTAATTAATCATTGTCTGTTATCACCCCAAAGGTGCAGCATCACACCTCAGCCACACACAGAGGCAGCAGAAAGTCCCAGCATTCTCCCCAGTGATAGCATCAAGATGTTTATCTGTTCTCTACACTGTCAGCCTCAACATCTGGTTTTATTGTGGTGGTTATCTGACCACATATCCTGAACTTCTCGGCCTCAAAAAGTTTATACCCATCACAGTCTTGAACATTCTCAGCTCTTCTGCACCTTCTCTACTCAGAATAAATGCCTTTTTTTATTAAACTAACTCTTACCAGCAAACTGTCTGGATCAATGCAGTCACCTCGTCTTCCTTTACAAGACTGGAAGCAAAGGTACAACTTTAGAGACCGTACTGTTTCTGTCACCATCAGGACTAACCCATAAATGAGGTTCTCTGGGCTGCATACAAGTGAAATTTACCTGGAAATAACCTAGAATTAGCTCAGAATGAAACTGCACTGACCCAGAGCAGCGGTATACATAACAGACACAAGACTAGTCCTGCCATTCTGCTAAGAAGTCAAAGAAATCCGCATGCACACATCAAACTATTGTGCAAGCATGTGTAGAGCTGGGCAGAAATACATCCAACCCAGGTATCCAAGTCTCCAAGTGCGCCTCTGTGTGCTGTGGAAAAGGAGGGAGGAACACCTTTTGTGTGAGTTTGCTGGTGTCGTTTGCAAGTTCCGTATTACAGGTCTTGTCTCCGTTCATTTACAAACATCAGGAGAGACTTCACAGGAGAGACTACAGCGCTCTCACCCGCAAGCTACGACAGCTGAGGGTCCTTAAGGTCGTAAGGAACAGCAAACGCGAAGCAGAGCGACACAAACAGATGCGTGAAGGAACACACCTGTGTACCTGCAGACACACACCGGGCTGCGTGTCTGCGGCACAGGCATGCAAGGACAAGCCCCGGCTCCGCGAGTGCCCTTCATTCATTCCCAGAGGAGCTCTCCCAGCTTCTCCTCCGTACTCACCCAGCCCTCGAAGGTGTCGCTGGGGGCGGCGGAGCGCAGCAGGTCCTGGAAGTGCAAGGTGCAGTTGGCCACGAAGTCATCGTAGCCGATGGGGGTGTCGTGGAAGACGGAGAGCTCGATCTGATGGCCGTCGGTGACCGTGGCCGAGAACTCCTCGTTGTAGGTGGGTTTGTTGGTCTTCTGCTTGGTGCTGGTCTGCCCCACGCGCACCTGGTCCACGCTGACGGTGACATAGGGATCCAGGAGCTGGTATCCCTTGCGGAAGAGCGAGTGCCGGAGGGACCAGCGGGTGGGCTGCAGCCCCACCGCCTCCCCGATCCGCACCTTCAGGTACCCGCTGAACTTCATGGCTCCGGACATGGCCGCGCCCCCGGGGCGCCCGGGAGCCGGGAGGAGAGCCAGAGCCCGCTCCCGCCGGGCGAGGCACCCAGCCTCTCCTGCCGGCCCGGCCCGCCGCAGCCCCGCCGCGCCTCCTCAGGGGGCCGGGCGGCGGCACCGCGCCCGCCCCCGGGCCCTGCCTCTGCCGGGGCTCCGGAACCGCCCCGCCCGCCCCCGCCCCGGCCCGGGCTGCTCCTGCCGCGGGGGAACGGCGCGATCCGGCTCGGGGACACCTGGGCGTGGGGCGGCGGCGGCGGCGGGCGGGGAGGAGCCGCGGGGCCGCGCCGTGAGGGCGGGGACGGGCGGGGAGCGCACGGCCCGGCCGCTCAGGTGCGGCCCGCAGCGAGGAGCAGCCCCTGCCCTGCCCCGACAGAGGACACAGCCCCGGGACACCCCCGAGGGGCTCCGACCCTCCGGTGCTCCCCGTTCTGCACCTCCCGGGAAGGGCTGGGGCTGCGCCCGCCCCTTGGACCGGCGGCGCCTCGGCGGCTGCAGGGGACGGGAGCGGCCCGGAGCCGGAGCAGCGCTGCCCCCGCAGCTCGGCCCGGGCAGCGGCGCCTCCCCGCGTGGCTCCGCCGGGAGAACGTGCGCGGAGAGCGCCAGGATGTGTTCGGGGTTAATTGCGGGTGATTAACGCGCCTGGCACTCGGCGTGCAGGCTTGGTTCTAGGGTGGATTGTCTTCGGGGGTTTGATCGCACTTAATAAAGTCGGAATTTAATTAGTTGTAATTGCTTTGCAGATTTCGCAGCGAAGCGGTGCGAACTGGGTAGGGAACAATGAAATCCTGCCTTCCCGGTGGCATTGTTCCGCCGGCATCATCTGAATTAGGTTGCACTCCCTAAGATGCGGTCCTTTGAGTGACCCCACCGCAGCTCGATGGTGGCAAGGGTGGCTGACAGCTTGTAGCCTTTTTTAAATGTATTTCTTTCTTTTTTTATTTATTTTCTTTTCTTTTCCAGACCACTCCTCTCACCTCAGCTCTGCCATCTCTCACGTTCCCTAGCAGACCGTCTCTGTTTTCTCCCATCCTCTTTCCTCGTTTGCCCCCCTTCTCCACGTTGTTTTCTCCTTCTAGAAGTCCAAGTTTCGCAGGAGCACCAAGCCAAGGCTCCTTCCGAGCCTCAGAGAGAGCAGGTTGTCTCTGATTGCCTCCTCTGGAGAGAGCAGGTGGAACAGGTTCAGTAATGTGATCACTCCTCACATGGAAGCAACTGTTCTGCCAGAAAAACTTGTAGACTCTTAAATCAGACTTCTGACAGGTCTCCTTTCAAGGCTTTTAAGTTCCTTGCTCTGTCACTATTAACTGAAGAAGACAAGTGTTTTAAGATTTTTTTTTAGCTTGGTTAGGAGAGCTCATCCTGAGGAGGAATACAGGCTTAGTTTTAGAAATTGCCACCCCGGGTTCTGGGATTTTGTTTCCAGGAGTGACTGGCTCCGGACCTTTTAACAGAGAGTACTGTCTTCTCATAAAACACTTGTAGACTTAGGATTTTTGTGTTGATGTTCCTTCTGAAATGCATTTTAGCATTAGCTGTGACCATTCTAGGTAATTTTATTTTCCCTGGTTTTAATCTTTGTACCTTCTTGGATTCCAGTATCCCACAGCAGTGAGCTGGTCAGAAATAAAGGTTTCCTTTTATCAGCTGTGTATCAGCTAGTGCTTTCATGTCTGGATTCTCCACTTCCTTATGACACCATAAAATAAAAAAGTCCTCTATTTACCTTTTCAAGAGCACCAGCATCTGTCATTTTGTACATTCACCACTTCTGTCCTTCCAAGTTATGAGGTATGCCTTGAAGCCAGGGCAGAATCCATGCTCACCATCATGGGCAACCCAGAGTTCTTAGAAAACTTCACCAGGACTCACTTGGGGCTGCAGACAAGGTTTAAAGACAGCCTAAACTTTAAAGCACCTACCATGGGTACCCAAAGGATAAGGCTGAAGGCCTTAGAAAGGCTGGAGCACTCACTCTGTAAATTCCAAATCATCAAATGTAGATTTCACTTTGCTTAGTGCCCTTTCAAAGGGCTCAGTGCAATAGCAGTGAAGAATGTTTGGCACTAGGAGATAATTCATGTTTATCTCTTAACTATAGTTAAGAGATAAACATGAATTACAATTACAGACTACCATAGTACTGTCAAAATTTCTCTTTGCCTTTTCCTCAGTTTCCTGAACAGGCAGAGATGAAAGTCATCCCTAGCATTACTTGTTAGAATTAATGGCTGGCTCACACATTTGCTGTCAGAAACAGAGAGAAGACAAAAATCTGATGGTTAAAGGCTCATTTCCTCTGCCTAATCACACAAGGTGAAGTACTTTGCCATGCTGGCGTTTCATCTACAATAGGAATGAGGACTTAAAGAACATTTTCTATACAGTGGTTCATTGGAATCTCATGTGATAAAGTGATTCCTCTACCCAGACTTCAGATAAACCTAGCAAGTACTGAAAAACCCATGGAAAAAAGCAGGTGAGCCACAGTTGTAAGTATTTCTGGTGAACAGCAGTGTGAGCCAGTTTGCTGCTGCAGGAAAAAATCAATCCTGTGGACTCATATGATGTGAATCTAATTAATTTTGTTTATCCACTCAAACCAGTCTGGAACAGATCATCTCAAACAGCATCTGAACACACCCCTATTCTGCACTCCCAGCCAAAGCCCAAACGTCCTGTTCTCAAAGAGAACTGAGCAGTTCTGACATGAAGTCAGAACCTACCCTGCCTACTCTCCAGACATCCATGCAGTGGAAAAACATCCCCAGTTAGGGATTTCCTTCCAAGAATCAAAACACCCCTGCACACCATGACCTTGCAAGGCTGAATGCAGCTGCACCATCTGGTGATGGCTGCATTGATCCTCCTGGCACAGCTCTGGGGGCCAGCCAGGTCTGCAGGAGTGTGGATTCTCTTCCTTTCCTCAGCAGGACCTTGGAGATCAGGCTCCAGGCAAGGCAGGGTGATTCATTCTGTGCCCTCCAGTGCTCAGGGAGGCTGAGCTCTTCCCAGTGCTTCCTGCCAAGCTGGATGGTTCCCTGAGCAGTCAGCCCATGGCACAGCGCTGTTCAAGGACCACACTGAGACCTCCTGATGTGCCTGAGCAGCAGAGTGGTGGGAGACATGCAGTGGCAGCAAATGGAAAATAAAGCAGAAAGGCTGTGCAATCTGAATTATGGGTAAATTACAGGATAAACAAGCCAGAGCACAGGCAATCTTATTAACCTGGCACTCTAGGAGAAGGTTTTAGTGTAATAGTGGAAAACCCCCTGGAAAAAAAGCAGTTTAAAGCTCACCAACAATCAAAAAGACAAGTAGACTATTGGTAATTGTTTGAAACCACTGACAGCACTGCCAAAACTGTCAATCAGGCACTGTATAAATGACACACTCATACCATTTATTGTGTGCAAGCCTGCTGCTCCCTCCATCTCAAAAAATGCAGAATAGATCAAGGAAAAGCACAGAAAAAGATGACAAAGGTGATGAAAGGCACAAAACATGGTTGTGAAGGGAAAGATACTGCCTAGCTTGATATTTCTAAGTCTGGGAAGGAATGAATGAAAAGGAAAACATGAGCAAGATCTGTACAATCATAAACCACATGAGCAGTATGAATGGGAAAGGGTTTTTCATTCTTTCCCAGCCAAGACCTAAATGACATTTACAATTGTTTTGAGGTCAGAGGTTTAAAAACAGAGAGAAGCAAATGCCTTTTCACAGAATGCATAGTTATAATTTGGAGCTCATTGCAAAAAATGGAGGCCAGAAGTATAAACAGCCTTATCCAGGAGTAGGTGTTGATGGAGAATAGACTTAATAGTGGCTACTGACCATGAGATAAACCCTGGCTCAGGCACACCTGAGACCACAAATTGCCAGCTGAATCAACAGGAAGGACATGGAACAGCATGGCTGAGGTATGATGGATCTAGGAGGGACACAGTGAGCATGCTATGCTCCTCTGAACTGTAATTTCCATATCTAAGCAAGAAACTGAAGAATGGCACCTCTTTAGGCTTAGGCACCATTCCCTGCAGGTGGGTGAATGGTCAAAGATGGGAACAGCTCTCAAAGTTTAGTCCTGCGTTCTTCCTTCAGGTCACAGTAACCTTAAGGATAAGTTTATGCAATTTCTCTCTTATGGTTTTGGGAATCTGTCTGAAAAACTTCCAGTTCAGATCCACAAACAAAGCCAAAGAGCTTGGCCAAGTCCTGTTGTAACATTATGATTTAAGCCTGGCCTCATCTCACTACAGATATACACAAATTAGAGCCCATTTCATCTACCCTGTAAAAATCTCCGTTTCTTTTTCCTACAAAAGTGTGTGTTATTCCCTTCCCCAGTAACCTATAATTCTGTAACAATTTAGTATCATCCTCATTTGGCAAGTTAAGGGCAAGGTCTTAAATTGCTCCACATTAAATTTCTACCAGACACTGGTAACATTCTGCAGTGAGTCTGTAAAGCAATGGAAGAATTTTGCCTTTCACAACTACCATTGCAAAAAGTGCCAGTGACACTTTTTGTAACTGAAACTGCAACTAAATACACTATAAAAAATACAAAAATTAAGAGAACTGTAGAGGCAATTGAAGTAGGAACTAACTCTATTTTGTTCCTCTATTAATTTTAGTCTATTTATACCACTTCCCTTTTATAGTTTTTCTATAAGACTGCTTGTTAAACCTTTAAACAATGACAGCTGCTGAAGACTGAATATCCCATATGTGAAATCATTTGTAGTCTAGGGAGAAGAAGAGAAAAATAAAGATCAAATTCCTCTCTAATAATAATAATTACAGGATCAATCCAAAACTCACTGAGTCGAAAGCAAAGCTGTCACTCATTTAAGCTATACAAGAATCAGGCCTGGTTTGTATGTTTGCTGTTGATCCTGATTTATTCCAGTGCAAAAGAGAAAAAGATATTGTAGCCTAATATTAGCTTTTCCTAGTTGCCATGAATACTGATTGTCTAAACTGTAGCTCACCTGATCCTTATTATTTTTTATTTTTTGGAAAACTATTTTTTTTAAAATTGTAGCTCACCTGATCCTTATTATTTTTTATTTTTTGGAAAACACCAGGTCATTTTATAAAGTGCTGGTATTATAAACTGCAGAATATAGTTTATAAGAGCTCTAGCTCCTACAAGCCAACCATTAATACAGCTAATGGCCTGTTTGTTGTATTAAACTGCTCTCATTTGTCTGGGTCCATTAACAAATGCAGTGGTCATTAACTGTTAACAGCAACTCAGTTATTAGATTTTATTACTTGTACAGGAAACACTGGAGAACAAACTGATTGTTCTGGTTTACTGGGGTTTATTTCTTTCCCAGCAGTCTTGCTGTATTATTTATAATTTAGTTTCTCACTCATTCCCGAAGATGATGGACATGCTCAGAAATGGGTTCAAGGCATCCATGTGGACCCTCAGTTCACATGCCAGCCCCCTGCCCCTGAGCCCAACAAACCTCTCCTCTAAACCACAGAGCTCTGAGGCACCAGGCATCTGCAGTGCCCTCTGCTTTCCTGATTTTTCTGTATTTTTTCCTTGGGCAGCAGCTTCCACCCATGTATGTAATAATGAGATTTAAGTAAAAGATCAAGTAGTGTATATGTAGGAGGCTGGAAAATCTTCTGCTTCATTCATGATTTTCTCTTTCTGATCTACTGAAATCCAACATTCAAGTTTAAAAATGTCTTTTACTTCCTCTTCATGTGTCAGCTAAGGGTGAATGTTTTCTGTCCCTCATTAACATTTAGTCCAGATAATTGTACAGTTCTCTTCTGGCCTTGTGGCTGACAAATAAGCTTAGAGCCACAATCCTGCAAATGCCTGCCTGTGAGGAATATTGCCCATGTGAGATATGAAAGCCCTTCCCTTCCCCATTTTGAATGCTGAAGGCCCCTGATTTACTTTGCTCTGTGCTCTCTTCCCCTTTTTGCAGTTCAAAGCAATGGGAAAACACCACCAGCGTCAAAATGCCATGAAGGCCTGGCATCAGCTTGCCATGGAAGTGGTTTTCATGGAGTAGTCTGAGCCGTGTTCTTCAACCTGCAGTGCCAAGGCACCCAAATGAGGGAGGAGATGCCCAGAAACATGTTAGTGCTCTTGGGGAGCACCATCTTCTGGACTCCAGCTGGTGGAATTGGTGTTATAAGACAGCTATCAGCACTCCAGAGGTGGAGATATGTGAGATACAGAGCTTTACCCTCTGTATGGTTTGGTATATTTAATGGTATTGAAATAACTCAATTTCTGAGCTGTTGGTCTCTTCCTACCACACTGCAGTTATTAATGGTACTTTTAAAGTTGTCCTCTCCTACAAAGGCACACCTGGTGTAGGTGATGCAACCTGCTCACTAAAGGCCTGGATCAATCAGATAGGGCCACAACCAGCAGAGGGTATTGGTGGCAGATGTGATGCTTAACCCTCTGAAGAGGAGAGGTCACTCCTCCAAATAAAGTGATTCACGATGCAGTATCTGAATGCATTGCACTGGAGGTGTCTCACCAACCCTGCTCCTGTTTGGCTTGTGAAATGGGATCTTATCATGGTTTGACTACACAAAGTGGTCAGAGGACAAGCATGGACTTCAATTTTGGTCAAATTACATCAGCCCAGTGCTACCTGCAAGCCATTCAGATGCTGTGGCAGCCAATGGATCCAATATCAAGAGGAAAAAGGTGGGAGATTTTGCTAAGAACAGGCTAAAGACACTGCTGGTCTGTACAACCAAGGATTAAAAAGTGCTGCTGTCATCTCTGGGGCAGGGGTTAAAGGCTCTTGTGTATTCCCATGCCTGTGTCTCACGTGGTATGAGCATGGGGACGTTGTAGTGCTGGGGACTCAGAGATATGAGTCACCTTATCTGCTCCTGTCTATAAACAAGGCACTTGGGGTACAGCTTCCCTCCTATCAGCCTCTGATAACAACTTCCTTCCCGCCCTCCTTCCCAAGGCAGCACGTGCTAACATGTTGTGCAACAGAACCTGTTGGACAAGAAATCCAGAAGTATTTAAGAAGCCAGGGATGTGCGCTTTATGCCTTTGAGCAGCAGAGGCTTGCTGGGAATGGCCCCAGACTGGCAGGTGTGTGCACTCTCTTTACCTTTTGGAAATGGAATAGAATAAAAGAGCAACTTTGCCTCTTTCAGCTTCTGGCCAGCTCAGAACATAGTAAATGCTGGGATTTCCATGAGGAACAGCAGGACTATTCAAACACTGAAGAGACCCCAGAGTCTTTGCCCACCTGGGGTGCAGCATCCAGCTCTGGGTCCCCAGCACAGGAAGGACATGGAACTGCTGGAGATGGTCCAGAGGAGGCCATGGAGGTGCTCAGAGCTCCTCTGCTGTGAGGAAAGGCTGAGGGAGTTGAGGGTTCAACCTGGAGAAGAGAAGGCTCCAGGGAGACTTTTTAATACTTAAAGGTGGCTTGGAAGACAAATGGGGACAAACTTTTAGTAGACCCTGTTGCAATAAGAGTCGTGGTTTTAAACTTAAGGAGGGTTGATTTAGATCAGGTATAAGAAATACTGTTTTTACAACGAGGGCGGTTAAACACTGATACAAAGAAGCTGTGGATGTCCCATCCCTGGAAACATTCAAGGTCAGGCTGGATGGGGCTCTGAGCAACCTGATCTAGGTAAAGATGTCCTTGCTCTCTGCAATGTTTTTCTAATATTAACATTACTCCTTAAGAAGTGGGGTGTTGTTCATTTCTTGAATAATTTAAATTTGCATTTTTTTAAGTCCTCCAAAGACTAAACTATGAGCTGAGCTAAAACAATAGTAGACATTGTTTAACACTAAGCAGACTAAAGAGGAGAAAAAAAAAAGTAATAATGTTATGGGGCTATTATGACTACATGTTGTAGACTCATTATATTAGCTAAGAATACTTAACTGAGTTGACTCCTTTAAAACTGGCAAAGGATCAACAAGTCTCAAAGTTCCTTTTTCAGTTCAAGAATGATCCTGATCTTTCAGTTTCCTGCCATGTCTCTCATAAAATTTCTTTTTTCTCAGTACAAAATCCCGTCTGCCAAAACCTGCATATTCTTTCTCAAGAGCTGAACTCTGTTCTACTGAAATGCAGGCATTGACCAATAATTTCTATTTATCTGTACATTTTCTAGCAATCACAAGATCTGTCATCTTCAGTACCTATAGTACAGATGGAAGTAGAAAAGGCAGCAGGAAAGGGTTAGAAATAATGGAGTTAAAAGTATTCTAATGAAAGTACACTATAGAGAATATAATGATGATGAAGGATGCTCAAAGGGAGAAGGGAGTAATTACCTGGACTGGATGATCAGAAGAAAAAGAAACACATAGGAAGGATTGGGCATTATTAACCTTTGAATTCCATCTAAGGAATATTGATTTTTATTCTTTAGTCCATTACAAAGAACTCTTCTCTTGGTTCAGAACCAAACCCCAACACAACCCCCAGCACAGGATTGCAGTGCTGTGGCAGGGCTGCACTCTGGGATGTGCTGTGCAGGGGATGTTTCTCTGTGGTTTTGCTTTAATCATCACTGAGAGGAAGGAAAAAAGCTCTCTATGCACCTTTACTGAGATCTTTAAAATCTCAGTAAAGCCCAAAGCTCTGGGATATGAAGATGCCATCCCAAGGACCCTTTGAGTCAGACAGATTCCTAATTACTTAAAATAACATTTTTGTTGGTACACACCTAGGAGTAAAAGTTACCTGCATGTCCCCATCCCCACTCCATGGTGGTTCCCACAGGGGGACTCTTCCCTTCTTTGGGATCAGGTTGTGCACTCAGCCAGAAAATACCAGAGCAGGCTTGAGCACAGTCCTCTCTCCCACACTGCATTGAGAAATTCTCAGATGTCTGTAAAGAATCAGGGAGAAACAATGCTCAGGACCTCCCTGACCATCCCATTTCTGTCCCAAACTCTGCACACAGGCAGCCAACTACACTCAGGGATGCTCTTGCTGAGCTGCAGCTCACTCTGAATAAGCTGGGGAAATAAGAATAGCTCAGGATTGCTCTAAAACTTCACGACCTTGCTCCAAAAATCTTTGAACTTACAAAACATTGAGAAACCAGAAGGAAAAGCCACGCTGAACAGGAGAAAGCACTCCCACATACACAATGCTGCATCAACAGAAACTCCTAAGAGCAGAGCTGTGAGAACCAGGATTTCTTCCCTTGTCACAGACCTCTAGATGGAGCTGCCTCTTTTGTTTTCAAACCGAGCAAGAGCCACTGAAGCACTGCCATGAGGCAAGGCAATGGGAATTTAATTTAAATTTAGGCATTTGCAAGGGGAGAACGGAATGGGAGCATTATTTTGCCTGCACGTTGTGCTGTCATTAGATACTGTCAGCTTCTCCATAATTCTTTGAGAAACCAGCTGTGTTGCCAACAAAAGTCCTTGTTTACAAAAGTCACTCCTTCCAATTGTTTGGGGGTGAAGATTCAGATTCAACTGGAGAGTGTTGAGATCTGAATGTAAAGAATATCCCTATGAAGAGGAAAAGGCTGAAAAAATTCAAATTGAAAACAACTCTTTTTCCTCCCATAAAGTGGGATTTCATTTCAGGAAGACCTCTCCCGTTCCATGGACAGTGGAAGCAATTTTCCCAGCAGGGCTGGCCAGACTGAAGAGAACTGACAGCCTGAATGTCATGTTCAGCCTGCATGATCCCTTAAGCCTGGAGAACAAGCCTTGAGGGGACCACCATGGCCACACCTCGAATCCTGGGGTCAGCTTTGGGATCCTCACAACAAGAAGGACACTGAGGGGCTGGTGCAGATGAGGGAATGGAGCTGGGGAAGGGTCTGGAGCACAAATCTGATGAGGAGCAGCTGAGGGAGCTCAGTCTGGAGAAAAGGAGGCTCAGGAGGGACCTTCTGGCTCTGCACAACTGCTCACAGGAGGGTGGAGCAGCCAGGTGAGGGTCAGGCTCTGCTCCCAGGGAATGAGATCGGACAAAAATAAATGGTCTCACCAGAGGAAGTTTAGATTGGATATTAGGAATAATTTCCTCAATAAAAGGGTGGTCAAACTGCCCTAAACAGGCTGGGGAAATGGTGAAATAATAATAACAGTCTCTGGAAGTATTCAAAAACTTTTAGATGTGGCACTTGGGGACATGGATTAGTGGTGGGCTTGACAATGCTGGGACAATGGCTGGATTTGATGACCTAAAAGGTCTTTTCCAACCTAAATGATTCACCAAGTGTTGTGTCCCTCTTTGCACTGCACTGTTCCCACCAGGCCTGGGAACCACAAACCCCAGATTTTGGGAGCATTGAAGAAGCACACATCACACATCTCTCTTTTAACATGACCCCTAAAACCACCTGCACCCTATCACCCTCGCACAGAGTGAGCAGCACAAATGGGCAGGATCCAGACTCAGCATTTCATATTCCCTAATTTCTCATCAGCCTTAAAAAAAAGCCCCTGGGAACACAGAGCATCCATGTGTTTCACTGCTGCCAGTGCCTGTTCCTCTAGAGGGTACCCTCAGCCCACAGGGAGCTCTGCTGAGCACTGCTCCTAATGAAACCTGAAGGCCAGGCCCAGGAAAGTAAAAATAAAACTTTACAGAAAAGCATGCTGTAATTTTATGATGCACTTTAATTTGATTCTGGTTAGTTAGAGCAGCCCCCTGGGCAGGCTGGGACTGCACTGAGCAGCACAGGGCTGTGCTTTCAACTTCCAGCTCTTCCAAGGACATAAATGTTAAAGCCTCCTGCGCAATCAAAGACAAAAATTACTCTGGGGTGTAAAGGAAAAAAACCCAGGAGACCTGCAGGAGCTCACATGTAAAATACATATTTAATCTTATTAAATACATAAGAGCAAAAATGTTCAGATCTCTCACGTTATTTGCTTTTTAGTGGTGCTTTAGGGGAGTGAAATAAGCATAGGACTGCCCTGTGGTAGGGATTGGGTGAACACCTAGGAAGAAACACACAGCTTGTCCCACAGAGCTTGCCATCAAAATGCACAAGGGAAGAGGGCAAACAGACCAAAGAGGGGGAAAATGGTGGCCTGAGAGTACCCTGCAGGGACAGAGCCAGGACCAGGACACAGGTCACCCAGTTTCCCTGCCAGGCTCCCTGTGCTTGGCTCACACTGTCTCAGGTGCTCTGTGCTCACAGAGTGCCCTGGTTTCCCCATGGTTTGGGTTTTTCCTCCCAGGATACAGACATGGATGCACAGGAAATGTTTACTCACTGAGCATGAGTAAACATTAACCTAAACTGTGACCTAGCAAAAGGAACCAAATATTTGGAAATGCCACCTCTTGTCATTTTTTTCAAAGGAAAATACACCCAGCGCTTCAAACTCTGCCTGTTCCATACCTGCCATATCCCTGGAGACTGGTGGCTAAGTCTGCACTTCCCGTGTTCTAAGGGAAGCTCAGAGGGATTTAGTGAGCAGCTTGGCTCACATGCTAAGCCAGTTTCCCACCCACAGTAGGGATATCACCCTGGAATTCATTCAGCTCCATCCAGAAGTGACCACAGAGCAGCAAACTCACTCCTCCTGTTCTGCATCATATTGGTGCAAGACCTGGTTACTCCTTGCTACTGAACTGGGATCTTTCAGCAGCCTCTATCCAATGAAAATGGTGTTTATGTAAATATCCAGTCACTGCCAGTGTCACTCCTGTAATGGCATTGAGTCAGGAAGGAAATGTTAGAAAAGTAACACACTGAGGTCCCTCAGTGCAAACATGATGGAAAAAGCATCAACTAGTAGGGCAGAAGAGACCTGTTGAACAAAATGGATTGAAAAATTCCAGTGAAAGGTGCTGGTTCCCACCCAGCTCCATGGGGAAAAGCTGGCTCAGCCCAGCATGGGATTTTGGTCAGCTGTCACTCTCATGGGATGTGGCACACACACCAAGGGGCAAATCCAAAGTTTGCAAAAGAACATGAATTTCAGTCTTCACCATCTCTAGGGGTCATCAGAACCACAGGGCTGTTGGCTATTTTGGTACCAGCTCTCTTACGAGGTAGTTTTGTGGTAAGAAAAAATAGTTAATAACAAAATAATGAGTTATTAACAAATTTTCTCTTCAGAGGGCTAAAAAATTTTTAATTTCCTCTTACAAATTTACTTTACATGCTTAAAACCCTCCCTGATGTCTAAAGAGCAAGTTGAAAGGGATCTTTGTGAGCTGAGCATTACTGGATTTGATGTGAGAGCCAGGAAAACCTGTGTGCAGGTGCTTGCATTTGTCCTTACTGCAAAAATTATTAAAATCCCTTTGACATTCCTGGGGAACTTCTCTGTCTGAAAAAGTGATAGAAGGGTCTGTCTATGACATTAAATGTGACTGTTACAAGATTTGTCCAGATAAAGTTAGTGGTTAATTTTTCAAACCTTTTTTTGTCTTTTTTTTCTTTTATTACCATTATTTGGGGGGGGGGGGGGGGGGGGGCAGTAAGGGGAAGGGGAAATAAACCATGACAGATTTCTCACATAAAATTATATGATGTGGTTTTGACTGATACGAACATTTCTGATCTATGTGTCTGCACAGCCCTGCCTGTAAAACATTTCAGGAGCCTCGTGCACAAGATGTGCTCTGACAGAGGTAAATTACACACGACCAGGCAGAGCAATGAATACACCCTCACGTGCTCCCCAAGCCCCTGTGGGATGGCAGATATCAAAACCAGAACCTGAAATTCCCTTCTGGAGGCGTCACATGTGTGCTTGGAGCTTTCTCCTGAGTGATTTACAAAATGAGTCGTGGAGTGGATGAAGGGCTGTCGTTCCCCGCTGACTGGGACAGTGGCTGCACCCTTGTGGCAATCAATGTTCTTTTAATGGAAAACACCATGTGTTTCCATTGGATTGCTTGGTTATATTTTGGCATTCTGTTTATGGCAGAAAATTATTTGTTATTGAATCCTTAGTGGTCAATAGCTTCAACTTCATTCTAATTACCAAGGCAGCCAAATCATATTTTTTCTCCATTTACAGAATTTGTAGGACTATAACCAGAAAGCAAGCCACGAGTGACTTGGCCAGTAAACAGTGCAGTTTGCTGACTAGTGTTTGTTTTATAACCTTTGGCATATCTTGATATGTACATAATAACAGTTCTTAACCCATAAATAATATTTTACAGAGGTCACACTATAGTTATTTAAGTTCAGGGGTTTATTTCCCAGAACACTAAGTAGCTGTGAATGAATTATGTTTAGTCTGATCTGCCACAGAAGGGTCATAAACTTACAAGTTGTAGCAAACCATGGAATATTACTCCTGTATGTCAGGCAAACTGTAAATGTAAGAGAATAATGCTTGATAAGGGGAAAGTCTTTTTATTTTGTTAAAGTAATATACGTTCCTAGGGAAAGGCTGTAAAATTTCATGTTAAGTGACAAGTTGGGCAATCTCTCCACACACAGCTTGTGAATTCTGCTTGCTCTCTGGGACTCTCTCTGCATGTCTGAGAGGCTACAAAACCTACTCTGAGCAGGGAATCTTTTTCTTTCTTGGCTCCCTTAGGCTTAGAGTGTCCCAGAATCCACAGGAGGTGAAGAGAGAAACTTTAGTGCCTTTTCACAGGGCTAATAAAAAAAGGGGTCACTCAATGCTGCCAAAAGTCTGTTCCACTGCAACAGCCATGGACAAGGAGAAAGCTGCTACCTCACTTCTTAAGTATGATGAACATCTCAGGGACTGGGAGGGAAGAAGACTCAGCTGCTGAGCATCAGGTGGGGACCTGGATAACTTTGGAGGCTGCTTGAGGCCACCTGACAAGAGAGGGAATAGCAGAAAACAGTGGCAGGGAATTGAAAATGAAGAGACCAAAGGGACTGTGGGATCTGGGAAAGACACCACGTGCAGGAAACAGGAGATGATTTTTTTAGCCTGAACAGTGTTGGTTTCAGGACCAGCTGAGATAAAGAAAGTGTGCAAGAGAGGAGCAGAAAAGGCTCCCAGGTCCTGAAGACAAGGTGTAGTGAGAATGAGAAAGAGCCAGACCTGCAAGAACTCTGTCTCGATCCCAAAGAGCTCCCAAAAATGAGGAAAGCAGAGAAGTGCATCTGAGTCCCTGTGCTTTTGGTGTTGATTACTGTAATGACTTCAAAGCAACAATTGAATTTAGAACCTGCTGCAAAACCCAGATTTCTGTGTGCTCCTCCAAAACAGTGACCTGCCTGGGCAGAGCCCTTGGAAAGGGTAGCTTTAGGTAAAGAGGAGGAAAAACACCAGTCCTGAGGCTGTTCAGCTGCTGTGCTGTAAATCCAGTGCCAGGGAAGAGGCAAGAGCCTGTGCTGAGGTTGGGAGCAGGGCAGAGATCCCACTGAGCTCACTGAATGGAAGGATGTGGGAGAGCCAGGTCACACTTTCCTTCCAAGCCTTCCTGGGCTCAGCACTGTGCCAGCCCATCTTTTTTACACCAGATGGAGAAATTTGAAGATCCTTAAAATTCCAAAAAGTTCCACAGGTAGCCTCTAAGAGATGCTGTAGGGAGGCAGTGACACTTCCCAAACCAGAAATAAATATGAACCAAGAGGATCAACAATGAAGATCAGATCATTCTGGTTCTCCAAAATTTTCCTACCCCATCAACTACTTTGCTCCTGCTGTCTGCAGGGGACCTTGCTGTGCAATTCTAGCTGGAGACTTCTAAGAGGGGGAGAAAAATAAAAATGAAGCAAAAAAGTCACCAGCTGCATTTCTCAATTTGCACTCCTAGTGCTGGATGCCTGAATCCAGGGTGAGCTGTTGTGAGAGGGCTGCAGCATGGTGAGGCAGGACCTATTTCACCACCCAGCAGAGCCCTCTGTTATTTACAAGTTGTGTTAATGTTCTGGCACTCCTTCTATACAAAATCAGTCCTGCCTAAATGAATAGTTGCATAGTGGTGGGGGAGATTTTTAAAGAAAAAATATGGCAGAGAATTGTTGAGTTCCCACTGAAAGCCAGCAGGAGATGCATGCCTAACTTGCCCATTTGCCTTGAAAAACTCCGATAAATATTATTTTGAAATTAATTAACTAGAAATAAAATAAAATTTGGGTGATTTTTTTCTTGACTTTTAACAACTGTAACAACAAATTATTTCTTCTGTGAGTAACCTTTGAGAGAACTCATAAAAACAAGCCTTTTAAACAAAGTAGAATTCACTCTTCAGTGTCCTGACCACACTGCAAATATTCCCTTTCATAGATGCTATTTTATGATGCTGAATTCCAAAGGAATTTTAATTTTTGGGGGTGAGGGTCTAAAGTCAAGGGGTTCTGTAAACACCATAACTGGTGAAACCTGTGGCTGTGTCTCACACTTGGATCACAACTCCAGCACAGGCTTCTTCTCTTCTTGGGGTAAATATATGGGAAATGTATTGGGGAATTGTATCTTGGGGTAAATCAATGGGAAATATACTTGTTTCACAGGTATTTCCCATTTCTGTCAGTACAGCAGGAGCTGTGCTGCTGCCTCTCTCTCTCAGGGGGGATTTTATTTACATCTTTCACACAAGATGGCTTGGGTTGGAAGGGACCTTAAAGATCATCTCATTCCCCTGCCATGGACACCTTCCACTATCCCAGGTTGCTCCAAGCCCCATCCAACCTGGCCTTGAATATTTCCAGGGATGGAGTACCCACAGCCTCTGGGAAACCTGTGCCAGGGCCTCACCTCCATCACAGGGAAGAATTTATTTCAATCTAAACCTCTCCTCTTTTAGTTTAAAACCATTCCCCTTTGTCCTATCTCCATCTGCTTGTGTATAAAGTCACTCTCTTTTTTATAAGTTCCCTTGAAGGACTGAAAGGAGTTTTCATTTTACACAGACATCACTTTCCATAAAACCTGTAGGAATCCCCTGTGAATCCCTACTTTAAATCTTCTTTCTTTTAGCCTGATTTGGTTGAAATTCCCTAAAAATTTCACACAACTTTTATTGGGTGAATGGAAGCCAAAAATACAGGCGTGGGAACATGTGATGTGTCAGATAATTTTGTTTCCTTATACAAAACCGCAAGGATAATTTCAGCTCTATTTTATCCCTCACTTTATTTATTGTGAAATTTTGATTTAAAATAATGGAAAAATAAAATAAATTTACTGACCATGACATCTGCTATGCCCAGACAGATTTGAGGAACAGAGACTTGGGCTCCCTGTTGACCCAAACAAGTGATGTGTCACCAAGTCCTTATCTGACCACTCATTTTAGAGACAGCAGTGTGAGGTCATGTCATATTTTTAATTACCTGTATCTTAATTGAAGCATTTGAGATTACAGCAAATAAGATCACTGTTACAAAGAGCACAATCATTATGGAAAGAATGAAAAGTGGATGTCCTCTGCCCATGCCTGGTTCTGTTCAGCAGCTGGGCCCACAGGCACATTTGTGACCATCCCTTTCTTGCTGCCTACACTTACCTGTTACAAACACAGCAACTCTCTGTTCACAGGAAATTCCACTTTTTGTGGCATTTTTCCATGCCTGTACTTTTTTGGGAACCAAAAACCTAAACCAGTGCACCT
The DNA here is from genome assembly GCA_039654755.1 of Calcarius lapponicus. NCBI lineage: Eukaryota > Metazoa > Chordata > Aves > Passeriformes > Fringillidae > Calcarius > Calcarius lapponicus. The sequence goes on along the minus strand of CM077468.1, from coordinate 62,053,491 downwards.
GGAATTTCTAAAGGAAATTTAATCAAGTAAACAAAGTCAATTAGTTGGTTGCCTAAACAGAGCTGGATGTGTCCTTTTGAAAATCCTAAGCCTGCAATCTTAGGTGCACCATAAATTAAAAAAACGAAAATTAGACTCCTTCTGTCACTGTAACTAAATACAGTATATGATAATTCATTTAAGAGTCTGTGTTTATCCTTCCTAGACATGAATCATTTCCTAGCACCACAAAGCATCACTCAAGCACCATTTCTTGCTCCCTATAATTTACAGTGTAGTCAGCCCTGCCTAATCATCCTAATTATGTCTGGTACTAAGGACTGCAATTCCCTCCTCTCTTCCCAAACACACACAGGCAAGATTAGCAGTACTTTGAACATATGATGCTTTCTTCACAGCTTGCAAAAGTGACATTTCTAAATTATTATGAAACCATTATTTATTACTTACAATTGTGCCTAAAAATCCCAAATGCCAGTTTTCAACCAGAACCCAGAAAGAGAGAGATGTAAAAGCACTGTAGATAAAAGGCCCAGAGACACAATCAAGTTAGAGAAGTTTAAATCACCACAGGTCAGCAGAACTATTTATTGAGCACATGCATATTCTTAACCTGTTGCAGTAAGGCATCAAATGCTTCAAATCAAATGCTATTCAGACCTCTATTTTTGAGATGTGAGTATATTTTACCTTGTTTTCATGGCATGGTCTCAGTGAAGAAGAGCTGCTGAGCATCTTGAGCTCTGTCACAGTTCACCCAGTGTTTGGACAACACTCCCAGGTGATTTTTAGGGCTGTCCTGTGCAGGGCCAGGAGTTGGACTCAAAGATCCTTGTGAATCCCTTCCAGCTCTGGCTATTCTGTGGTGTTGTGGCAGTGTAAGTGATTAGGACACCTGGGCCCATGGCACCCACATCACCCAGGTGCCATCATCTCTGCAGGCCTTGGGTGGGTGGGGTTCTGCAAAGCACAAGGCCAAACACATGTCCCTCCTCTTACCCTCTGCAAAAAGGGCAGATTAATAGATAATTATCATGTATTGCCTTGTCTTGTGGTGCTTATAAAATGTGGTTTGCATTATGTTTTTGTAACAGTTGGCCAGCAAGCCTTGACCTGTGAGGGTTAGGATGAATACCTGCACAGCTGGAGCCTTCAGTGGCCAATGGCAGCCCTGCTCTCATCATTTCCCCCTTTTATAAATGTAAATATTGGAAGTCTTGTTTAAACCTTCAGAACCTAAACATGTCATCACTATTAATAACATATGTTATAAGACACCACATGCTGGCAAAATAACCTGCGGTTAATGACACCAAAAATATTGAAAAGCTTAGCATAAAATTGAAACTGTTAATGGTACACTGTGCAGTTTGGCATACAACTAGGGGCAGGAATTCCACACAATGGGACTGTGTGAGTGCTAACAGCAGGCTCCCACAAGATAAAATAAACTTGTTTTATGGACATGAGGAATTGATTTTTAATGAGATTCTGCTCGGCCGTAACATCATCCTGGGAGGGTTTGCTGGTTTGCTCCTTGCCTCTGGTGCAAAATTCCAGTTTGCAAAATAAAGACTCACTTAAGTTGGGCCTATGGATTTGCACCTTCATCATATTAAGTGAAAAGTAGGTGTTATCCCAGGTCTGGTTGTTAAAATGCCCACAAAGAAGATCCCCTCTTCCTTACATTCCCTATCTGTGTGCTCTGGGATCAGGGCGGTCAGCAGAACATACACTCCTCGAGTTCTTTCAGAGATAAACTATCTTGCAAGCTGATTTCCTGAGGACAGAAGATTAGTAATGAAAAGGGATAAACCTCTCTAGAGAACTTGAGTAGAGGAATTTCAATTTATCTTTTCACGTCCAGGTCTCAGCTGCCTGTTGAGAAAACATTAAGATATAGAGAGGTTGTCAAACTTGAGGTTTGGTATCAAAACACTGTCACATTCAGTCACAGCAATGAAGGACTGTCCCTTTGCTGTCTGTTCACATTTGATTATCTTTCTTATCCATTCCATCAATTAAAACCAATACTTAAGCTCCTCTTTGAACCCCAGAAAGAAAACCAGAGTCACACAGCTGGGAAGTACCTTGTAACTGGGCAGCCCTTTGGGAAAAACAGAATACAAAAGCAAGAACAACTATCAAACCTCTTCAGCTTTAAACCCAAAACATTTTCTTTGCAATGAGTTCACATTTTTGCTTCCCAAATCGATGTCACTTGGCCCTGAACAAGCTGAGCTGCACTGTGCTGTTGCTTTTCTTTCCTCTCTGCTGTTGTGGTTTGCACTGTTTGTGTGCAATCATTGGCTTTTAATTGCCTTCTATTGCCTGTTTCATTTGTCAATAAATAGAAAGTGCAGACCTATCACCAAAGGCCTTACATCTGTTTCTCATACATCTTAGCCACCCATGGTGCCTGAAGCTAAAGCTGTCCCCTACTGCTAACCAGGCTACCAGTTTATTAGGGTTTTTTTCCCTGCCCTTTTAAAAAGATGAAAGCCCCTAAAAGCTTTTTTCCGTGCAAGTGATGGTTGAAATTAATGAAGTAAGCATCTGTTAGGTGAGAGAAGGTCACCCTGGGGTTGGGCACCTCCCCGTGGTGGGACTGGCATTCACCCAGCGATTAGTATGTGATGACAACACCTTAAAGATAATTAGTTGACAATGAGTTGAGAGCCTGTTAACCCCTTTAACACCTTATAGTTTATGATTATAATGAAACACTTCAGGACAAAACAAAATAGATGTAGTTTTCCTTGAGTGATTTACCTTTTTTTTTGGCGTTTTCGCTTATCATTTTTGTGAACTTCTGCCAAAGGAAGGAACAGTTGCCAGGAGTCCAGAGCACAATTCTTCATCTTCATCAGCCTGGGCTGAAATGTAGCCCCAGTTTTCTGTGCACTTTCCTCCACTGGCTGTGAGTTTAAGACTCTTTGGGCTGGGCTGGGAACTGTTGCTGGGGCAGAACCATGAGAACAGAGATGTGGATTAGCAGCATTTCTCAGTGGCTGAAATGCCAAGCTGAATGGGCTTTTCCAGGTGGTTTTTAACACTAATGTGGACATATCCCTGCAATGATAATGGAAACCACTGGATTTGACTCACCTGAGTGTTCCAGATGGGCTTTCCCCAGAAACAAGGATTACTTGGCAGAACAAGAGAGAAGCTTTTGTAAACTAAGCTGTAACAAAGGCAGGATGAGGACACATGTGAGTGAAGCAATCAAGAAACAGCTCTGATCATGGGTGTTGGGAGACGAGGAGGAGCAGGAGGAAGCAAATGGAGAACAACTGGCATTCTGTTGTGATTTATGTGCACTGGCATTTCCCATCTTCATTCAGTCACTCAACGTGTTTAATCATGACATGGGAGCTCAGATGAATTATGACTGGCAGTAGCTCAAGAAATTTGGCAATAGCAAAGTGAAACAAATTTGTGCACAGCAATCAAGAAAAGCCTGTCTCGAGATTAAAAATAAAATTCCATTTCATGTAAAGAGATACATATCTTGCTTCCCTCTTCCTTTGCACTTTCTAGTTCAATGTGATGAAGGCAGTCCCGGTGGGAAAATTTCATGACAACATGTCTACACCATTTTTTTTGACACAGACCCAGAGAAAAAGGGCTGGTTTTCCTTTCCTGAGGTTTAGCACAGGACTTCCATTGATTTCAGCAGGAGCAAGCTTTGTGTTTGGTAAGTACCCAAATATGTGGCTATCTAAGCTATTCTGTAAGCTTTCTGCCATGTGTCCATCATTAACAGCTGCCAGGGTCCTGGGATGCACAATAGATCCTCACAATTCTCATTTCTCCTGTGCCTCCCATTTCAGTCCTTTAAAGCTCTTTAAAAACATCAGTAAATTAAGTTCCACTGTGGCAAATGCTCCCTGGAGAGACTTTTATTCCCAGGTGACAGGCAAAGGCAAGGCTTGCAAAGGATCCCCACAGCAGTTACAGCCCAGACCTCCTGGCTCCCAGCCTCGTGCTTTACTGCTAATTAAATACATCTAGATTAATGCAGAAAATGTAGAGTTTTGTTATGCTTTTTAGATTTAAAGGCAATATATGGATTCAGCACTGTATCAAATGTCCATAAACTCAAAAATAAAGTATTTCCAGCAACTTCTAAGTCCCTCATTAACTAGCTTGTACTACTGGGTAGAACAAGGCTTAAGGAAAACTTGCTATCATTTACCTTAATAGAATTCTAGGAGTAGAACTGTCCTCCTCCAAAATTCGAGATTATTATCCAAAACTGATTGATCTGTCTGATGTTATGACCATCAGCTCTTCTAGCAGTCAAAAAAATTTATGGTAACTCCATCTTAAACACAGTTAGTAAAGGTAATTTGCTATTATAAGGAGATGGGTCATAAAATCTGAGTTCCTGGAACACATAATTGATTGCTTGAGTATTAAATGTGATTCAGGGTTAATTAATCAACCTATTTCATGATACAGAAGAAAAATATTCTTAAAATGCCATGCAGAATCAGTTTCTCCTTCCTCATGTGAATCGCTCTTTTATTGGTCTTTAGATTAACTGGCCCCTCTTCCTGCATCCCTAAATGCATGTTTAGGCACAATGTTAATTACAGAACTATTTGTCTAACTATGAATTTTAAAAATACAGCTCATAATTAACGATGGACAAAAATGACAGCTTTATGTGCTGAAACACCAGTATAGCAAAGTATGAAAAGGCTCCACTGGTTTCAGCAAAGCTACAGAAATTTAGGCCAGTTGAGAATCTGTCCCCATCTTTACAACATATTTTTGCCCAGTTATTTCTTTTATCAATTTTTTTTAACTACTTCAGAATATTGCTCTGGGGAGCACATCTAAAATATCTGTTTGTAATGGGATTCTGCATCAAGCTGCACAATCCTGTTGAATTCAGCTCTTATCTGCCTTTCTTGCTATCTCATCAAAAATGAGGGAAACTCACTCTGATTTCAGCACACCTGAGTGCAGGACACACCCAGCTTGGACAGCTACATTGGAAACTGGAGCAATGCAAAAGTCTTTAGAGCAGCTAGATGTGGAAAAAGCAGAATTATCAAATCAAGGAACGGTGCTCTGTTTTTGTACAATTCAGGATTTCTTGCAAAGATGTTTACAGCACTGGTGCCACCACCCTGCTCTGCTGTGGGCTGCTGCCTCCTCAGGGCAGGGGTCAGTCCAGCTCACTTTCCAGCTGGGCTTGCATTACCCCAGCAAAATGGGAACAGCTGGTTTGGTTTTGTTGATCATAAAGTATTTCCTTAAGAATTTTCAAGCTGTATGGTAAAGTCTCTGGGCGTTCTCTGCTTTCAATGAGAACAATTTGTCAATATACAAGGATTTGTGTATTAGGTATTTCACCCCACCACATAGTCTCACAAATAGGTGGGACCAAAGCATAGAGGCTCTTTAGGATGGGTTTTGATGGAGCAACAGTGTGTCTTACAAGGAGGAAGGAACAGCATGAGCTGGACATTTTGGCAGACATTGTTATTACTGCTCAGTTGCACAATGTTGGAACAGAGGTGTGGCCACAGCCAAAACACAAAGCCTTGCAGTGGTTAATCTCCTGGGCAGCTCCTGTGACAGCATTCTTACAAACCAGCAAAGCTCTCCAGACTGGAGAGAAGCAGGAGCAGGCTGGACATGCCCATCCTGTTGTCCAGTCATGAAACCCACTCGTCTGCCTGCTCAGACAAAAGGGTGTCAAAAGGGACACTGAGAAAACGTCTATGACTGAAAACATTGCCAGCATTGAGCCATTTGGAATAAAAACCCTAAGATCTCTGATGAGCAGCACTGCAGATGGAGAAACTTTCCATTGGTATAGAACTAAATAAATACTCTCTCAGTCCAGTCATGAAACCCACTCATCTGCCTGCTCAGTAAAAGGGACACTGAGAAAATGTCTTTGACTGAAGACATTGCCAGCATTGAGCCATTTGAAAAACAAACCTAAGATCTCTGATGAGCAGCACTGCAGATGGAGAAACTTTCCATTGGTATAGAACTAAATAAATACTCCTCTCTCAGTGTCAGCAAAATGCCTCTGCCAGCACAGCCAAGAAAAAGAAGGAAAGCAGCGTGGGAGCCAGCACACAGCCTTGTTTGGGGCTGCTTGAGACAGGGATGGAGCCTGATACTTTGCCATTTTCCATACACTGGCCATCACAGCAAAATAAAAGTGACAGAAATAAACTTTGTGGGACTTCAAAAAGATGAACAAGATTTTCCAGACCCCCTGATGATTCTACAGTGTTAAAAGATTTGCTAGATCAACTAACAAACTTGCTGCCAAACCGTTTTCCTGAAGTTGACAGAGATCCTACCTATAAGGTATGACCAGACCTAAATCCACTAAAATTAGGGAAATGCTGAGACTTTTTAGGGAATTTTGAGTGCTTTTTCAGTAACAGAGACTAGGAAAATGGCAGGATAATTCTCATAATTTGGTTTGCCACCTTTATATTTAGAGAAGTTTATAAAAGTTGCAAGCCCACACATTGAGTTTTGCTTTCAGAAAATGCTCAAGATTTAAGCAAGAAGGGCAATCAAACACCTCCAAACACCTCCTTGTCCTTATGTTTATTTGGCAGCAGCCCATGTTTGTCACACCTTGTGCCACAGAGTTATCTGTAGCCTGTTTTTCAGGATGGCAATGTCACTGCAGCTCCACCACATCTCGTTGGGGATGCTGCTGCTGGTCTGCCCATGAGCACCAGCTTTGGGAGACTTCCCTGTTCACAGGGCAGCTGGCATCAACTGAAGTCTCTCCCAGTACCCACAGGGACACCAGGAGCAAGTAACCCCAATCCTGTCATTGTCTCTGAACCAAATTGTCAAATTTGTTCTAAATTATAAAGTGAGTGACTTAACATCCATAATAAAAAGGCATCAAACCTTAACACTTCTCTTTTCATATGAAAGTTTCCATGGATAAAGAGTGTGTTTCTGCCCAGGTCACACTTTTTCCAGTTTGGATTTAAGGGCAGGAAGGGACTTGGGCAGTTTGTTGTTTCATGGGGGACCTTGGCCATGAGACTGCCCTGTCCAAGGGCAACCTGGCATGGAAATACTGGGAAGTACAAAATTAATCTCTTACCAGCCCCTTTGGGAAGGGACAGATACTGACTTCATTTTCTGGAGAAGACAATAGGATTTATCATGGAATTAGCAATGAAAAATACATTAAAAGTGTGAGGAAACTTAAAAAAAAAGCAAATATGCAATTTTAAATTTATCTCAGAAGATGGTGTAGATTAGTACCATTAAAAATTTAAAAAAATTAGAAAACTTTATTCATCAATTGTCTGTGTGTCACCTGTTTTGTACCTCTGAAAATAGGACCCCTAAACCTTGGAGCTCTGCAGAGGATGTTTGTACTGTCTGGAGTGTCTTTGAGGCTTCATGGAGGTTCAAGAGAACAATAAAGTCAATTTTTGCAAAAGAGAATAGAGAAAAGGCACCTTAGGAAGGATGCCAGGTACAGGAGGACTGAGGGTGTCATTCCCAACCCATTCCAAAGGAGGATTAGGATAAACAGGCCTTGTGTGGTGAGACCCACACACAGGAGCCAGTTGTGTGTCCAGCTGGGGAAATTCTGCCAGGGCCATGTGACAGACACACAGTGTTCAGGTTTTGTTAGCATCTGTGTGGTCCAATTTTCTATTACTGTCAGCAAGTTATTTCTAGGAGTGCCAGGTTATTTTGTCCATAAACATTGTCCCCATCACACATTTCCAATTTTAACCCTATTTGTCTCCAGTTGATTTACATTTGGCCAGAAGCAAATTACCTATTGGAAGCATTTATTGAAAATTAATTAGGTGGCTAAAATACCTCCAGCAGATTCTGTTAACAGTGTCTGTTCCTTGTGGCTCTCCAGAATTCAGCATTTTCCAGTTAAAACACCTAGCAATTAAAAAAAAATCATAAAATAAATGATATAATTAGTTCCAGAATGTAACTTGGTCTCTTTGAAATCAGATGCTTTCTTTTAAGGCTGCAGTGCCATACAATAGCAAGGGATTTATAGTGCCAGGGGATTTTTGATAGAGGAGGGAGTAAGCACTTACAATAACTAAGTCACTGCATGAAGCAAAATGAAGGTGTCCTTGGAGCTTAAAACCAGCCAGGCACACAGGAGAACTGTGCAAACACCAAAGTGGGGACAGGAGAGAAGACAAGATGTATGAAGTGAGATTAGAAGGAAAATTACAGGATTAAATCAGACGCAATCACAGCACCCAAGAACATGGAAAAACACCCTACATCTCTCTAAAGAAAAGCCAGGATGTTAACATGATTTACTGCAAATAGTTCCACAACATTAAAATGAGTTTTTATTTTCTGTGTGTGCTGCTTCAAAGAACAACTCTGTAGGCTCATAAAAATGCAGAGAACAAATAGGGGCCTCTAAGACCAATTTATATGCCATGCCCACTGTGCACTGAGACACATATAATCTGTAAAATGTCAGCTTCAAAGTTCCAGAGAGATTGGTGTTAACCCTGACCCCCGACCTTGCCGACTCTAGCTGGGCCCTCATGCTCTCTTAACCAGCTGTTTTAGATAAATGTGCTCCATTTTTAAAGAGATTGTCTCAGAGTTTTACGTGAATAGTAGTAATATTATTAACTCTCGCTGAAAAAACCACCTTAACCGAGAGTCTTTACAGATGGGCCAATCAAAGTCTAACCCCATGCAGAGAGTGGTGGGTTAATAAATATGTCATTGGACTGAAAATATTTAAACAACACCAGGAGAAAAGAGCAAGGCATACGACAAAAGGAAAGCATATTAGTACTGTTTCCTGTCAAAATACACAGAGGAAGCACTTTACTTTGACCATTTTCCTCATAAAGAGACACGGTAGGCCAAAACAAACAAAGCTGAGGAATCTGGTTTATCCCACTGTTGGATATCGAGGGTTATCAACTCAAATGAAGTAAGGTTGAGTGACCAAAGCCAGGTTCTCCTTGACAGGACTGTTAATTGAACATCTCAGCAAAGGTAGCACACAAGCTGTGGCCCTGTCCATCAATAGTTCCATTCCATAAGGCCTCGTTTATGTTTTCTTAATTTCACTTTATGCACCAATCAAAAGGAGGTGGGGGATTGGTCCCTCGTGGTCTGTCGGAAGTCCAAAAGTATGGGGCAGCCTGCTGGTTTGGCAAACCCTGGACAAAGCCTAAATCATCCTCTTGGAAGGAAGATGTCAAAGTTCAAGGGCACACAGTATATTTCAGACAACAAAGAAGCAGCTGGTGTCCACTCATAATAAATAAAAATAAGTTGGGGTCAGAATTACAAGTCAACTGACTCCCCATTCACTGAACGTGAGCCAAAGACAACTGGAGTCACAGGGAAAGCTCAGAATTATTTTGTGAGCTTTTGACTCAGACCCACTGGGAATCCAGACCTGCTTTGCATGTCCATGGGGTGAGAATATATCCACAGATTTCCATGGGATTTGTTCTTCAGCACTGCATTTGGAACCACCCACCCTGAGCTTTTTGAGAGTGATATGTTGAAAAACTTTCTGAATAGATAAAGGAATAAAATGTAACTCCTTAGAAGACACAACAAGCACAAAAATACAGCACGTGGGTTAAAAAATTAGAAGATTAACAAACAGCCCTGTTCTTTAAAAAATAAAGTGTTTCAATTCTGTTAAATTCAATTAAAATACTGCAGCCAAATTGTTGCCATGCTATTTCCTTTCAGAGACCATGTGCAAACCCATTTTATCACTGTGCTTCCAAACTCTCATTATAGTCTTTCTGGGCTAGCAGTAAACCATAACATTGAAAAATCAAATACACAACTGTCAGAACACAGAAAATTACATGTGAAAACTCAACTTTAGCTTTTCCCTTCAGCACCTCTTGACTTGTAATAGAAAATCCCCTTATCATTACCAGCTGCTTGGTTGTCACTGTAATACAAGCGGGAATCTCATTCCCATTCACAGTTCCCTGCCTGCAAAACTGAACCAGTTTTAAGCATCAAAGTGAGACCAACAAGAAGGGGAAGTTTGAAGAATAACCCACAACCTTCCATGATTTAGCATATTTAAATATTTGCTTTCTCAGCTGGTTTGACCTTAAAGTTTGAAATTTTCCAAATTTTCCAAATTCTTCGTCAATGTCAACAAATTAGAAAGTTATTCTCCATATTATTGGATTCATGTTTTCTAAACAGAGCATAACCTCTCACTAAGACGTGCACTGCTGGGAGAAGTTGACAGAGACACAATAAACTGAAAGGCAGAGAAAAAAAACAGAAGCTTCAGTGGATTTAATACATACAAACAAAAATATAAATAAATACAAGCAATAGATTTAACAAATACAAATATATAATTATTTAATGTGTATTATTGTATTTACGTAATATATAATTTAATATTTAATGTAATACAAAAAAAAATCTAAAATGCTTTCCAACAGAAGAAATATTAGAAAATATGAGGGCAGGGCATGCAGAAATCCTTTCTGTATGACTGATTTGTGGCTGCTTTGCTTTTGTCAGCCTTCTTTAATACATAAGCAGGCTCCCTAGAAAATCTGTTTGGTTTTGAAATGTAATCTGCTTAAATGGCATGGGAGAGAAAATGAGTTTAAATTACAGGCAAAACAAGTTTGTGAGGGTAAACATTTTGTTTTCTAAATACCCAAAATAGGTTAATAGTTTTGAGTTCTGTGGACTTTGGGAAGTTTGCCTTTCCCCACATGACAAATTCCCTTCCTGCTCCCATTCATGTCCACAGAAATTCTCTTGACCAAGGGAAGAAAAAAAGCATGTGAACAATCTAAATAAAGAAGCATGTTTCTCAATGCTTGTTCATGGTAAAAATCCAATTATGGATCCTCAGGATATCTGAAGGGAATGACAAAGCCCTCAGGAAGCAGTAGATTGTCTTGATTTCAATTACAGCTCTTTGGAGGAGTAAGAAGCTGTTCATTCTTTTAAGCTGATCAATTTCTTTAAACTGAGTGTCATTTCTACTTGAGCCATGTACTCATCCTTGCCTCTTGTTAGGATGCTCTGAACTGTGTGTGGAAATCATGGAGCAGCAGTGATCCTCTTTGTAACCCTTCCCTGATTTGGTAAATCAATTTTTGACCAATCCCTGGCTGGTAAATCCAACCCTACATTTCTTTCTGCACCACACCTTTACTTCCACATCCAGCACTGGGCTTTGTCCTCTCCCTCTCCTCCCTTGGCACAATTTCTTGGGTGGTAGCACTGCCATGTGCTGGTTCTCTTTTTAACTTCTCCGGGGGTAAAAAGCATCTCTTGCTCATCCCTTATCTGGTCACTGCTACTCTTGTGTTAACAGAGACATCACAGCCCTGTGGCCAAGGTACTGGGGTGTTATATTTGCTAAACTTGAGCTCCCTTTTTTAACAAGAACCTCTGTGGTCTTGAGTGAACCACAAATCTCAAAGCACCTTTTGGTGCTGAGCCCACAAACACAGATTTCCAGCACCTTGGGTGCAGTGCCAGTGGAGCTGCACCTCTGGATTTCCACCTGTTGGACCCCTGGATGCTGAGAATTTCAGACTTTCTGTGCTGACAGACACTGACCCCCAAGAGAACACTGCATTGACCTGAGGCTGTGGAGAAAGCTTCCAAAATTGAATGATAGAACTGGGATTGTGGGTGTGGAGTTTGATTAGAAGTGTGCAATATCACATGGTGGAAAAATTAAGAGTTTAAGGTTTTAGGATATAGTAATAAATATAAAGCAAGATGGAGGTTTTAGGGCAGAGGCTGCTCCTTCTTCTCCACCTTCTTCTCCATGAGTTTGGGTGGTTTTGTGTAATTGGATAGAAAAGTCCACATTGTGGGCAGGGGTGGTTGGTTATTGGGTTAAAAGTATAAATTTCTTAATTTAATCTTTAGGAAATTAACCTAAATTATTCATTCTTAATAATTTAGGTGTAATTTCTTAAGTTTATCCTTAAAATGATATCTTAAGTTTATCCTTAAAAGGATATCTGTCCTTGTAGAGAGAGAGGTGGGGCTCCATTTTTAGTTTGTTAGAGCAAAGTGCTGTAGGGCTCACGCTCTGTGAGACTGTAACATGGATAAGAACTAACAAACATCTGAGTCCCAACAAGAAATTCCCTCTCAGGCATGTAATCCCAACCTTGGCAGAAGAAAAGAAGATAAAACACAACATCCACCCTCACAGCCTCTTCTTCCAGATCAACACCCCAACACTGAGCACATATGCAGCCACCCCAACTGCTCAGCCACAAAGAAACATTTACCAGAGTCCACAGAGCATAAAACACCGGGAAGGGAGATGTGTGGAAAGGTGTTGCTTTTATGTATTCACATAGAGAAGAAGGGAGCTTTCCCCAGACATGTGCTAAGCTTTCAACATTTTTTCCCTGCCTAATTCAAGCGTCTCACCTTCCCAGAGATTTTCCTAATTCTTGCACTACAGGATATTCAGAGGTAGGAAATTTTCAGCCTCTCCTGTTTGTACAAAATAATTAAATTATTATTAAAGCAACTGCTTTAATAATAATTACCAGGCTAGAATAATTCACCCTCCGACCCTTCACGCATCTAAGTGTTCAGAAAAATTATTCCTTGGAACATAGCAGAGCTGCAGTTTTCAACAGTTTTCAATTTACAAGCTGCCTATTTTTTTTCCCCCTCCAAAAGAGGCATGTATCCTTGTATAGGGAATTTAAACCTCCTGACAATAGCCTTGCTCCTGTTAGCTGTTTTTCATGGACCTCTTGGAGCATTCTACAGACTCCCAGAGGCGCACAGACCACAGGCTGGAAAATAGTGTTGCAGAGGGAGGAAAAAGCACAGGTTTAATAACATTGGCTCATTCTCCTGAGGTCTGATGTCTGCTGCCTTCCTGCCTGTTCTGCAGGCCTTGCCTCTGAGGAAATGGAATATGAGACACCACCTAGATGTTCACCTGCTAAGGGAGGAAAATCCTTTCCCTCCACAATGAGACACAAATATGGGCACAGGAGGTCACTAAAACCAAGTGCTTGCTGTTGTGGTGACGTGGGTTTGAAAAAGACAGATGTGTGGGAAACAATATCCTCTGTTCCATGAGATCCCACTGTTCTACAAGGAAATCTTTTGGGAACACTGACACAAGCTGAGGCTGTTCAGTTCTGAATTGCAAAAGACATGGTTTGCTCCCCTTTGCCCTCCCTGCAGACAAAAAGGAAGGGAAAGAGACTTGTCCCTGCCTGGTGTTGATGGAAAGCACATTTCAGTTTATCTGGAGGCATTTCTGAGCTACAGCTTATGGTAATAATGTCACAGCTACAACACCTGATTTTTACAGTCACCCTAACATTCTCAGAGCAAGCAGAGCTCAGCCTGAACCTGGTGAAAGAAACACAATCCTGAAATCAACAGAGTTCAGACTTTCAGACATCTTAATTCTCTAAGGACTCAGAAAGGATTTTGCACTTAGGTCTGCTTTGTAACCAATTAAAGCTCCCTGTAATCACTGGAGTGAGTGAAGATGAGCTACATCACTTCCAGGTCTAGCTCATCTGAATAACTTCATATGTCTTGAATGAGATAAATTACAATCTGCATATGCCTTTCCCTCCATGGACTGTAAAGAAATGCAGAATATTAGCACAATACAGATGACTGCACTGTAGGCACTTCCACCTGGACACATTTCACTAGTGCTGGTTTAAAGTTTCTCATGAAATAGCAAAAATGCTGTGTTTTCACCAAGGAAAACTTCAATTTCTGTGATCGGCTTTGTAGATGTAATTTCATTTTCCCCCAACACAGTAGGACCTGCAGGCCAAATACCTCAACCAAGGTCCAGTAGGTCAGAATGTGGAGCTGGACTGTTTCTTGTGATGAACTGTGGCAGTTTTGGCAACCAGGAGAGAAAAATCCAGCTACTACTTATCTGGAGCTGGAAGAAACTCCTTTATTCTGGGCTTGCATAAGAAGGGGATTAAGAGGAAAATGCTGAAGAGCTTGAAGCCAGATGGCTGGGGAGCAGAGACTGACCTTGTTCAAAATGAAAGCCTTCTGGAAGCAAGCAGGGAACTGAAGCAGCTCAAGAGTCCAGTGACTGGGGTATAATCAAACAAAATCCTGCTCCAAATCAATTACTTAAGTACTCTTCCTCAGTCAAAAAATATAGGCATTTTTATCAATTCCAGTGTGTTTCTGCAGCACAGATACTACAGAATAGTAACTAAGACTGTAATTAATTTTAAGTAAAAGGACAAAGCAGGAATATGAGGAATATTACAGGTAATGGTGGACATTTCTGTGCTCCTCCATTGCATTGGTATGGCAGGGCAGGTGACGATCACCAACCACAACACTGTTGGCTTTCCTGATTTTTAACTCCAAAATAAAGCCTTTGGAAGGGGAAATACCTGTGCTTAGAGTTTGTCATTTTTCTACCTGAAGTAACCCCTTCTTCCCAAAATAGTATTCTGTGCACAAGTTCTTTCTTAGCTACCTCCCATGGCACAGTGCAGATTTAGGAGCTCAAATGCAGGGTGCTGATGGCCATAATGTGAATATAATGTGAAGTGGAAACAAGCAGACCTTTGGGAGAGAGGGCTTGTCTTCCTCTTCCAAGTCAAGCAGCTTCAGCAATGGCAAGAAAAGAACAATAACCAGACAGCAAGAGGGATAGTGAAGAAGAAATACTTGCAAGGACTTAAGATCTTCCTGGCCATTCAAGATGCAAGTTCTGAAACTCTGCAGAGCTCCAGAAACAGGACATCAAACCAGAATCAGTCTGTCTTTGTTGCCAGGTGTGTCTCTGAAAAATAATGAATTGGAACAGAAATTAAAATTACCACTCCATCACAAAAAGCAGCAACCAAGGCTCTTCCACATGCAAAATACACCTGAGAAGTTTCAGCGCTTAGAAAACAAGTCTCAAAAGCTCCATTTCAACAAAAACCTGGGTTTTTTTCAGCATCCAAAGCCCAGGCAGTGATACATTAACAGGTTTTTTTTTAGGCCAGAAGGAATCATTGTGATAACCAAATTAGATCTCCTGAATTACACAAGCACAGGACTTTTCCCTGATATTCCCACAGCCACAAGCATGACATGCAATCCACCTAGATCTGAGACAAAATTTCAGTTATGTTATTGTGTAATTTTTAAAAAGGGAGGGTCCAAAAATCTAATGAAAAGCAAGTTAGACATGTAGTAAAGCTGTTGAGTATTCATAGAAACCATACATCTTCCATGGAACAGCATAGAATACCAGCTGATAGAGGTTTAGGCATCTTTAAACAGTACTTTTGGTGTGATTATCTCCTCAGGGCTGTTCTATTCTTGCCATGACTTCCCCACTGCTATTTTTACTTGGTACTTGAAATTTTTGTTAAAATTCTCATGCCTGGCTCTATATCTGAGAGTCTGGTGTAGCTGCAAAACCTCTTTGCTCTGTCTGCTCCCTTTGTTGTTCTTGCAAAAAGAAATATCTCTCAGTGTAAGTCAGAGTCACTGGAAAAACAAATCTTCATGTTTTCACCATTGATTTTATGTTTATTCTTCCTCTGCTAGGTATCAAACCCACCAGTTTTTGTGGTTTTTTAATAGATATTTTTAGGTTTATTTTCTTAAGAATGAAGAGTTGTGTTCTCCTGGTGTCTGTGCCTGTGGTTCAGTGTGCATTTAACCCAGGTGCTGCCAATGAAAAGACAAAATATTTGCACCCCCTCACCCCATCCGTGCCTCTGCAGGAAGGGTTTGAGCAGAGCAGAGAATGGTGCTGGCTGAAAAAAAGATAAGCCATGAAGTCTTAGTAACTCAAACCTAAGTCTCAATCCTTCACACATTTTTAGGTGTGACCAGTTCACCACCCAGCTATGAAATTACCTGTGCCACCAACAGCTAGAGGAGCAATGCTCCTGCAGGGAGAACAGAGGGTGAGGATTGCTGGGTTTATAGGGTGTCCTGGTTTAGGGCAAATTTGGGAGAGAATCTCCAAAAGGGCCCCTCCAGAAAGCAAACCCACACGGCCTCTCCCCACAACTGGTTTGGGAAAGGTTCCTCGGAGAGGAGTGGAAAGAACCTGTTTATTTAACAGGCACAGCACCCCCAGCACACAGAATGAACAATACTGGGTGACACCACTCTGTCACTGCTCTGAAAAAGATGACAAATTCAGAAAGTCTCTCTGGGGGTGGTGGCTCTGTTCTCAGTCCCTCCGGCGCTGGGGCAGCTGCTGCCCAGAGTAGGCCCCGCTGGGCCACAAGGGGCAAACTCTCGGTGTTTGCCAGGCCCAGGCCGGAGCAGGCTCGAGTTGGTAGAAAAAAAAGGGAAAGGAGAAACAGTCCAGGGAAAAAATTGGACTGCTTAGCTAAACTAGCTAATCAGCAGAAGCAAAGAGCAAGAGCAAAACAGAAAGCCAAGCAAAAAGCAAAACAGCACTATGTACTGCCCCGTCTGTGTGTCCCACCAGCTGTGGGAGAGCGGCTGATAACAAAACCCAAACAAAACTTTCACTCTTCAGAGCCACTCTTGAAGGCACAGAACAGAATATCCAGCATAAACAGGACACACGAATGGGGATACAAGCATCATAAGGCCACCCTAGGACATAGGGACAGTCAAAGGGCCACCAAACCCCTCCATGTGCACACGTGTGCTCCTCAGTCTTTGCTGTCCTCTCCCTGTACAGCTCTTAAATCTGTCTGGCCACCAAACCCCCACCCAACCTCACAGCAGGGCTGGGGACTCAAACACTGAGTTCCTGCTTCTCCCATTAGGAAAGGGGAGAGACCCCTAAGAGGAGGAGAACCACGGTGTGAGCTCACCTTTTCTCAGCCATCAGAGAACCTTTTTATCAGCCATCATGTGTGCAGCCCCTTTCAGAGATGTTGGTGTTATTGGCCACCAAAGCACCCACACTGCAGGGGCACAGGAAGCCTGGATTCCCAAGTTCCACTGCTCACTGAGCAAATTGTTAGGCTTAGGAGCCTTTATTCAGCTGTTTTGGGGTCTCCAATGAATCTGCAGTGATGACTGTACAAGAGCAACACGCTCTGGTGCTGGCAAGTAATTAGAAGGAAAAGAACCAGAGCAGCCATTAAAACAGTAAAGGCAACTTTTTCATCCAGGACACCTAAAAAAAAAAAAAAAAAAAAAAATTAAACTCAATTTCAGCATGTAGCAGGAGAAACACTTCCCAATCTGCCACACACATCACATACATCCTGTCCCCCCATCTCAGTTTGGTCCTAGGGGTCTTGGAAAAATGTTAATCTCCTTTTCAATGTTAGGCTGAATTCCACCACTGTGTAACTTTTAAAATTCATAGCAAAGTGTCCTAGACCCCAACAAGCACTTTGCAAGGAGTTTCTCACCCTGAGCAGAGCTAGTGGCAAGAATTTATTACCCTTCAGAGCCATTCTGTGCATCAGTGGGAGCAGAGGAAACCCTCTTTGGGGAGGGCTGGAGCTCACACAAAAATGTCACCTGCCCCTTTCTGCAAACTCACACCATGAGTTTGACTCAAAAAAATAGGAAGGAGGAAAGAGTTTCTCCAAAAAAATGGGAGAACACTTGCTTTTTAGTGGCACCTCTACAAGATACATTCAGCCTAATTTTCTTCAGACCTGCCCTGCTTTGTCCTGCAGAGGTCGGCCTTGTCTGCAACACACTGCAGACAGCAGGTCTGCTCCTCCTAAAACACGTCAGGGATTAGGAGCATTAGAACTTGGAAAGATTTCATCCCCTCCTCACAAAAAGATCTGTTGAAGTTTCTCTATAAAACAGAGATACTGGGTTTTTTACAAGAATTTATGTTCCAAAAAAATAAAAGTGATGACAATCCTCCCAAGTCATACCATCTATCCAGAGAAATCTGAAAAGCAAAGGATAAATCTTATTTCCAAAGAAAATTCTGGTAACTGGAGAATAAGCTAGTTTTGGTATAAATATGCTGAATCAGGGCTTTTTACTGCCTTTTTCAGCCCAACATTTGCACTTGCACTAACCAAGGACATTAAGTATAGCAAGCCACGACTGCAATCAGCTTTTCTTCCCTTGTAACACACACACATTTTCCATGTTGGGATGAGCACCAGAACACAACCTCAGAGTCCACAGATTGCTTTAAATCCCCCTGAACCTCCACAATTCTCAAATGCATGACTGCAGGCATCTTTTCCTGACATTGCACCCTTAGATATACTGCATAAGGACTGTCATCCTTCAGGAGGAGGGGAAAAAATCCCAGTTCCAAAGCAGGGAAGCACTGTGATTTTGCTTATCTACCCCAAGCAAGATTTGACATATCAAGTGCTAAAAGCCCCCTGCCTCTGCACTGTGAGGGGGGTTCTGATTCCTCCTTGCCCCTGAAACACGAGCTGGGGGGGGCAGCTCTCTGCTGAGCTGCTTTTGGGGGCTCTCACCAACATTTCCCAAACCAGTTCAACTTTCCCACCCTCTCAGGACTAGTCTCCAGCTAGAAGTATTTAGTGTGGCAGCTGCTTCCTGAGACATTTGGCCTCCTGAATGCATTCCTCTGGGACTGGGAAGGGGATTTGGAGGAAGCTGGAGGTAGTTTGCTTTCCAGCATTGTGTGGCCAGCCTCCTTTCCTCTCCTGCAGCCCTCCCAGTGGGGATCCTCAGATTAGAAGGAAAGAGAAATCCCTGTCAGCTTAAGAAACTGGGAAAGAGCAGGGGCTCAGATCAGACACAAACCTTCAACTTGCATTTATGTGAGGGCAAATTAAGTCAGGAAACTTTTTAAGACCCAATTGCTGTCAGAGGGAGGACACCACCTTTGATTTTTAGTAGGAAGATTCAGAATTCATTAGTAGGAATGAAGGCAAAAGTTCACCTGGGGAAACAAAAAGCTTGTCTGGAAGGTCACAGGGGCCTTTATTTAGAATTTATCCTGCCTTGTACATTCCTGTCTACTACTGCATTTTGTCATGTGCTGGTTTGGGTGTGCAGCTAATAGCAGCTGGCCTGATTTACACAACATCATGAGATTACCCTCAATCCAAGCAGCAGAAATTTGTGCTACTGCAGCTGTGGATGCAGACAACCTGACTGCTACCTATGCCTAGTAACAAGCAGGATTTCCTTACAACCTCCCAATACTTTCCAGGTGAAATCACTGAATCCCTGCTGGGGATTACATACAGGATGGATCACAGAGAAGTAGATTTTTGTCCATAGTTGTTATGTCTCCTTATTCTTGTCTGGAAAATGTATACTCTCACCTTTATTTGTCACCTTTCCTGCTCTTACACTTGTAAATGCTCCCCACAAGTTAAAAATATTTCTGAAGTGACTGGTCAAATATATAAAACAGATGCACAGTTGCATCTTGGGATGAATTAATTCTGTCTGTGTGTGAGCAGGAGTAGAAACGATTGGGTAGGTCAGGGAATAGATCAGACTGAGCACAGCAGCTGATTTTTAAATCTCTGGATCTCAATCCCTGTTTCTTTGTGTCTGATTTTCTTCCCTCTTAGGTGGAGGTGGAATCAAGCAAGGACAATTTAAGAGGTAATCCCATGTCAAGCATTTCATTTTAATTTAAGTCAAACTTAAGGTAAGGCCAAAATGTATTCAACACTTTCAAATTTTTTTTCCTGTTATATGAAGTATAACTTAAAACCAGCCAAATTGGCAGGAATTTTTCTCTAAACTAGTAAGGCAAGGAGCCAGCTGTAGGCCTTCTTTCAGAGCAGTTCCTGGAGCCTTCCCTATCAGCAGACAGCACAAATACTGATGGGGACTGGTAGGTGCAAATGAGGTTCCATGTGGAGATCCAGGCTCCCTCTGTGTATTTGGAACAACAGCTCTTTGTCTGTAAAACCTGGCTCTGCATTTCAAGTGTCAGGGCTGCACGAGTTTCATGGCAAGGCTCAGATCTTCCCAATTGCATATTCACCCTGCACTGAGAGACAGTGGGCATTGCTGTTTTGAGAAGGCAAGAGCTTGGAGAATTAAATCTTCATCCATGAAAACCTGCATTAGATGTTCATATCCTCCACAGACAGTGCTTCATGGTATAATATTAATATTAAATATTAATTTTAGTACTATTAACATTATTACTATTAATAATATTAATATTAATATATTAACATTATTACTATTATTAATATTATCATTGATATTACATATTGTGAATATATTATTAAATATTAACACAATGACCACCAAACTAAAATTAATGGCAAGACTATGGCCAGAAGGAAGTTCTGCATAGCCATGGGACCATCTAGGAACTCCAGATGAGACATTTGGATCACTGAATCTAATTTGAGGTACCATATGCAAACTTGCCATCACTGTTTCCAAAAATCAAAAGCCACACAAAGGACAAAGAGCCACTGGCCACAGTTTGCTTTCACATCACCTGTTTAACTCCCTTCAGATGGACAAGTGTTGAAATAAATTATAGGATTTGGCTCTCAAGAGAACTCAGCTCATTACCTGATACCTTCTTATACAGCATTGGGCAGGGGAAATCCAGATCCACCAGACACAGTCAGTCCATTTAAGTCAATGGAAATTGTCACTGAGCCACCCTGAGGTGTTTCAGGTTTTCAGTTTTAGGTGACCCAGTTTTCAACTTGCAAAATTCCCTTTTTGTTTATCAGCTGTGGTCTGTTTCATAGGAAGAGTGAGAGGAAGGATGCATATTTTGGTGTATTAAACAGCTGAACAGGCAAGATTTGGTCCCCTGTTGATATTGTTTCTTCTGTATTCTGTGTTAAAAAGGAGGTGGTGGTGGGGCCAAATCCAGTTGATTTTCTCATGTGCTTACTGTGTGGTTTGTGTGTAAATATCCAGACTCATGCAATCTAAAATAATGCATTAATGCCCTTGTAAAAATTCAGTCCTTCTACTTTTCTAAGGAGCCTGCTCAAAGAAACAGCTATGGGGTCAGTCTCAGGTATAACAGATTTTTCTTTTAGCCTTGAACAATAAAATAGTTGGTGGTCTCTAATGCTACTGCCTTTAAAACATTCCTGGGTTTTATTAGGATAACCCATAAGTCTAGAAAGTCCCACCCTAAGAGCAGCAGCAGCTTTTATTCAGAAAATACAAGTTTCTTCTTGTACAACGTTGGACTCAAGGGTGTCTGAACCATGAATGGGTGGCTAAGGGCATAACAGGCAGCAGGTTTCACACTTTTTTAAAAGAGTGGGGGGGGGAAAGGCAGCCCTGCAGTTTGGTGCTGATGTTTAACACTACCTGGAACAGGAAAGGGCTTCATGCAGCTCCTGGTGAGCATGGGCAGGATGGGGATTGAAGCTCCACTGACCCCCAGGGTGCTGGGCTGATTTCCTTTCCAAATCTATGGATTTGCACACCATAGGTTGTCTTTAGGAAATCAGAGAGTGCACAAATTTCTCCAGCAAACTTTTCTATGGAACCACATGCAAATATCTGTGAGGAGCTAAAAGAGAATTCCTGAGATACGTGGCCGTTTATTCCACTGCAAAGGACCAAGTTGTTCCTTTTCTCTCCAAAATACCTGGAAAATAATGCCATGGGTCACTGTTTCTATGAAACTGCATTTCTTCTTGGTTTATTATTGTTGACTGATCTCATGAGCTAACTTTCCAGAGGAGCACATGTGAATTTATTTACATATGTGCCAATTATATTAATAGAAGTTGCAATGACTCATCAGTGCGCATTGCTAAAAATCCTCCCTCAGCTCATCTTCACAGGGAGATTTCTGGTCCATGTGAATTTCCTCAGCTTACCTTGCTAGAAGCTCACACACTCTTTACTCTCTTGGGAAGAAAATTCACTTTTCTTTCTGAGCTGGCAGGCACTCAGTCTGCCCATCCCAGTGACCACACCTGAAGCACCTTGGCTTTGTTGCAATTAATCCTATTTGGGATTCAAATCCCAGCAATCTTCCTGGCAGAGAGCTGCTGGGGTTTGTTCAGTGATGCTTGAAGGCCCCACACACATAAGCAATATCATACAAATTTATATTTTGCATTACAGCAAGACTCTTTTGCTCTTTTATAGCATTTGTATAAGATTTGGTGTATCTCGTAACACTGGTGCTGGCTGGATTCTTTTATACTTCATATGGATAATATTGTTCAGTAACAGTTTTTCTCTATCCTTGTTTTGCTCTTTCATATAGCTCCCACTCTTTGCTTTTTCCCAGTCTTTCTTTCTCTTTCTCAATCAATATTTCTCCCTGGTCTCTCTTCTCATGGCCTCACTTTTACAAAATACATACCCAGGCACAATCAGACTGAACCTGATTTTACAGTGTTTGCATACATGCAAGATTAGGCAAAATGCTCAGTACAGCCTCAGGAAACACCTGCAGGTAGGAGGGCACATGGCTCAGAACTTACCCTGGCTTTACAAAACTGCTCTGCACTGGCCCACACAGCTTCCAAACAGGGCTTTTGAAAATCCCACTGCAGCATCTTAAACTCCTGGTCTAAGGTTTAGGAATTATTCCCAAAGAATGCTGTTCTTCTCAAAATATGAGATTGATGCTGGTGGTTTCTAGGCTGGAGTCCAGAAAGGAGGCTCCACTTCATGAGGACAATGAATTCACAATTTAGGCACTGAATCAGTCCAAGTGAGACAGAACTGGAATAGCTGAGGTGTTTTGCATAAAACCCTCTTGACAGTTGCATTTTAGATGTGCACCCCTGTGGGCAGCTGATTCACTGCCCTCTTTTTAATTCAGTATCTGTAGGTAACCATAGAGGGTAAGCAGAGTATTTCTCAAATTATTTTTGGGAAGAACTCCTTGATTAGAACTAATAAAAGTTAACTGTATGGTACACCATTATCAAATTTTTGATGCCACTACTTTTAACAGAATATTTGAGACAATTTTACTTTCTTGTAGAAATTAATCAAAGGAAAAAGAGTGCTCTCTGCCTTAAAGAACTGTCAGTCATGTCAGACAAAAATAATGATCATTTCCACTTCTGTAGGGATGCAAAGGGGCAGGTAAGGGTGTGAATTGAAGGAAATAAAGGGTGTAAGTGTTTCAGTCCAGGATCATCATGGAACAGAGTAATGGAACCTGGGACACCATAAGCAGCTTCCCCCAAGATCTCAGACGTGACATCACAGAGCTGAGCCCAAATCCCAAGCTAAGCCTACATCCTTCCCCTTACCCAGGTAGCCTCAGAGGTCCAAGTTCTGCCCTGGGGTACATGTTGGCCCGAAGAACTTACTCTGAATAAGAGCTGTGGGCAGAACTTAGCCCACAGCAGGCAGGATTTATGGACTGAAGATGTCACATACTCTGCTTTTTATTCAGTGAGAAAACAAGAGAAAAGCTTGAAACAAACTGAGCAAAGTAAATGAATCAGCACTGCATATTTTTCATTCTGAAAACAAGAAAATATATATGCATGAACATAAAAAACACAGGTGCCCAAGTGCTGCACTGGCGTCCTAAATTTGCTATAATGCACCAAGATCTAGGTTATACCTGTCTCCAGACAGATACATAAATTAATGATGGAAAGTTTTTAGCAGGAAAAACCACCTTAAATAAACTCTTTTTTTTCATCTTTTTCCCTAAGGCCCTGTGCCCCTTGTACTTGAATTAAGAGTGTGTAGGTGCCATGCTCTTTGAACATAAAACTGCACAGCAGCAGGGAAAAGCAAAGCTCTGGTTTTGCTGCATTCCTAATAATTTTTGCAGTTTATGGAAAACTCCCATAAACAGAGTACAACACAGTAACCTTTCTCTGCTAATATGCTGTCTAGACTCCTTAAAATATGAGTTCTCCCTGCCTACTGTGTATCATGGCTTAAACTTTTGACCTTGTTTCTGTTCCCTTTGACCACTTCATAGGTTTTGACCCTTTTCAAGTATTTAATACCCAAATGGCAGGTCACCAGAGCTGCTGGGGCTATTAGGAATCTTAAAACCTGTCTTTTATTGTGAAGCTAAGAAAACTGGCTGCAATCTAACACAAAAAGTCGGAAAATATCTTCCCCCTTCACACAGCCCTCAAGATACAGCACCTTCCCAGGCTGGATGACATTGATCTGTGGGAGAAGTGACAGCAGGCTCTCCTCTAACACCATCACATACGTGCTGGAAGGGGCAGAGGGCTCGTCATGGAAGCACACAAACACTGGGGCATTGCTAATGCATGCCTTTGATTTCTGTTTATGGCCCCCAAGTTGAGCAATCTGTCTTGTTGGCACCAACCTGACTATTTTTAAATGATGCAGCAGCTGGCTCAACACATACTTCAAAGATTTATGTTCCTGTCTCAAAGCCCTCTCACTGAAAGGGGAACTCTGGAGTAGCTTCCACTCACTCCACACACACAGACAGTTGAGATACTTTATCCCAGGACACCACAGCATGGATTTGAACCAGAAGAAATCTGGGAGTTATATGAGGGAAGGCAAATACAGAACAACAAAGGCAATAATGAAATATTTGACTGTTTACAGACCTTGAGGGTCCCAAATTACAACTCATAATTCTGGACTTCTCAAGCTGCAGAGTCAGATAAACTCCTGATGGACATTAAGTGCAGGAAATCATTCCTTCCTAGGAAGGGAAATACAGAAATTCCTATGCTTGCAGAAGCACATGGATAGACACACACCCACATGGACTTAGATATGCTCATATTTCAGTAACAGTAAAAGATCACTGTGCAGGTGGGTATAACCAGGGATCAGTCTGTGAGGGGTATCTAGGAACACCCCTGTCAGATGCAGAACCTCAGGATATTTCAGCTAAGCCATCACATCTGGCACCAACAATTACTGGAGACACTCTTTTGTAGGGAGGCATTTGATATTTGGCCTCCAGTGCCTCTCCATTATGAATAGTCTGAGTGAAATCCTGTGGTTAACACTCATTCCAGAAGTGGCCAACCAGCCTTGCCTTCTCAGAGGTCTAGAAACACAAAGATCCATACGGGAATATTTTTCACTGCTGGCTAAAAAAATGTATGCAATTCCTGGCACTGTTTTCCTGGCTAAGCCAAGGTGGACACTCAAATGAACTCCAGACCTGAAAAAGCATCAAGTGTCCCTACCCAGGAAGCCACCCTGGAACAATCCATTGTGGTGGACAAGTTGGAGATGGGAATCCCATGGGAAGAGACCCCTGTGGACAGTGGGAGTAGTGATGGAGGTGATTTGTAGCTGTTAACAGCCACAAATTGCCCTGAGTTTATTGCAGCTCTGACACTACAAGGAAGGACCTGCTTGCCCCAAAAACCTGAAGGAAGAGAAATAATGATCCCATCTGACTTCTGAGTGGGATTAGCTGTGATTCCACTGTGCCTGTTAAAAGTAATTGCATTCCCTTATGCTAAACCTTTACCTGGAGAGCAAAAACTGTGAAATCCTGGCAAGCAGACCCTTTCTCCCCATCACCACACAGCTGAACTTGCAATCCTGACTACAGGAGAACTGCCCAGACCATGATGCAAATCCCTGAGCAGGCCCCAAGTGGGATGTGCAGTCTCCCATCCCATCTCTCAATCCTCCCCACAGGACAAGGGAGGTTCTCTCCATCCATGGTGGGGCACAGCATCCTGAATTCAGAAATTCCTTCTGCTGTGAGGTAGTACTATCAATTCCTCTAATTTAGCTCCTTCAGCTGCTCTCTGAGCTGTTTCATGTGCTGTCTGGTTTACTGTCCTCAAAAAATCTCTTTTAAAAGAGAAATTTTGTTAAAGTATTCAAAATCAGCTGGCGTTCAAATGCATGGATTATGGAAGTACTTTAACAGTGTAAAAATTGAAGCACAGGGAACATATATATTGGGGGATTTTTCCTCCCTCTCTCAGTCTTATTGTAAGGTTGGTATTGCACTCATTTTGACCTCCTTCTCAAAAGGTGAGGGACCAGAAGTACAGGCAGCCCATCACCCTTCCTCTGGGCCGGCCACTTCTGGGGCTGGAGCAAGCTCCTCTCTGGCTTCAGAGCAAGACAGAAATTCCATAAAACCCATTGTAAATATGTGTGTACATTTGTGCACACACATACACACATATTTATCATCCATAAGTCTCTCTCTCAGCTTTATTCAGGATTAAGCTAAAATCCTTCTAATCTGCATCAGGCACAGCAAATGTTGCCCCTGTGATATCTCAGGGCTTCCCTGCCTCTAATGTTTTTTAGGCAATATTAGGAAATACTATCCAAAAGCTTTTGAGAACAACAGGAATCTTTCTGCCATCCCCTTGGGTTTCAGACCAGGACCTGAATTCTTGGTCTAAGCCAAAATCTCTACACTGTCCCCTCTCTTTTTTCCTCTGATTTTCCCATGTCTGCCAGAATTCCCTGCCTTTCTTACAACATCTGGTAGAGTTTTTTAATGCCTCTATATCTAAGGGCTGAATTAGACACATGACTTTTAAATAGCTTAAAATATTTTAACATCTCCCAACTTACTTCTAAATCCTACAGATGTGTCAAATTATCTGCTGAGATCTGCTCAGTGGGTCTCACCCTAGTGTTTTCTTGTTCCTAAATGTGCAAAACAATTATGTGAAATGGGAAAAAAATCTTAAATTATAATTAAATTACAATTAAAGCTTAAATTTTATGGTGCTGAGCTAAGGAGGTAAGTTCAGCTAAACATTTTGTCAGCATGTAACAAACCAAATTTGTGTAAGGAATTTATATTCTCCATACATCTTGACGTTCTTGTGTGCATTTTTCCTTTTAAATCTTCAGAGCCAATACTGTAGTGATACAGATTTCAGGCATGCATTGAATAAGATCACACCATAATATTGATACATTTATAATAGTCTTCATATGGAAAAATTCTAGCAAGTTCAAATGATTCACCAAGATTTTGCTTAGGTATTCACGTCTGAAACAGAAACTCTCCAGAGGGTCATTTGCTTGTTTGATAAATCAGAAAAGAACACATTTTTATACAAGTATTTTAATACAGGAAATATGAGTCTAGTCAGTATCTTTCCAAATACATGTGTCTGAGTGGTTTTTGATTTGAAATGTTTCTTAATGTCTTTTAAAGTACTATTTAAACAACTTCACATGAGCAACTACCAATCAATATGTCTCCCATTCTCTAACACTAGAAGACCAATGCTAAATAAATGGGTTTTTAGAATCACATGTGATGAATAAACCAAAAAGGAAGTGGAAGAGGATGAAAAGAAAACAGCAACAAGGCCTTATTTAGAATATGTATTACCCCAAAAATGTAAATGGTCACCTCTAGTTTGGCTTTCTAATGGAAAAGAAATAACATGAAATTGGGCAATTACAGACTTTTTCTGAGGTATGACTCAGTCTGCTGCACTTTTGGAGGGCTGGTATTAATGGCACTGGGAAGACTGGGCAGTGTCCAGGCAGGCCAAAGGCAAGAGATTTATGACATTAAAAAGGGTGTAGCCAGAGAGTAACTTGTAACAAATGCATTTAAAAATGAGCTGTAGAGGAATGATGGATGATAGCAGAGAGCAGGCCCCCAGGAAATGCTGGGGCTTGAAAGCTCCCATGGAACTCTGATTTAATCCTGGTTTGAGTGGAGCCAGCAGAGGGAGAGGAGGCTTCTCATATATTTTTATATTGCAATGTGCAGAGTAATTCAGTAATTCAGAGTCCCAAGCAGCTCAACAGAGGAAAGGGAAGACAAAGCTGCTTTGCCAAACTTGCACAAGCCGAGCTTGCCAAGCTTTCCTTTCAGAAGAAATAAAATCTAAATCTTTTAGTAGCATGGTGTATCAGAAGGATTTCTGAATCCATCTGTGGGGTGGGAGGTGTGGTCTGTAGTGCAGAAAGTGAGTGGGAACATCCACTCAGGTTTTGGATGCTGAGATACAATTCTCATTGGATCTGAGAAAGCAGGTTTGCCTTTGATCAGCATTTTGTGCGCCACAATGCTGACCAAAGGCTGGAGGAAATGATGGACAGACACTCAAACAGCTCAGGCTGTTCTGCTCATCTGTTTCTCTAGATCCTTTTACTGATCCCCTGCCCTACTCATCTCTTCTAAATTCTCACCATTCTCTCCTGAAATCACTAAACTTTTTCCATAAGTTCTCCTGTCAGGGATTCCACAGCTCTGTTACCTTTGTGTGAAGAAAAACTTCCTGTTCTTTTTAACCTGGATTTTACAAGCTCTGTATCATGGCCGCTTGTGCTGGAAAAATCACAGAATGGCTTGGGTTGGGAGGAACTTTAAATATCATCAACTTCCACCCCCCCTGTGATGAGCAGGGACACCTTCCACTAGACCAGGTTGCTCCAGGCTCCATCCAGCCTTGTCTTGAGCATTTCCAGGGAAAAGACAGTGAACAGTTTATCCCTGCTTATCATTTGTGGTGCTCTAGATCTCTGCCATACCCCCACTCCCAAAGTGTCCCTTTTCCAGATTCAATCATATCTTATATGGAAGTTATTCTAAGCCTTTGATCACACTTTTTACCCTCTTCTAGAACTTTTCCAGTTCAGTTTAGTACATGTGGGTTTTTTTGTTTGTTTGGTTGGTTGGTTGGGGTTTTTTTCCAGATGAGGGGACAGAACATTATT
Organism: Calcarius lapponicus; assembly: GCA_039654755.1. Classification (NCBI taxonomy): domain Eukaryota; kingdom Metazoa; phylum Chordata; class Aves; order Passeriformes; family Fringillidae; genus Calcarius; species Calcarius lapponicus. The sequence goes on along the minus strand of CM077468.1, from coordinate 62,024,967 downwards.
TTATGTTATGAAATAATTATACATTATTTGAGGTGTGGATGACCCATGCCTATAGAAAGTGATGAAATTATTTTTTTTTGCTTTCTATTCCTTTCTTAATAATTCCTAACATTTAATTCACCTTTTTTTTTTTTTTTTCTGGTGGCTTCTGAGCCCTGAACTGATGTTTTCATTCAAGATTCACTTCTTAGTCATAATAGTCAGCTCAGAGCCCATCATTTTATAATGAATCTAGGGGTTGTTTTTCCCCACATAGCACTACTTTCTGTTTATATACACTGAATTTCATCTGCCACTTTATTGCCCAGTCACTCAGCCTCATAAGGACCTTCTGCAACTCTTCACCCTTCACAACCCCACTGTTAAAAGCCAACAGGAAGCCCGTGGCTCAGGGAAGGTTAGCAGGGACTGGGCAATGCAGGGAGACTCATCCTTGGCCAAACTTGGCTGGATCAGCTGCCCTTGGACTTCCCTCAGGACAAACTGGGCACTCTTGGGGATGCTCAGAGCCTCCAGGCAAAGGAGGAGTTTTCCCAGCAACTCCTCCATGGAATTCTCTTCACCTAAATGGGGCCTGCCTGAAAGCCTGGGGATGTGAGGATGGGGAGGAGCAAGGCAGGCTTGCCCTGCACAGCTGCACATGGTGCTGGGAGTTACACTGGCTATGGTACAGCCACACGTCTGCTCATGTCAGCTCATAAAAGACAAAAAAAAAAAAGAAATCGCCTTTGGTTTAAAGTTTGCCCCCTCTGCTCCCCCCCCCTTTTTTCCCCCCCTCTCTGCTTCAAAAGAAAGACAGGTTTGAGTCTGACTCTGAAGCACCCTCTGCTACAGTATGTGCCATTTACTTTAGTAAGGCTGATTAAGTCATGCATTTACAAGTAGACCTTCCATCAGAGCTAATTTAAAGCAGATGTTCTGGGTTCCACAGCCAGGGAGGCATCAATCTGAGAATTGCAAGGGTCTCTGTAAGAGCACTGTTTTTACTGCACTTTATAGAGCACTGGGAGGAGGTTAATTGGTGTAAAAGTTTAATTTCAAATAAGGATCCCCTTTTAAAGTTGCATATATGCATATACTTTTTATGGAGCGTTATATTACAAAGTCAAAGCGGGGGAGAAAAATCATCCAAAAACATTTCAGGATCAAAGACACCCAACCTGTCAACTGCTAAGATATTTTTATGAGGAAATAGGACTCACATTTTCTCCAGAAGAAGCAGAGAGAAGTAAGAAGTGGAAAAATATTTAACTAGATTCCATGGTATATTAGAAGAAGGAGAAATAAAACCACCCATGCCAATATGTTGGTTTCAGAACCTTCTGGCTTGGCTTCCACTGCTAAAAATATTGGCAAGAATATGCTCTGCACTGGGGATATTTATTAGAAAAGCAATAGATTTGTACAGTTTAACAATAGAGGGAGGATTCAGAGTCGTCCATTTGCTCTGTGTTCTAACTTTCAACTACTTTTGTTTTTTATTTGCAAGCCAGAATAACTATACTTATCCCTTGAAATGATCGTCAGCACTGGCTTAGCGTAATTGTATTACTTTATTAATTGTATTGCCTATGGAGGGGTTATGGCCTGTTTCTTACACTGAAAACTGCACAGGCTACTCCCAGATGGGAGGCCAGTCTTTTTATGAAGCTTAAGTCATTTAGATTTACATGTTACGCTTATTAGAAGTTGTCAGATTTTTTTGCCTTTAATAAAGACACAGATTTACCTTGAACTTCAGTTTAGTTTTGTAGCAATACAGACTATGGCAGTGTTCAGCTCCGGAAAAGTTCTCTCTTCCTCCATCATTCCTGAGGGAGAATCTCATTAAATGTTGCTGCTCTTCCTGCCTTGTGCTACAGGAGCATCCATGGGCCTTGGCCAAATTTGCTTAACACTTTCCAAACCACAGCCTTCACAAAGCACCTTCGAGTCTGCCAGGGTAAGAGAGATAGAAACAGGCTGCAAATGCTTCCTGCAAAGGAGAAATGAGGGATTTACTCAAGGCTGTAGAAAAACTATGCCCAGAGACCTCATACACACCTCTTGGACACACCAGTCTAGAAGCCCTATGACAGCAGGCTCTGTTTCTGATCCTAATGAACACTGCTCATCAAACAGTGATGAAATGTGACAGAAAGGCTCTTATTTGTTATTTCTCCTTTCCCAAGTGTTTGGAGCCATTCCAGACTTGCATGACCAAGGGAGATTTGGGGGCAGTTTAGTGCAGAGGGTCGTTTCAGACTTTCTGGGCTGTGAGCTCAGAAAAGTCATGTACCCAGAGTGTAAGGCACACAGCCCTGGCTTGTGGTCCTCTTCTCCTCCTTGTACCTCAGGAATCTGTAGTGTTGTGCTACAGAAAGGAATTCCATGGTGGTGTGGCGATGTTTGAGTCTGCCACATGAGATCCACACCCCATTACCCAAAATTCCCATTGTCCCAAGTTCCTCCCCTCTGCCCATCTGTCTGTAAGTGGCTCTGTGCTGATGTGGGGGCAGCACTGCCTGAGCCCTGTGCAGCTCAGGATCAGGAATGTGTGGCCCTGGAAGGGGGAATGGAGGAGTTTGCTTTGGAGGATTCCCAGCAGGAGCTGAGCTCTGGGCATGCTGGAGGTGCAGGATGTTTCCCAGACAGCAGAACAGTGCAGGTGCTGGAACTGCACTGCTCAGTGGGCACTGTGCTGAAGGGTTTGGCAGGGATTTACCCTCCAAATTAAGGGTAGCTGTGTAGAAGGACTCAATCCTCAGATCTTTTATGGCTGGGAAGAGCACACCAAGCCCATCACTAAATATGCTCTTTCCAAGGGCAGCTTGAAATGGTATTGATAGGATGAGGGAAGTTCCTGTGCAGGGTTTGCACCTATTCTTTATAGTCTGGTTTAGTGAAACACAGAGACCTGAGTGGGCTCTGGGCCCAAGGAAGAATATAATCCTTCAGGGGATATGGAACTAACCATCTCATAATGTATGGAAGCCAAAACAGGCAGCGCACACTGGGCCAAATGCATCCTGACTGGAAATCCTGCAATTTGAGAAGGCTGCAACACAGAGGAGTTTGACCCAATGAGTTTTGAATTTAAAGTAGATGCCAAGTAGTAACCATTCCCATGTGAAAATACCAAACATATCTGAGACCAGTGTGTTCCAATGAAGTGCATGAACTTAAGGGTTTTTTTCCTTTCCAGGTGAATAATGCAAAAACAAATTAAAACCAGGAAATCCTGATAAGTGGTACAAGGATGGCTGTGCTACAATAGCATCAATCCCCGTCTTCTCTGGCCCCCTTTTTCAACACCTTCTTCCTCATTAATCTCATTTTCAAAGTCCTGAAACAAGTTGCTGCCAAGCCTGATTTTTTTTGCCAAAGTTTTTTTTTTATACTCCAGCCATTTGGAATATGTATTGTGGTTCTGTTAAAATACAGAAGACAGAGAGACTGCTCAAAAAGCAATTACTAGTCAGCTTATACAAAACAGCAGTTTTGTAGGATCCTTACCTTTGTTTTGTCTTTCAAATTCACCTCTAAAAGCATTGCTTCCAAATCCCATGGAGTAACTTTCAGTCCCCCAAATGCAAACTGTGAGGTCTTCAGTTAGCAAATACTGAATTTTGGAGCACATTGGAGTTAGCTTTTCCAAAAGGTCTTCTGGAGCACATTGGATTCCTCTTTATTTTAATAGGCTCTTTTGTTTTGGCTTTTACTGACATCAGTACATCCCTGGTAACTTGGGATCTCTGCACATTTTAAGCCCCAGACTTGCAGTTCTCCAAATATCTCTTCTCCCAGAAAAAAAATATGAGTATTTACAGCACCTTTGAGAGATGTGGGAGTTGTATCTAAATCCAAACTTGAAATCCCCAAACTCCTATTCATAAACTTCACACCCTGAAACTATGTAGGATCCTTTAATGCCTAGCAGCAAAGTTCCCTAAATTCACAGCTCAGATTAGGTGCCTCCTCCTCCTTCCAGATGCTGCTGGACACCAATATGACCAACCCAAACAATTCTGTGATTCTTTCTATGACAAATGTTGATTAATCTCCCTGGTATCCAGTGACAGGACACATGGGAATTGTTCAAAGCTACACCAGGAGAGTTTAGACTGGATATCAGGAAGCATTTCTTTACCAAGAGGATGGTCAGACACTGGGACAGACTTCCTAGAGAGGTGGATGATTCCCCAAATGTCAGTGTTTAGGAGACATTTGGACATTTGCAATTAATGCACTGGTCAGCCCTGAAGAGGTCAGATAGTTTGGCCAGATGAGCATTGTAGGTACATTCCAACTGAAATATTAATTCTATTCTATTCTATTCTATTCTATTCTATTCTATTCTATTCTATTCTATTCTATTCTATTCTATTCTATTCTATTCTATTCTATTCCATTCCATTCCATTCCATTCCATTCCATTCCATTCCATTCTTCTTAAATCACTCAGTTTTTATAGTGAAACATGCTAGATAACCAGAACTGCAACCATAATATTGGATGTGTGTTTTCATCATTATTTTTCCTACTTCCATTTCTAAGCACACAGATCAGTGTGGTGTTCATAAAATCAGGAGACAAAATGCAAGACTGTGTCCTTGGATGCGTCCCCATGGATCCTGGGTTTAGTTGCTGGTGCCAAACGGGCTCTGTGCACAGCACCCCATCCACCTCTGCCAAGACATTTCCTGCTCCCCACAAATTTATGATGTCACTTGGAGCAAAACCCATCTCAGTATCTTGCTTTTATGATGGTAACTCTGTTGTGAATCTGATATAAAAGCAGCAGTACCCTGGCTTCTCAGCTGGTGTAAAAAGGAGAGCTGCATCAGTTTGTGCCAGCTGAGGATGTGGTTCAAGCTGTTTGGTTTCTCTTTTCCCTGCAAGCTGTTTGCTGCAATCTCAAGGACGCTGGAAAAAATGTTAACATCAGCCAGTTGGGGGCAGGAGGGAAAAATCCCTGAAAATTTAATATAGTTGCAGAGCAGTTTTTGTTTTTTCCATTAGCCGGTATTCTCAGGTTACCAGAAAGGAATTCATTGTCCTTCTCCACATTTGCTGCAATTGAAACAAGAGATTGAAAGAGTTGAGAATAAATGGCCAGGCTGAAAACTTGCAGTGCTTGTGCTGGGGTTTGGGTTAGAGCCCTTACCAATAGAGGGCTGATTAGGCATCCATTTCCCAGTCCTCAGCAATGAGATTAGGAAGTGCAGGAAATTCATTGTCTTGAGCTTGCCACTGCTGGCTTGCTCCAGCAGCCATCCATCAAGGGACTGACAAGTTCAAACTGTCCATGTCAATCTGCAGCTGCCTTTAATCACACACAGATTTATGGGACACCCTCCTCGCCCCCTGTGGAGATCTAGAAACTGTGCTTTGTTTTGCCTTGACATATATTTTTCCATTTAAGATGAAGAAGTATGAGTCCTATTAAGCTGCACTGCAGCTAAGAAGCAGAAGGGGCAAAGCTCTGTCTGAAATGGAGGAAATGATGATGTAATTTTGAACAGTTTAGGACTGAGGGGATTAAAAGCTTTGGAGTAGGATTTGGAAAGTCTCTGGTGTTACGTAGAGTGGGGTTGTATCTCCTGCCTCCCCATCTGGACAGAGAGGACCTTTTTTCCTATTTACTGGTATGTGGGTGGTTGTTGTAGCTGCGCTGCTCATAAACCACTATGGCACTTCATGCCCCATCATCATTTCCATCACAAACCCTCCTTTCCTGGGAGGGATCACAACATCACAGTCAACATTTGCTGCAGAGTAAAGCTTGCCCCAAGTGTCTGGTCTCAAGCTGAAGAGCAGCAGGGGCATGAGGCAGGATCAGGCTTGGAAGCTTTCCACTTTCTAGTAACATTACACTTACCTCATTTTCTAAAATGAGCATTTCTAGCCATAGTCAACAACCCCAGCCCAGGGATCATACTCCTTTTCCATGTGTTCAGACAGCTCCCTGTCCACTCCCTGCAAGGATTTCTATCCCCACTGCTTTGGTGGTGGGACACATGTCCTGGGTGATCCTGGCCAGGCACGTCTCACTGTGGAACACCTCAGCAGGCTCAGCAGCTCCTTGGCTCCCCTCCCCATCCCATCTGCTGCTCCAGGCAGGGGCTGCGCACCCAGGGAAGGGGCTGGTTTTCCTCAGCCTCCCCTCAGCCCTTCTGCTCATCCATGAGAGGTCCAAGGGAACAGGGGTGAAGTCATCCCATGCTGCTGAAGCCCTGAGTGGTGCTTGCAATGCTGTCTTCCAACAGTTCAATGGGGTCTGGGGGTCTCACTGTTTCCATTAAGAGAATAAACTCATTTTAGTTATTTTTCAAAGTTAATGATCAAAACCTCTTTATGAACTCAAATCCTCTTTATTAACCAAATCTAGTTTCTCTGAGCAGAGCAGGAATCAAGTAACGTGGGGACAACACCTGGTCTTACTGTAATCAGCTGCTCCCCCATGTTCTCTGTCCCTTTCTGTGTTATTCTCTCTAGGTTGGGCTCTAAGCACATCTCTGGCTGCAGCTCAGGTCTTTGGTTCCTTCTCTGGTCGCTGCCTTTCCCCCTCTTACCATTCCTCTCATGTCCAGACACAAGATCAAGCAGAGCTGTATTCTGTCAGAAATGATCTTCTCAGGTTTATCATGAAATTGAATTTGTCAGCTACAGATATGTCCATATCAAATACAAGACAGGGGTATCAAGCTAAGAATAAGTTGGCAAATGGCAAGAAATAAATTACTTGTTAATCTCCAAGAACAGAAGTGGTATTTTGACAGGTGTTCTGGCCATGCTTTAAGGGATAATCAAACTCCCTGCATGCTCTAAACACATGGAAAGTCAGTATACATGCAAAAAAGTGGCCATATCCCCTAGTAAAAACCTGCCTGAGAAATACCTGCATTGCAGATGTATTTTCAAAGCTTGTTCTGTAATTACTCTGCTATATGGAAACACAGCATGAAGTTGTGGTCTGCTCCCATTAGTTTTAATCACAAAGCAGGCAAATAAAATCAGCTATTCAGGCATGCTGAAATAACATTAAGAGCCAGATAAATTTGCAAGTGCAATCACATTGCAAGTCACAAGATATTTACAATTTAAAGAGCATCAATCCAATTCAAGAGGCTTCCAAAGATCTGCCTTCTAATCTGTCTCCAGTGTCAGAATAATTAGAGTGTTATATGCTCTGATAACAACTTTCTCGAGTTCCTTATCTGAATAGAAATAGCACAGGGACTGTCTCACTCAGGAGAGTGTAAATCAAAAGTGAAATGACAGTTTTAGTGGAGGCTCTGGGATTTATTTCAGCTGAAGACCTGCCCATGCCATGATGACATACAAGCCGGCCATAAAGACAGCACTAAATGAATCTTAAAAACGTTAACAGAGATCCAGTTTGCTCTCAGAAGAGGTCAGTGATTTACAGGATTCATATTCCTGTATTGTTTTTATTGTTATTATTTTATGGCAAGGTTCATCCAGGGTCAGTTGAGACTCCACAGCTCTCTGTAGCTGAGCTGTGCCTGTTGCAGTGGCTGATAAAAGAGGGAGGGAAGAAATTTCCATCTATCCCTTGCCTGCGAGTGGATTCCTGCTGGAGGCTGGAGTGCTGCTCCCTAGGGAACAGAGCTGGGGATAACTTCTCTAGAGCACAGCAGCCTTCAAGGGTCCCAACAGGAGCATTTTGAGTGTTTTCAGCAGCACAAACCACTCCAGCAGGTACATCCTGCTTGGTTCCTGAGATTCTGTGTAATGGAAAACAAGCCTGTGTAAGCCAGAGGGCAGCTGGTGGGCATTGTCCCCCATTTCTGCTTGGATTCACATGAATCTGGTGATCATCTTAATTAAAACAAGGTTTGTGTGAGACTAGTACTCACATGAGTATGATATTTTCTTTTGGAAAAGCCAGGAAACTATAACTGCCCAAAAGAAAAATATTAGGCCAAGTCCAAAAGTCTTCTTTGCTCAAAAAATATCCAAATATTCAAAATATTCAAAAATAATCAAAGGCAAAGACAGTAGAGTTCTTTTGAGGGATCACAAGCTGCACACCTTAGCAAAGCTGAAATAATGTGGCAAAGCCATTTCATAGGCTGCCCCACTGCATGCAAGTAGGGAAAAAATACACAAACAAAACCACTATTGCTTGCCAGTGGCCAAGAATCAGGAAAAATACAGTTTTGACTCATTTTCTTTTCTTTTTCTCTCTCTGTGCTCTCTTCAGAGCAATTACAGGTAGACATCCAGCAGAAGATTTCAGTGCTCAAGATGAGTTCTTCAATCTTTTCCCATATCTACTGTGCTCACTACAGGCACTAGAAAAAATATCTCAAGATACTTTTGACACTTTGAGAGGTGTCTCAAGACACCTTGTAATAAATGATATTTTCACAATGATAAGCAGCAGTTGACTGGTAGGCTGAAAACCAACAACATGGTTTCCCCAAATTTATGTTAATTCCTGTCACCTGGAAAGGTGTTCTGCAACATTACTGAGTCCTCATGCCTGGAAAGAGTTTGGTCCTGAGCCCTGACACACAGGTGGACTTTTGCCATCAAGCTGGGAGAAAGCTTCCTTTCAATTCCAGATGCACAAAATTAAATCTGTGAGCTCTGGTCAGTGTTGCCATTGCTGGCTTTCACAGGGTGGTTTAAAAGGGCTTTTTCCCATTGTTTTTCCACGGACCTGCCCAAAAATGTTTCCATCCAAACCACCATCATGCAAGACTCCAGCAGAGGAGAGGAGAACAATAGCACACAAGGTTCCAAGTTCAATAGCAATTTCAAGGATTTTGGCTGTTACAGTTAATGAGTGGCAGTTTCTCTCAGGCCTCCTTTCCTTAACCCTTGACAGCCAAGGCTTGGAAAACGGCTGGTTGAGAGGGCAAAGAGGTCAAAAAACCCATTTATTTAGCAGACATGAATTATTAAGAAAGCAAAACTAAAGAATTTATAAGTGTTTTGAAGCAAAAATCTCAGATAAAATGAGATTTTATTTCTATTTTCACTTTTGCTTAAATAAGGCATGAGATTGAAGGGTGAGGTTCAGAGTCTGGATTTTGGGCAGGGCTGTTTTAGAAGGCTGAAGACAGTCCAACAGTTGCTCTAGGGCAAGCACTTCCCAAATTTAGAGTATTTTAAAAAATATATGTATCCTGATCTGAAATCTGTGGCTTGGGCATGTTTCTAACATTTCTTTTTCTTGAAAAAAAGAAAAATCACCATATGGTGCCACTGCAGAAAAAACCCTGGAGCTACCTTGTCACACCTTCCCTTCCAAAAGGTGTTGAGGGGGGTTGAGAGATACAAGACTGAAATCCAGAAAAATGGGGAAACCTGATGTTCCCCAAAAACCATGCACAAACAGGTTCTAAAGGACAGAAAAAAGCATCTCCTAACTCCTTTGTGGGGAGAGCCTGAGGAGGAAGCAGCAGCCCCTCACATTTAGCAGACATGACTTATTAAGGAAAAAAACCTAAACATTTATAAGTGTTTTGAAGCAAAAATCTCAGATAAAATGAGATTTTATTTCTATTTCCATTTTTGCTAAAGTAAGGCATAAGACTGAAGGGTGAGGTTCAGAGTCTGGATTTTGGGCAGGGCTGTTTTAGAAGGCTGAAGACAGTCCAACAGTTGCTCTAGGGCAAGCACTTCCCAAATTTAGGGTATTTTAAAAAATATATGTATCCTGATCTGAAATCTGTGGCTTGAGCATGTTTCTAACATTTCTTTCTCTTGAAAAAAAGAAAAATCACCATATAATGCCACTGCAGAAAAACCCTGGAGCTACCTGAAACTACCTTGTCACACCTTCCCTTCCAAAAGGCGCTGAGGGGGGGGGTTGAGAAATCCAGAAAAATGGGGAAACCTGATGTTCCCCAAAAACCATGCACAAACAGGTTCTAAAGGACAGAAAAAAGCATCTCCCAAGTCCTCTGTGGGGAGAGCCTGAGGAGGAGGCAGCAGCTCCTCACAGGATGTGTGAGGACACGCCTGGGGGACAGGGAGCTGCCAGCCCACACCATGAGCATTGCTGGCCTCTGGAATGATAAGGCTCAGGCTACAAAAGCCTTGTCCCAGGCCACAGCAGCCCTCACAACCAGGGGCTCTCCCTGCTGAGTGGCCTGACAGAGGCTGAGCATCTCCCAAGGCAGCCCAGGTCTCCTGAGAGCTCCATGTCCCCTTGGCTGGGGACACTCTGAGGTCACCTCCATCATCAACACCTGCCCCTGGCAAGGTGATGCCTTGGAGTGGTACCTAGAACAGAAGCCGGTCAAGATTAGTATAAATAATGTATTTATATTATAATATGTAGAGAATAGAGTGGGGATTTGTTAAAGGCCTTCAAACAGGTGCACCTTGGGCACTGAGGCCTTCCAGAGGCCTCACCCAAGCTGGATGATGGCCACAAGTTTTTCAGACAATTATAACTTTGATCAATTCAGGGGTTAATCCTCCAGTTACAGCTTTAAGTAATGAAGTCATACACCCACAGTTTGCTCCCCCCCAAATTCACTTTTATTTACACTTTTGTGGCCTGAGGCCTAGGGTGTCCTTGGATTTCAGGCCTAGAGGGGTTGTTTTGTCTGGCCAAAATGTGAAGACAATTAACTAACACTTCATATGGAGTTTGGAGTAATGCAGTACAGAATTTGAAAACTATAAAAGCTAAAATCTTAAGGCGTCACAGCCAGGGGACAATGAGAGCCCTCCAGGCCAGAGAGGGTTCAAATGGGGAAAAATGTGCCACAGGGAAGGACACAGCATTTCAACCTCCAACATGAGAAAATCCATTATTTCATGGGAGTTTAGCACTGCCAGGCACTGCTGCTGTACACACCCTCTGAGCTGGTTGTTCCTTCTGCAGCAGAGAAGGATTTAACCTGTGAGACACAGGAGCATGTTCTGCCACACTTCCCTGCACCAGCATCTGGTTGCCTCCAGTGCCCCATCTTTGCTGACCCCAAAGTATTTTCCTCCCTCTGCCTCAATTTCCAAGTCCCATGAGTGTGAATGGTGTCACTGATGGGAACAGACCAAAACTGGGGCAACAGAAATCAATTCAAAATATCAGCACTTTGGTGTTACCTGAGATACTTCATTTGTAGCTGCTGGTGGTATTCTAAAGACTTTTGTCCATCTTGGGAACTGGGTAAATCCTCCAGTACAGCTCTGGAGAAAAGAAGAGTCCCTCCCATTCATGGTGAATGCTTGTCACAGTCCCTCTGACAGCTCAGCACTTGATATGAATGAGGGAGGAGGCTGACAGCAAGTGCAGATCTTCAGGGTAATTACCTGGAATAATTTGCCTGCAGGTGCTGTGCAGGTGGTCTGAGCCCTGAGGCACTGACCTAGGAAAAGCCATGGGAATCCTGCATCCTGCTCCCATCTCAGCTGCAGTGCTGGGATGCTGGAAAAAAAAAACAAACCCCAGATTCCACATTTTAATCCACAGTTATCAGTTTAGAGTTGCTTCAAAAGGGGAGGAAAATTTTGATGCCATTGTAAAGCTTAACTCTATTCATTTTAGCAGCTTGCTCCATGTCAGCTTTAAAAGAAGTGGGGAACTTCCTCACAGATGAGAAGAGCATTCATCAGCTAAACCCTGTAGGCATTGAAAAACCAAACCAAAACACACATTCTTTCCTGAGGCTGGCCAGGCAGCCACTGGGGGTCACCCCCTCCTGAACAATGATGTTTTAAAATATTCTGGGATTTTAGTTAGGCAGTGACAAACTCCCATGAAATGTGCTTGAATTCTTCTTCTCCAGGCCACTGACTTGAGGGTTGTCATGTCTGCATTAAGGTTTAAAGCTATTTAACAGCTCTTTAAGTGCAATTCTCAAGATGTATGAATCTTGTGAGTCACAGTGGCTTCTAAGGAAAAGCAGTCATTTATATCTTGGATTATCAGTAAAATCTAATTTCTGGGAACAAATGGAAAAAGGACATGACACCATTCTGTGCTTTGACATTCAGGAATATGACATGAAATAAGGTTACTGGCTTATGCTACATGCTTTATTGGTTTCTAAAATCAGATACAAGTCTGTGATCAATGCATACATTTCTTAACATTGCATGTGCACTGACTGGGGTTTATCCCAAGAAACAATTGCAATCCTTCCCACACCCAGAAAATATATTAAGGTGATCCCAAATTTACCAAGAATCTAAAGTCTTCCTTCACATGCTCAGGGCCAAACTTCTGGGTGAGGGGTTAGAAAAATACTTTCTGGGGAGTTGTCATTCAAAAAGCTGAAGATTCCCTTAGAGCCAGCATGCACAGAGGACATGAATTACCCCCTGTGAGTTTTAGAGCAAAAAATTTCAGCATATTCCGAGACTACTTCAGAATTCACTTTTTACACAGAAGTTGTCCACTGGTATCAAAAGCTGAAATGCAACAAAGAGGTACAGAAATGGATCAAAAGAAATGACTGTTCAAAGAAGGAGAGAGTGGGAATATTGAAACCTAAGGAATTCCAGGCTGTTTGGCAAATCTGAAATTCATGTCCCTGCCTTACAACTGGTGGTACCATAAAAGGAACCCTTATTTTAGCACCCTTTTTTGTGATGGATTTTTAAGTTCTTTGGAGAGGAGCTGAAAGCAAATGGGTTTTGCTTTTGCTGCAGTACAGGACAATTCTGTAGCATGTGATTTTTTTTAATAACAAATGTTTGGAGAGCTGTAACTGCAGTGTGTGCACACGTGGGTGTCTTGTCACCTCCCCCTGTCCGGATGGTTTGGGCTGTTTCCACCAGGAGGACACATGTGCTGAGCTGTGGTCAGATGCCACTTCAGTGCCATTCTGTTTATTTTTAGGAAATGCAAACTGATCCCCGTGTGCCAGGATGTGATGGGATCAAACAGCAGGAGGCTGCCCCCACGCTGCCCCAAACCTTTTGTTCTTTGTTCTTCTTCAGGATGTGCCTCATGTTTGCTTTATCCCTTGCTGTTCTTGCCCACTCTTCTCTATCAAATAGCATCAGCCTCTTTATCATAGGAAATAGAAATGTCCTGGGAATGCTTCCATATCCTTCTAGCCTCTCAACTCACTTTTTAATTATTTGCCCTGTGCTCTGCTCTGTTTCTTTTTTCTTTTTGGCTGCCACTAAATAAAGGAGCTGTTTCACTATAGAAGGAAGAGAGCAGTGAGACCAGCCCTAACCTGAGACCAAACACACCCTTGGGAGGCCGTTTTCTAGGGGAGCAGCATCCCATCTTCTCCTGCCTCTTGCTGGGTCCACACCAAGCAGAGAAAAGGAGTGTGGGCAGGTTAGAAATGGCACAACCATAATCAGGAGCTTCTACTTTGTGTCATGATTCCACAAGCTCAGTCTGAGCTCTCTCCTGTACAAACCTCCTGGGGGTATTTGAATCTTCCTGCTTTTGTTACATTTGCCTTTTGAGACAGTCTCTGAGGAATATTTATCCTTTCTTTGGAATCTGCTGTCTCTTTCATAAACTCTTTCTCACTTCTCCTATAAAAACATATCCAGAACAGAACTCCTTCCAGTTTCCAACTTAATTTTATTCCTGAGCAGTTTATGCCCAGTTGTTTCCATGCTGTGGCTATGCCTTAACTTGAATAACTCTTTTCCTCCCCGGTGTTCTCCCACACAGTATGTGAAAGGTAAATTTATTTTTTTTTCAGGGCTCCTCACATTTCTTATCACAAACCACTTTTTAAAAGTTTATGACTTCTCCTTCAAAGACTTTGAATGCATCAGGATTTCAGGTAGATACAGCACACTGGACAAATGACACACACCACCAGACCCTCTTTATCAATGGGTGGTGCATTTTCAAGCTGAAAGCCATCTCTTTAAATGAGTACAAGCTTTTTTTGTGCTCTAAAGGCAGGGCTTTTATCTTCCTGCCTTTTGTATCCACCACTATTTTTCCAGAACGCAGTAAGAAAAGCCCACCTGAATCCACGACAGCATTCTTAACATCATCTCTATACAAGCAACATCCAGCATTTAAAATGATTGAGTTTAATTTTCCAGCATTCACTGGTGCTGTCAGCCTGTTTCATGGTGTGAACTGGGGGAAGGTCAGGGCTTGACTGACCTTTGTCCAAGGTGTCCCCGCCCATGGCAGGGGGGGAGGAACCAGCTGACCTTTAAGGACCCTTCCAACCCAAATAATTCTGTGACTTCAGGTTTAATTATGCTTAAGTTAATGCATTTTCTCAGCTGTACATAAAGCCTCTCCTTCTGTTCCTAGTCAGTGGAGTGATTGGTTAATGAGCTTATTTCTGACAGTACCTGGATCAGTTTTACCACCTGTGCCTCTCTGAGATCTGAAAAACAGATCCTGGTTCCTTTTCAGAAATTGTCCTAAACTGCTGCTTTCCCCATTCAGAGGCACTGCCCTGTGCTGGCACTAGTCCAAGGACAATTTAGAGAATTTAACTTGCTTTTTCCACAGCTCTTTGTCCCTCCACACTCACATCTCTGCAAGCCATGTTTCACAGTCATTCCTTGTTCTATAATATCCTGCTGTTTATCAGTAATACTCAGTGGATGTGTGGGAATCCACAAAAGCCCAGATTCCCTGAACCTCTGTGCAGGTCTCAACTATGATGCATTTTTCTCTCTGATCTGACTCTTCAGCTTTGTGCCACCTCCTCCAGCACCTGTTGGGGGAGAAGTTTGTATTGGGAACTTCTGAAATTCTATTCCAGATTATTTTGTATGGTTAAAGCCTTTTTCTGCAGCCAGGATTAATTTTTCTTTCTTAAATTGCAAAGTGAAAGACTGTAAAGAACTCTTTCTCATCCTTTTTATGCCAGTTCAGTTTTTCCTGTTTTATGGGGTTTGAACAATGTTTCAAGTCAATTTCCTCTGCTTCTCTATCCTCTCAAGTTGGGCATTTCCTTTTCCTTCATTTCAAATTTTTACTCTCCCCAGAACAGCTTAGGTTAGTGGCTGGTGCCCAACTATTTATCAAGGACTTGTACAAACCCTAGATAATTCAGCTTTTTTTTTTTTTTCTTTTCTCCTCAATCTGGCAGTAAATCTTGCAGCAGCATCAAATCTGGGCTGCCCAGGTCCACACGTAGAAACCCACGTGTGTCCATCCTTCCCAGTCAGCCTTTTAGACTGCAATGTTGAGCTAAGCAGAAAGACCTTTGAGAAGCCTTCCCATCCCAGTGCAATTTTGTATTATTTTAGAAAAAATCAAAATTATTTCCCTTATTCAAATTTCTCTGAATTACTGATGGGTACAAAAAACTGCTACAAATGTAGCAAATTTTAGTTTAGCCAAATTTTCCAGCTCCTACATTAAGAAGGCTGACTTCACTGTCCTCTGTGACCCTTCTGTCACCTTAGCCAAGCAATTTTTCAGCTCCTCAAAAGCACTTGCAGAATCAGGAATTAATTTGCTGCATCATCACCTTCTTCATCACCCAGCTCTATGTAACTGGAGGAACATAAGACAAGACACCAGTCCTCTCTTTTTAGATTATATTTTTAGCCTTTTGCAGGTTACATCAATCTATTTTTAGACTAAATAACTAAATAATAACTTCACTCACCTTCTGTCGGTCAGTCCTGACAGCAGGAGGGCTGTTGGAAGAGATGGGTGGGGAAGTGAGAGCACAGGGCAGCCTCTCATCCTCCACCCCAGCTGTTAGAAATCTTTGAGCCAAGGTGGAAGGCAGGGGCATCTTCCACTAGACCAGGATTCAGGATCTCTGCTGGTCACAGTGACTCTGAGATACGTTAGAAATTCTTTTTTCTCAGCCTGGCGGTCGAAGAAGGAGTCAGAATTCTTCATTTCTCGGTCTCAAGGTTGTTTATTGTATCTTATCTATAAAATTCTTTCTCCTGTCTTGCCAAGGTGCGCTCAGCAAGACAGTCCAAGGCACTCTGCCTGCCCCTGGGGCAGTGTTAGCTTTTTGTACTAAAAACTGTGTGTACATTATTTACCATAACTTCCCAATACCTATCACCTATGTTAGACAGTGAGCTTCTACTCTAAACTAATGTAAAAGTGCCAACATCACAGCAGGAGATGGAGGCCAAGAAGAAGAAGAAGAAGGTTGGACACGCCCAGATCCCTCCATCTTGCCCCCTGAAGCCCCATTCTAAAAACCTCAAAAAAATCTATTTTTTCACCCCATGATAAATTCACTCTCATTCTACTTAAACTTTTGTGGCTTGTAATCTTTCATATAAAGGTTGGTAATTGTTTTTTTCCAAGGGCTAAATCAAAGGCACAGGGGTCTTGGGCTCTGTGCCAAAGTCTCCAAGCCCCTCAGACAGGGGCTCAAGTCCTCCAGGGCAGCCAGAAGAATTTCCTGGGTTCCCACAACCAGGTTGCTCCAAATCCCTTCCAGCCTGGCCTTGAACACTGACAGGAAAAGGCTGAAAAGGCTCCACAGTTTCTCTGGGCAACTTTTCCCAGTGCTTGACTGCCCTCACAGTCAGGAATTTCTCCCCAGTATCCAACCCAGTCCTGCTGTCTGTCAGTTTGAAGCCATTTCCCCTTGTCCTGCCACTCCATGTCCTTGTCCCAGGTCCCTCTCCAGCTCTCCTGTAGGGCCCCTTCAGGCACTGATGCCACAACAAGGTCAAGCAGGAATTGCAAAGGTAAAGAGGCTGGATTTCAGCCTCTCTTCATGCAGAGTTAAGGATTTTCTCTGTTAGAGTAATTTTTTTCCATGGAGCATCTTGCTCAAAAATCTTTCATGTCTTTTCCTTCTTTGAGGCACAATCCAAGCACTGCTTACCTTGTTGACTTTGCTTTTTTCATTTTGGGAATCAATGGCCCTGTAGATGCACTGCAGGGTGTTGGGACTCTCCCTCCACCCGCCAGAGATGACAAACCATCAAAATATACATATAAAATCAGTGCAAAAGCAGAGAGGTACTTTAGAATAAAGACCCCCTTTAAAGAGTTTTGCTGGCTCCATTTTACAAAATCTGATTTGCCCTGTCTCAAACTGGGAGGAATCAGGGTTCAAACCTGCAGAGGTATTTTCTGTCACCCCCGAGCAGATGGGACCTGGCTGTGCCCACGAGAGCCACCAGTGTGTGAGCAATGGTTCTGCCTCCAGGTCAGCAAAATGCCTCTCACATTCATAAAGTCACCACTAACACAAGACCTGGCAGCTCCACAAAGATGAGCAGAAGTTTGGAAATCAAAGATATTTTTCATTCCTGAGCATTTCCATCCTACTCACTGGGCGTCTTTGCATTCTGCAAGAATAAGGCAAACAGAAGTGGTGGAAAAGTGGTGGAAAAAACCCACCCTCCTCAATTTGACACAATTTTTACCATTTGCTAGAGAATGGTTACAACCCCCTTAAAATATGAGTTCTCTTCATTATAGAAACACTTTTTTATTCCTTTAAAAGCAATGGAATGTGGACAATGAACAATCTCACATTCAGAAGCCAACTTTTCATCAGGGTTTATCCTTTTGATTTGGAAACTGGCTCATTTATGCTGGAAAAATTCTGTGAAGTGTTGCAATAAAAGAGGGTCTATTTTTGCATTAGCAGAAATATGCACACACAGAAACCCAGGCAATACAAAAGAGAGCAAACAAAGGAGTGCCCAGCCCATAAGCTGCAAACTGCAAATTTCTTATTTCAAGCACAAAGGCCACATAGATCCTTGCCATCTCTAATAATAATAATGCATTCTGCCACCCAACAGCACCACATTCCCACCAGGCAGGGTATTTTTCCCTGCAAAACAGAGCTTGGTGGATGTGGCTTCAGCTGCCTAAATGTCATCTCAGTCTGTTGCAATCTGCTGTAAACTCTCAAGATACAAGTCATATGTCACAAACTCACAACAGTTTCTGGATTTGCTTTATGACTAGAATGTTCCTGGGCAAAAACTATTCAAAAAGGAAGAAATTCTGTCTTCTGTTTTTTAATTATTCCCTGAAAGTTGCTTGTCACTGATTTTTTTCCCCTCTTTTTTTTTTTTTTTTTGCTTACTTTTGTACGTGTTAATTTTATTTTATAAATCAGATCCATCCCAGTTCCATTAATCAGACATGGCAGTATCCTTATAGAGCCATAGGATACCCTAAGCTGAAAGGGATCCACAAGGATCACCAAAGCCCAGCTCCTGAATTGTGCTTTTCTCTATTGCAGAGTAGTGCAGTAATTGTACACACTGTTTGAGGGGAGGAAAAAAAGAGAATCTGAATCTGGGATAATCTTCTGGCCAAAGCAGCTCAGATTTTCCATCTCATCTGCAACTGAGACATGAAAAGCACAGCTCAGGACTGGGGCAGCAGCCTCCAACAGCAGAAACCCCATTTCTGGCAATCTTCTCCCCAAAGTTTGTGTGTGTAACTCTATTTATGGGCTTTTAGACCAAATATAGTAAAACCAGGTATGAGAAGGATACATTTAGACTGAACCAAAGTTTGAGAGAAGGGTAGGCTTTTTATGTTTCACATACACTTGCTGGCAGATATTTATAGAGGATGACTCTCTGAACTCTGATCCACACTCAAGGAGTGGGATGAGTTACATGAATTCAATGCCACAAGCTCAACATAATTTCCTTTCAACACCATGGCCAAATTGTCTCGATTTCCACACCTGTAAAATGGGGGATAACACTTATCCCTTTTACAGGGGATGATGTTATAAACATTAGTTTAATTACTTGGAGAGGCACTGACTTCATACTGTAAAATAACTTTACCTGTACTAGCTGTGCCACACAGGAGGAGCTGAAATCAAACCCAGGAAAGTGAGGGAGAAAGGAAGCATAATTTCCTGATGTATGATGCACTCTGACTAAGAATATAAACCCAAGGGACCTTGGGAGGAAAGGTTTTTTTGCAGCATGCTTCTCCCCCCTTTCACCATTATGCCCATGCAATGCCAAACCCATTCCTCCTTTACACAGGGAGCAGGGAGAACACAGCCCTTCCACCTAAAATCATTTTTTCTTAGATTCCAGAGCAGCTGTGGTGCCCTGTGCCAGCCACTATTCCCCATCCCATGTGCCCATGCTGTGCCCAGTTGTCCCCTCTGGTTGCAGAATAAATCAGAGGAGCCACTGTGGTACAGCTGAGAAAGCAATGGAAAATCCAGCCAGCCAGGAAGCTTTTCTTCTTGATT
Source organism: Calcarius lapponicus (assembly GCA_039654755.1). NCBI lineage: Eukaryota > Metazoa > Chordata > Aves > Passeriformes > Fringillidae > Calcarius > Calcarius lapponicus. The sequence continues at coordinate 62,005,873 of CM077468.1, read as the reverse complement.
TCTGTGAAGTTCTCCACACTTGGCAAGCTTTGTAAGCTCAGTAGTGGGAACTGAAAAGGAAAAACCATCACGTACCATTTTTCTGTGGCTTGCAAATGTGAAATAAATCAAGAGATAAAACATCAAGACATCTGTGATACAAGATTTGTTTTGTGAATGTTTAAAGCATTTAATCTCTGTTCTTCTGGCTCCCAGTCCTGGTTGCTGGGACATTATTATTTTACCTATTTTCCAAGGTATAATCACTTACATCTCAAGAATTTTCTGGCTGTGTTCTGTATTCCCCTTTGCACGACTTGGATAAATCTCCATAACTTTACCCAACTGTAGCATTTTCTGCCTTCTGGTTCATCATCTGAACATCCCCACGTGACACAGTGAAGTCCCCACTACCAACAGCAGGGCCAGCTGTGCTACCTGATTATTCCACCCCTTTGCTGCCTCTCAGAGCTGGGCCAGGTGTCCCTGAGCCGCAGACACTGCTCAGGCAGGGACAGGCACGAGCTGAGCTTCCCATCACCACCAAACTCCTGCCCCTCCATCCTCTGGGCCACAGGACATCCCCTTTCCCTCTCTTCACACAGAATGATGACAAGGAGGATGGCTCAGGTCGGTGTGGGAGTCCTGGGGAGCCCCACAAGCCCAGGGTGAAGCTGAGACTCCCCCACCTGCCCCTGGCCCTGGTGGGGTGCACAGAGGATCCAGCCAGGGGTGAAAGAGGGCTCAGCAAACAGCCCAGCAAGGATTTGCTGATTGATGGAAGACCTGAAAATAGACTTTGCAGCATCTCTTTCTTCTGTGCCACGTGGCCTTCTGTCTGTCTCCAAACCCTGGTCATCCCAGGGGTCGTGCAGGGACCTCTGCCCCAGCAGGTCTCCATTGTGCCTGTTGTTAGAGCTTGGCTACAGCTGTTTAATTCTCATTAAACAGTCAAGTTTCTTTTCATCTTCTTCCAAAACAAGGATCTCAAGTCTTACAACAACATCTCCTAGGAACTTTCTGCTCTCCTCTGGCGACATATTTCTTCTTAGTGAAAGGAAAATTTCCCAATAACTTTATTCTGCTGCCAGGCACCAAGGCAAGGCAGCATCGTGCCACTCCCTCATCATTTCCTAAGAGCCTTGTACATCACTTCATTCAGGGCTGGACCCTCTCCTTTTAGTTTCCTATTCTTATTCCAGCCTATCTGCTCAAATGCATCCAAAGGTGCAAGAAAAAATCCCTTTTGGGACAGTCTGTGCCACGCTGCACCCACGGCTGTAAAACCTCGGTGGCCGCACTACTGGTTCTTATCAGCCATCACACCTTCAAGCACAGAAGGTGTGTCTAATATTAGCCAGGAAACGTCCTGGAGAAGACCTGGACTTTTTCAGCTAATCAGTATTAATAACTTCCTATGTTTGTAGACAGCCCATAGGAAATGCAGCTTGACTCATCTACTCTGTAATTAGATGAACTCCCCGAAAAAGTGCAGGTGGCTGCACCACAAAGGCACATTAGTCAAGGTGCAGAATGTGCTCCTGACCAAAGGGCAGATAACAGCAGCTATAATTTCCTCCACTGATATAATGTAAAAAAAGCAGCATTTCTGACAGATTTGGCATATGGCTGAGGTTGGAAAGTCAAGCAATCATTTTCTTTCTTTCTCTTATCTCACTCAGGGGAAATCTGCAATATGCACAAAACCTTGATTTATTTTTTACACGCTGGCATATTACTGGAAAATAATTACAAAGCAAAAATTCATGGATACCAGAAGATATTCAGGCCTATTTGCTGTATAAGTTATACCTAGACTGTGATTCTTACCGAAGATATTTGTTTCCTGTGTTCTTTTCTCCTGCCAAGTTCAGCCATATATCACTTTTATGTATCTGAAGGCCATGGTGTAATGCAATATGAAGCTATGAATGGGATAAAGTTACATATTCTCCATTGATTTTCCATTGTATCCATTATCTTTAATGTTGGAATGCAGGTTAGTGCGAGTGCCGGAAGCCTCTGCACCTCTGTGCTGGCTGCTGCCCTAAGAAAACCATCCCTGGGGGCAGAACAAATCAGCTGCAAGCTGCAGAGAGGAGACAGGAGTTCCCCAAAGTGTCCAGCTTAATGGGGGAAGCAGTAGGAAAGAGAGAGGGAGAAGGCAGACTCAGGGATGGGGACATGAGAGGGGCTGGGAGGAAAGGCAGGAGAAGGAGAGGAGAGAAAGGAAGGGAGCAGGACCTACTGCAAGGCTTTCTATCAGTGGAAAATTGCTTTTTGCATGCTTAACAAAGGAGGGAGAGAAAGAGATTTGTGGTTCATGATGCTGCTGCAAAGCCTCACAGGCACCACCAGCATCACTGCCCGGGAGAGCAGAAAACAGCAGCGACCAGTGCTCGAGTGCCATGGCTCCCCAGCCCCAGATCTTGTGGAGATCAAGCTGAGGGTTCAGCTGCTCACCCTGTGGGTCAGGATGGGCAGGGAGAGTGTTCCCAGGCAGCACTGGAGCTTGCCACCGTGGCAGATCAAGCAGAGGCTGATGAGTGGGACAGGAGGATGCAGCTGGATGGGGAAGGCAGGATGCTCCCGAGGCTGGTCACCCAGCTGGGCCCAATTGCACTGGGACTAGATGTTAACACTAACTCTCTAACAAGCTTCTCAAATCACATTTTTAAGGCCATGTGTTAACAGAAAACAACTGTTCAAATTTAGCAAGTTCCAGCAGCACTTTCACCCTTGTTCTGTCTGGGCCGCAGGAGTACGAAACGCCACCACCACTTCATTTTTCATCCCTCTCACAAAGGGGCAGAGCTGTTAGTCATGCGAGTGGCTGCCTTGGACGGTCCCACGCAAGCAATGCCAGCAGGATTTCTCCATGTGTGACTAACTGCTCCTCCTGGGAAGCCAGAGATTCCCACTGGAAGGTAAAGGACCCCCCATGTTGTGTAATCTTAACTCTGCAGTCACCACTGCTGCTGCTGTAAAGTGTTTGTAGGATGAAAATCCTTCTGCAGGACAGGTGACCTGCTCGTCTCCATCTGGCCTTTACTGTTCTGGCTACTCTTGGTGACATCTGTGACTAATTCATGATGGATGAAACTGAGCTGTGACCAGCACAAAAAACCTTTATTAAAACCCTGCCAGGTTAACCAGCAGGCATTCCTCAGGAGTGCTGCTCAGAAAGAGCCAATTCTGAATAATTCCATGGGACAACATTCCTGGAAGGAGCATCTCATCCAGCTTACCTTGAAGCACACCAGCCACAGACACCTTGTGTCATCTATAGCCCAGGGGATGGAGCTTAGGGACCTCTGTGCAACTTTTCCTTCACTTATTTGTCCTGGTAGAGAAAAGGCTCAAGCTGACATGGAGCAAAAGCTTCCCAGCTGGTTTAAGGAAAATCTGGTACCTTGTTCAGTGTGTACGTGCATGTGCTGCACAGCAGGACCCCTTTTCTCATTTAAACAGCCAATTAAAGCCTACTTTGGCACTTAGCACATGACATCAACTCACAGTACTTAACCTGCCCAGCACAGTGTGAATTTAATTTGATAAAGGGGCAACTAATAAAGATCTTGGAAGGCTGGTTAAAGTTCATTAAGCCATTCCTTTCAAGGTATATTTCCCTCCAGTGCAAAAGCTTGCATCTACTTTTTTTTTTTTTTCTTTAAAGCTGTGTTATATCCTGCCACCAGAAAAAGGTGCCTGTGTCACATCCCGACAGGGTATATTTAAAGTCTCACTGTCAAAGTCATGGCAGGCCTTGGTTCTTTGCCCAGGAATGTGCAGAAAGAAAAATAAAAGCCCTTTTCCCTGAGTGTGGGGCGAGGAGCGCAGTGTGTGCTGGTGCAGCTCCTGGGAGGCAACGGGCTCCTGTCACACTGAGCTGCATTCATGCGCCTTCTCCTGAGCCATCCCTGATTCCAGATGGATTTCATAAACAGATGAGGAGACTCAGCTCTGAGTTCACTGCTTTAATGCAGCCCGTATGGCTGACTCATGTAATAAGTATTTAATCATGTTGATGAAAATCGGTTTGAAAACTCCCACCACCCACAGCGCCGCTCCCCGCGCAGCCGTGGGGCTGAAAACAGCACAGCACAGCCAGGGCATCTCCTCCTTCCACAGCCAGGGCATCTCCTCCTTCTCCCACAGCCAGGGCATCTCCTCCTTCCACAGCCAGGGCATCTCCTCCTCCTTCCACAGCCAGGGCATCTCCTCCTTCTCCCACAGCCAGGGCATCTCCTCCTCCTTCCACAGCCTCTCCAGGTGCCTCCTTGCCTTCCACCAAGGGCTCCCCAATGTGTGCATGCATTGTGCACTGCCACCCTCTCACAAGGGCCCGTTCATCTTTGAAAATCCTCCTCAAGCCACCCACTGAAGTGCCACAAAAGGAGGGTCTTTCAAGCCCCACATTCCCCATGCAGCTGTTTCAGAGGTCACTCAAGGGTTAACACTTTGGTGTTTATATCTTCCTTATTAGTTTCTGTTTGCACTCACAAATGCCCATGCATTAAAAATTTGCTGAGCTTAAGTGGTCTCTGTTTGTAAACAGAGAAATGCCACAAAGCCTTGCAAATGTTGAGTCATCTTGGGTGGAAATTGTTCTTTTTGTCAGCAGAAGTCATTCCTGATGCCAAGGACATGGGCCTTCATCATTCCCAGACATGGACCTAAAGGAACATATGTAACACCATCATGTGGCAACCAGTAGTCCACACAAATTCAGTATATTTCAAGCTAGCTCAGAAAAGTCAGGGCTCCTCCTCCTCCTCCATTCAAGGTTAGATTCCTGTTCATGTTTGTCCTTTTACAACACTCATTGGTGTTCAGCAACGTTCTTCTGAGAGCTCTGGGGAAAGGAAGATGAGTCCCATGCTGTCTTGCACAGGATCCCAGCCACAGACAGAGAGAGGAAGCCCTCATTTTATCACAAGAAATTTTGTGGATCGGTCCAAATTTGTTGAATTGGATTTAATTTTAAATCTAAAATTTAGATTTGGACAAGTGTTGCGGGCAAGGCCACAATGAGGAGCTTTGATTTGTCAGATAATATTTTCCAAACAGTAGAAATGTTGAAAGCTGAAGGTGTGCCTGCAGTGTGCTACCAGTTCCAAGGCTGCTTACATCCTGGCAGGGAAAATAATTTTCTGCTATGAGACCAGCCAAAACCTCCACTTTGTGTCATTAAGTTAGTTTCTTTTTGTAAGCAAATTATTTTCCAGATCCCTGAAACGTAGCACAGTGTTCATGGCCTCAGAAGATGGGTTTATTATAATTTCCATCACTTCATTTTGCAGTAGCCATTTTTTTTCATTTCTAAACACGCAGATGTATTGAAAAGATACCAGAAAGTTGACTGTGATCCTTTCTCATCCACTTGCAAAGAGTGTGCCCAGGAATTACCCCATGCTTTCTGGCATGCCCTTCATGCACAGAAGTTGCTGCTATAGATAGTTGTGCTTCAGTGGTTGGTATTTAAACCTTCAAAATTGGGAAGTCTTCATGATTGGAAGGTCTTGAAGACTGGGAAATCTTGTGGTTGTGTTTGACTTGTATTGCTCTGGCACCAAGATTTACACAGCTCCAAGACATGGGAGCATTACGGTCTTTAGAGGCTTGATAACGAAATCCAGAGTTCACTTTACACGAGCCCTTCATCATTCCATTCACCAGGTTATGAATTTTGGTGCAGCAGCACCAGACACTGAAAGTGCAGGAATTCTGTATCTCCTTTAGAGCACCTAATGAAGATGTCACTGTGACCCAAAAGAGCACCTTAAATGGAAAAGCACTGGAACAGTGGAGAAGTCTCAATTTCCTTGCTTATGACTTCAGACTCCAGAGCTAAAGGACACCAAAGAGAGAGTTTAATGCCCATAAATCTTGCAGCGTGAACTGATTCATGACTCAGACAAAGCCCAAGCCCCTAAGAGTCAGGAGAACAACTCTTTAAAATACAATTTGCTACTATTGCTGGAAACTTTAACCCGCTGGCTTCACACTCAGGAGGTTTAAGCTGCAAATGGCAGGAGAGGATTTATGTGCTCCTCTGAACAAAATACATCAGCGAAGGAAAACTTGACCCGACAGTTTTGAGATGTGCCTGCCATAAATAACCAATAGATTGGCTGGGCTGCAGAGCCATTAGCAGGCGTGGGGAGCCTGCAGAGACTCAGACACGGCGTAAAATGCTGGAGGTGCCAGCAAAATGGACACAGCCATCGGCTACATGGTCACCTCCCCGCAGAACTGATCAGGAGGGCTCAGGGAAAATGGAGCAGCTTTTATCTCCCTCATTCCTCAACACCCTGCAAGGGGGATCCAGCCTGTGCCTGGGATCCAGGCTGTCATGGGCCAAGGGGGAAGAGAGGAGAGATAAAATGACCACCTTGTGCTTGAGCAGTAAATCATCTGGAGGAGCAGAGGTATTTCAAGTGGAGTTGGAGATCATGCCTTGACAGGTTGCAGACGAGTCTTTTCTGCTGTAAATTACCACAGCTGCCAAGTGGCACTGGTAGGTCTGAGCTGGCAGGGCTTTCCACCCCAAGAAAAGTGGCAGCAGTTACAGCAGAAGGGAATTTGATGACTCAGATCACAGACGTCAGGACAGAGGGCCAGAGTTTGCTTTGCCCTCTGAGAATGCGTCATTTTTATCTTTTCCCTCCCAAAGAATGTGTGTGATGCTCCCACCTTCACTCCCACTGCTGCAGTCATGCTTTCTGGGCTTGGGTTGATGTTTTTGCCCTGCCCCACCCTGATGGCAAGGGAGAAGGTGGGAGTTCCATGAGGCAATGCCTGCCAAATCTTTCAATCTGGAGAAGAGCAGGCAGTAGGAAGCAGAGCAGACATGATGCTGGTCTGCTCCAGACACTCGTTTACACTTGAGACACGTGCAGGATGCAAATGAGAAGGAATTTGGGTGGAAATGGCTACAGAACCAGCAGGGCAATGATGAACCAGAGCCAGCTCCTCTGGGGAGGCTGTGGCTCTGGGCATTATCCTCAAACAAGCGAAGATGGGACCTTGTTCCTCTGTCAAACATGAGATGAGAAGGGACGAATGGCAGGTGAAGGGCAGGAAGGAAGGATGTGGACATGTGAAATTCACATAGAATCACTAGGTTGGAAGAGACTCTCAAGATCACCGAGTCCAATTCCATTCAGCCTGATCCTGCTCAGAGCCCCGAGTGCTTTCCCTGCTCAGGGAGCTGAGGGGGGCAGCCCTCAAGGACCAGGTCCTGTGTAGGTGTCTCCTCTGTCCTGGCACTGTCACCACCCCAATCCATTGGCTCTTTCAGAACCAGAGGATTCCTCTGCTATGTAGGACTCAGTTTCCATGGTCAGTTTTTCTTTCTTTTGGGTTAGATTCAACTGTTGGGTAATTTTTCTCTCCAGGGAGCACAGTCCTGCAAGAGAGGAACCATTTCCAAATAATATAATTGTTTCCAAATAATTATATTTACAAAATATGCACCTGCCAAATACCGACATGTTATACAGGTGGCTTCCTGGTGGCTCCCAAAACACCAGAAAAGGTGAAAACCAGGAGCAGATTCAGCTGCTTACAGGAATATGGCTCATACCTATGAACTACAAACCTGTACAAGTGTGACTGAGCCTTGAGCCTCACCATCTAAACTCAGATTTAATTTTAACACCCTGATAACTCAGTAACTACTTCCCCCATTTTAATGCCACAAGAAGTTATTGATCCCCATCCCTGGAAGTGCTCAGGACCAGGCTGGATTGGGGTCTCAGCAACCTGGTCTAATGCAAGCTGTCTCTAAAACACAGAGGAAAGTGCTGCCAAATACTTTCAACTTATTTTTCTTTTGTTGTTGTTGCTGCTGTTGATTCTTTTTTGAACTGAAATCAGCATTAGTCAAAGGATTGGTGGCAAGAAACTGTTGAGATCTTGCTTCTGTTCTGCAGGCTGTAGTTCCTTAGGATTCATGGACTTGTATAAATTAGGGAGATAACAATTATCATCTTTAAAAAGAGCAGGACCTTATCAGCACCTCATCTCTGACAGGAGACAGTAATAAATGCTTTGAAAACAAGTATTGGGAAGGAAAGGGCAGTGGTCCCACCCTCCCAGCCCAGGGTAGTTCAGGGTCTTTTGAAGGCATCTGCTCTATCCAAATGGCTCCTGCAGTGACCAGACTCAGTTTGTGCTGTTTCCACGAGCCTGTGCAATCCTTTCCTTGCAAAGCTTTAGCTCACACAACAGCACTACTGAGGAGTTCTGCAATGCCATGAAAGCTCTTAGATCAGAAAGCAGAGGGGCAGGCACTGATATCTCCTCTCTGGCCACCAGTGACAGGACCAAGGGAGTGGCTGGAGCTGTGTCAGGGGATGTTTAGGTTGGGTATCAGAAAAGGTTCTTCACCCAGAGGCTGTTTGGGCACTGAACAGGCTCCCCAGGGCAGTGATCACAGCACCAAGGCTGGCAGAGCTCAGGAACAATTTGGACAATGCTCTCAGGCACAGGGTGTTTGGGCTGGGAGTTGGACTCCATGATCCTTGTGAGCCCCTTCCAACCCAGGGTGACTCTATGATATCCATCATATCATGATTCTATGACAGCTCCTTTTGCTGCCTTTAACTTTGCTGTCAGGCAAGTGCTTTAGGCACCATCTAGTCCTGGCTTTATGGGATAAAGTGGATAACAGCTCCACATTCACTTCTTGATTACTGAGGGCTCCATCCACATCCTCTCCTTGCTTGCTCTCCAAGTGTCCTGCTCTCTTTGAACTGACCATTTTTTGGAAGCCTAACACTACATTTTGGACAAATGTTTGCTGCAGGAAAGAAAGTACTTGCTTTTGGAAGTGTCATTTTAGTGCATGCAGCTCAGATGTTTATAAATACATACCTGCACACAGACAGGGCACTTGTCAAAACACATTCAAAGGATACCTAGGTTCTTTCATGTGTTACATACTCAGAGTGAAAATAACCAGCTATATTTAACCCAGATCCAAGCCCAGACTAAATTATTTCAAAGGTCAATTAAAGAACAGAAAATCTCACTAGCTAAGAGATAAAAAAGCTCCCATTCATCTGCAGTTCCAAGAGCTTTCACAGAACCAAAGCACAGGATGAGAAACTGCAATTAATTACCATTTCATATAAAAATCATTGACAACTCCAAGTTCCTGTACCTGCCAAGACCTGAATTCAGATGACTGCATTTGGCCTACAGCAGTTGATGGAAACTCCATCACTCACCAGGCTGATGTAGTTGTTTGGAAACCAAGGGCTCTTGGCAGGGAAAACACATTTCAGCTTCTGTTGAATGACTGCACATGTGAGGAGCAGGAGATGAGACAGACCAATAGCCAGTGCTCAGATTCAGATTATGTTTTGGCTGGGGCTTAAAGTTCAGGTCTGAGGCCAAGTGGAGGCTGGGATTTAGCCTGCAGTGTAATCCTGAAATCACATGGGCTCTTCTCCTCAGGTGTTGGCCTCGGTGGCAGAGGCTGGGGGTGTTTTCTCCCTTGCCTTGGTGAGTCTGTTGGTTTGGCAGGCACTGCTGTGCTCGCTGCATTCCTGTTCTTTGGCCCCGTGTCAGTCAGTTCTGGAAAACTCTCATTCGACCACAACTGGAAAAGAAAGAGAGGGAAAAAAAAAACCAAAAACAAACCAAGCCAAAACCCACAGATCAAATCTGTAGGATGGGTTTGAACCACAGAGCCCAGTTTTTTACCCTGACAGCCTGCATGATCTCAGCACAGACATAACCACAAACAGGCAAAGGAAGCACTTGGGGAGATGAGCCCTCTCCCATCAGCCAGCAGGCGATAACAGTCCAGCCAAGAGAGCAATGAAAGCAGCAAGCCAAGTCCCTGAAGAAACTCTGGGATTTGTTCTCTCTGGCTGATTGGAAAAGCTGTTTCCAGAACTCAAGTCAACACCTTCCTTCAACCCCAGAACACCTCCTTGGGTAAACATAATCACCTTCCAGGTTTGGGCGTTACTCAGAACGAGATCACTCTGCACAGGAATCATATTTAGCTCAGGTCACTGTTTAAAACACCATCAGAAATATCTGCCAGGGCGGTCATGTTTCAGCTCTGCCATCAGCCCTAAGGTGAGAACACCCCAGTGTGGATTTGTGATGTGCACCAGAACGTTCGTGCACTAATGAATGATGGCCCAGCTCCATTTCTTGTGCAGTCTGTAACTTCCCAACGTGTCTGACACTCTGGGAGCCCACGCGCAACAGGGATGGAAAACTTGGAAAGCGAATGGAAGCGAAGAAAAGCCCTTGGTGTAATTTTACAGTGTGTGAAAGACTTAAAGCAAGAAACACAACCAGATGCCACAAGGAAACTACTTTCAATTAGTTCTGCTTTGTGTTATACCTACTGATGAAAAATAAAAACAAATTCATTCTGTCAACAGCTCTATCTATAGCATAATCCTTAAATGAACTCATCCGTCAAACTGGTCTCCTCTGGCAAAACATATTACAATCCCTGTTTCTCAGCTGTGGGAATCAATCATCTGTTTCCCAAACCCATTGGTCAACATCTTAAGAACCCAATATATTTTTATTGCACTGAACAAGCCAGTCACAAGGCACCAACCTCACCACACCACCTATGGACAAAAGCCTCGTGTATTAGCAGAGTCAGCGATTCCAGGGGAGCTCTTCCCCTGTCAAGGTTCCACAGCAAACCTGCCTGACCTGGAATAAAAAGCAAACCTCAGCCTTTTTGCCCCAGCAGCATCCATGGGATGTGCTGCTGCTCACAGCTGGACAAGGCAAGAGCACTGAAGAACAAACCAGATTTTTTCTGGATGGACAGTTCAGAGAGTGATGTTTGAACCAGGAGATGCAGAGGCAGGGATGTGCATTTTTAAGCCAAAGTTAATGGTTCCACTGAAGTAGCAGCAGAGCCACCCCACCAAAGCCCTGGCAGCATTCAGCAGCATTTTCAGTGTTCCTCAGTGGTGAATGCTCCCCATCCTCCATGCAGGAGGGCCCTGAAGAAGGGGTATCTGCCCAGCACTCCAAAGGCTGCTACAGCCCAAGAGCACACCTTCCTTCCAGCAAAGGGACCCTGTGAGAGGGACACCAACTCTCATCCCTGTGTTATCCATGAGAATATAAAGGCACAGCCCTGCTCCATCCTGGATGTACAGAGGGGTGTAGGTGTGGGGGTTTCCGACGGTCTCAGTGCCCAACCTCCCATGCCAGGCCAAAGGGTAAAACTGGCCAAGCTGAGATGATATGGGAGAGCAACCTTTTCATAGGCAGATAGTGACAGGACAAGGAGGAATGGCTTTGAAACAAAGGAGGTGAGACTTAAAATAGATATTGGGAAGAAATTCTTGACTGTGAGAGTGGTGAGACACTGGCACAGGGTGCCCACAGAAGCTGTGGCTGCCCCTGGGAGTGTTCCAGGCCACGTTGGATGGGGCTGGGAGCAACCTGGGATAGGGGGTTGGATTGAGATGAGCTTTAATGTCATTCCAACACAAACCATTCTGTGATATGAGCTGTGCTCTGCATGAGCCACATCAGGATGGAATGGTCGGAGAACAGCTTCAGTCACGCTTACCAAAGACTGAAATGTGCCTCAGAGTCATCCTTGAACTCCCATTTCCCAGCAGAACTCACTGGTGCTGGGAGCAGACACTTCTGCAATTGGTGCTCTTGGCCTCACAACATTGGCTGATTGAAAAAATTTACTAAAAGTGAAATGCAAACTGAGGTGTTTCTTGCAGAGTCATTGGCTCTGACAGGCAAACTGCAGCAGTGGTTTTACCTGAGGCATCCTTATGAGAGCTCATTATGTAGCTGTATTTTAACAAATTAAATGCCAATTTCTATGAAATTCACTGGGAATCCCTTAAAATAATTTATGACACAGACACCAGTGCAGAAAACTAAGGAATTTTGAGCAAAGCAGACATAGGACACCCTGGTCTTAGTGCTCCAGCAGCAGTACCAGCTACTCTTGGCATTGCAGGAGCAGCAATATCTGACTGATGTTGCACTGGTTCAAGACAAACTTCCATCATTTCCCATAGATTTTAGTTTCCTGGGGTATTTGAGAAATTGCTTCTGGGTTTGAAATGTTTTGATGCCACCCTTCACAAGAAGCCAAACCTTTCAGAAAGGTAACATTTTCTGGGTGGCATTTCCCTGAATCTTGGGGTGCAAGCAGAATGGCACAGGACTCTCCCCACCACCAGGCAGATCTGCAGAGGTCTGGTATTGCTTTGCTCAGGAAAAGTGCACAGACAACTCTGAAAACACCACAGGAAGCTGACTAAGTGATGAGGTTTTAAGAAAAAGTAAAGAAAAAACCCCAAATATTTTACCTACATTTTTAACAATATCAGAGTTTATGAAAAGACTGGGCTACCAGCAGGCTGGAGAAAAGCAAGGTGTGTCCACAGTGTGGCAACCTGCCTTCTCCTGGATGGAGACTGACCATGCCAAAGTCAAGGGAGCTGTGTGCCTCAGGAGCTCCATGGCAGGGGAACTGTGACCGTGTTCACAGGGGTCTTATGTTGAGGGAAGAGACCAGGATTTGACTCTATGCTTCAGAAGGCTTGATTTATTATTTTATGATAGATATTACATTAAAACTATACTAAAAGAATAGAAGAAAAGGTTCTCTTCTCTTCAGAAGACTAGCTAAGCTAAGAATAGAAAAGAAAGAATGATAACAAAGGCTTGTGTCTCAGACAGAGTCCGAGCCAGCTGGGCTGTGATTGGCCATTAATTAGAAACAACCACATGAGACCAATCCCAGATGCACCTGTTGCATTCCACAGCAGCAGATAACCATTGTTTACATTTTGTTCCTGAGGCCTCTCAGCTTCTCAGGAGGAAAAATCCTAAGTAAAGGATTTTTCGTGAAAAGGTGTCTGCGACAGGGAACACTGACACAGCCCATTGGGGCACACAGAGGTCAATAAATTTCACTGCAGAAAGCAGCAAAGGCAGTAAGACTCAGCTTGGTGTGGATTTTGACAGCTCAGAAATATCTGCCCAGGGCTCCCAGACCCAGCCTGCCCTGCTGCTGGGCCTGGCAGCCTGAGGAGGAGGAGGAGGAGGAGGGAGGGAGGAATTTGAGCTGAAATCAAAGCCAGGCATCCCCAAAGAACAAAGCCGGGGGGATCTCTGGGCAGACAGGTGCCTGGCACACAGGGACAGACAGGGAATTCTCACAGCCAGACATCTCCTGTGCCCCTTCCCTTGGCAGGAAAGAAGAGTTGCCAGCAGAGCTGGCCAGAAAACAAAGCAAGCAAGGCATGGATCTCTGGAGAGTCAGAGAATCCCTGTGCAGCTTGAGGAGCAGAACCTCACGGGCGGTGGTGCCATGGTTAATTCTTTTCATTCCTACTGAAGTGGTGAAAATTGGTGATGTGGAGCAGTTCTTTTGTTTACCCTGGGACTCTGGAGTCAGATTTGGGAACTGACAAGTGATCATAAAAGAAAACTGACTGAAAAACAACTGTATCAAGCAGACACTTGAGTTCTGAAGGAGGTAATCTGTTCTATCCAATGAAAGGTGAAAATTATTCTGAATATTTTCAGAAAGAAAAAAAAATATATTATTGAGACAAGGCAGACACAAGAACTAACATTACAGTTCCTGCTGGTCACTTCCCAAAATCTCCAGGGGAAGGGAGCAGATGCCCAGGGCAGATGAAGGCCTGGCTGCAGGGCTGGGGCTGCTCTGGGCTTTTCCCATGATGGTGCTGGGGGTCAGGAAAATGTTTCCTACCCAAACCCTTTGTTTTGGTGAGTTTGTCCAGCTTCACCAATGAAGCACTGTCCAAGGGAAACCATGCAATCCTCAAGAACAGCTTGGATAAAGAAGAGGGCAGGGTCAGAGTGTGCCAGACCAGGAGCAGAGAGCTCTGTGGGTGCCTGATGAGCCCAGCCCAGGCCAAGGGATGGCTTTGGGGTCACCCACTGGCCATCCTTGGCTATGAGCTGTCCTCCCATCCCCAGGTGTTTTCTCCTGCTCTGCTTTAAATGATGGAGGGGCTGGGGGCTCTCCCCAGCAAGAGATGGCACTGCAGAGCCCTTGCCCTCACCGTCAGGACATCTGTGCTCCTGATCCCTGCATCCTGCTGTCCTTGGGGAGCTGCCCTGAACACTTGTGCCCTTCACATCCCTGGGATGGTGATCACCCCAGGCCCAGCACCAGCTATAAATATTCCTCCCAACCTTCCCCCATCCCTCAATCAATCCCCTGGCACCCCAGAGTGGCCACAGGCTCTGTGGAGCAGCCCCCAGCTGCTCCCTGCTCCCAGCAGGATGGGATGCTCAGAGCCCCAGGGGGGACAGGGCATCCCGCAGGCTCTCCCAGAGGCACCACTGGCAGATTAGCAGCTCTATTTTTCAAGCTGATCCTCTCCCACCCCCCCTTCCAACTTCATTCAACTTAGAAGAATTTAAGAGAACTTGGCAGGACAGGCAGGATCTAAATATAAACCCTGGTGGCCATTTCGTCAAACAAGCCCCGATGAGCAAATGGCCTCAGTACCTGGAATGTGGGTTCATGGAAGTGCCAGGTCAGCAAAGCAGCTGCCTCTTTCCTCCCAGCACAATGGGGATAGCAGAGATGCCATCAGCACGAGTTTTTTCCTACCCTGCTGTGCGCTAAAAAAATTATTCTTGGAACATTATGGAGCAGGGGAGTAAAAATAGATATGCAGGTTCAGCATATGGCTCCCCTCACTCCTTGTGATTGCACCTTGTTTTGCAGAGAATAGAAGGAAAAACAGTTGTGCCACCCTGTTAAACCCTGCTTGCTCAGCAGCTCCTGACAATGACACTTGCTGCTTTCCAGGCTCGTTTTAGAAATCCTTCCAGCAACCTGGGTGTCTCTGTGGTGTCAGAAAAGATGAGTCTGTAATCAGCCCAGCCTGGCTGGGAAAGCTCAAAACCCTGCTGCAGCATCCTCAGGTGAAGCTCAGTTTTCCTTGCCACTGTTGGCAGCAACAAAGAGTCAGCACATGGAAAAGGAAGGTGGCAGCAAGGTTTGCTTTGCTCCAAGATGTCCTGTCAGAGAGCCATCCCTGAGCCCCACAGCAAGGCTGGGGCAGGCAGCTCCCACAGCCACTCACTGAAGTGTTTTTGGCTCAGTGAAGCTCAGCAGAGACCAAACCAGCTGGAGCTGCTGGGATGCATCAAAAGCCCTGTGGTGCCCTGCCCATGCACCATGCCCATCACAGAGGGCCAGCTTTGTCTGATCCCCAGAGAAGTGACAGTGGTTAAACAATCCCAGTGTTAGTGCTGGTGCAGTCATTTCAGCCTGGGAGAGGCCATCCTGGTGCTCACAGCATCTCCCACCCACTGAGCCACCTCCTGTGGCTCTGTCAGACCCCTGGGGATGGCAAGTGTGTGCAGGCCAGCTCAGAAGGGCTGGGTGACAGGCTGTGGCCTCAGGCTCTCCTCTGGTTTCCTTGAAGGAGGAGGATGAGGCTCCAAGATGGGTCACCACAATGGGACCATGGTGGGGGGTGAGGGCAAACCAGGCAAGGATCCCAGGGAGGCACAGACAGCACCTGACAGAGGGTGACAGAGACAGGGGCTGGTGTCCCCTCCCAGCCCACAGAGCCCCTGCACAGCAGGGATGGTGCCACGGGCTTTTGAATGGACACTTTGCCACACCACATTTGCAACCCAACAAATCCTTCCTCAGCTTGCTCCCTCCTCCCCTCCCCTCTCAGCCACCTTCCTGCAGCATTCCCATTCTCTGAAACAAATCCCTTTGCCCAGGATTCTCCTCCTGGGAAGCTGAGAAGTCTCAGAGAAAAGGAAAACAATTCTTACCTCGTTTGCTTCTCCTGTGTTGTGCTCACATGTGGAATGAGTTTGGAGATTGTTTACCCACAGGTGATTCTTTCATTGGGTTCTGCTGGGAGTTGTTTTCACTCTTTGGCCAATCAGGGCCAAGCTGTGTCAGGACTCTGGAAAGAGCCAGGAGTTTTCATTATTATCTTTTTAGCATTGTGTAAGTATCCTTTCTGTATTCTTTAAAATAATATAGTATCATAAAGAAATAAATAAGCCTTCTGAGAACATGGAGTCAGATGCATCATTCCTGCCTTTGTTGGGGCATTTCCCTGCAAATTCAATACCTTCCTCCTTCCCTGGGGAATTTCTGTGTCTTAGTGATCTTTAGCCTTGGCCTCCCTGCAGCTGCAGAAACCCAGAGCAGTTCTGTGGCTGCTCCAGAACCAGCCTGGTTGTGTCAGAGCCCAGTCTGACCAGAAGAAGCCCCTCTTTAGGGCCTGGATCCTGAAGATTCCAGCAATCACTGAAAGCCCCTGGAGTCTGGCCTCCTAAACACTTTCTGAGCTACAGGATGCCACCAGGAAAAGGGGCTGACCCTCACCTGCTCATGCCCTTTATCATCACTCTAAGCCCCTGGGCTGAAAAAGGACAACAAAAAAGCTTTTAAATTCACCAAATTACTAACAAAACTTCATGTGTTTTTCCAGGTAACATCCACTGGACCCTGCTTTTTTCAGATTTTTCAGTTAAGCACATTCCCTCTGCAGCAGAAAAGGACTTCAATCCTCACTCTCCCAAAAGATCATTTAATAGCAAGCTGGAGGGAGTGGAAAGATGACAAGGGATTTTAATAGAAGGCAAATTAAGCTCTTTATAAGTCATTTCCAAATTGATTTATATAGCCAAGGCTCGTCCACTGCACTTTCACAGTGGAAAAGTCCCTTAAGAAAACACCTTCAAAAGACTGATCCAACTCTCCTTGAAGCCAGGGAAGCAAATCATGCAAGTCAAAACTGGGGCTAAAATGTGCACAAAATCCACAAAACACTGAAAATCACCATTCAAAGATCGTTGCACAGTCTCCTGAATTCCAGATGCTGCAGCCTAATGGATAATGCTGAGCTATCAAAACATGAACATACGTGGGGTTTCCTTATTCTCAGCATTACGACTTCGTTTCTCAGCATTAACGTTCATTTCAAAGCAAGGAATTTTGCTTGGCCTCCCCTGGGACCCCTAAAACCCTGGTGTTTGTATTCCACCCCTGCAGCAGGAGCACAGGGTGGCAGGGAAGTGCTAAAGCCAAATGTTTCCCCCTTTGCAGCGTGCTGGAGAATGTGCAGCGACACCTCTGCTCAAAGGGAAGGCCTTGTTTAGATAAGCCATGGCAAACATGAGGCACAGGCCCTGCAGGAACAGCTTCAGGGGCTGGGAGAAGGTGGAATATCAACTTTCAGTATTTGTGGGTGGAAAAAAAAAATCTCTCCATGGTTTCCATGCAGTTTCAGCCTGAGGCTTTGCATCCCCCAGGGAAATGTCATTCCTTGGCTTGTGACTCACCACAATGAACTGTCAGATTAAGGAATGGCAAAACAGACATCTTTGGCTACCCAGGCCAAGACAATGTCTCTCTACCATCATCAGAGTAATCTCCCCTTGGAAAAGCACCAGATGAATGTTCCTGTTGCTCAGATGATTCCAGAATGTGAGACTTGTAAACAGCAATGGAAACTGTGCCAGCAAACACCAAAAGGAAAACTGCGCCTTTTCAACGATTGTTGAGCTGGGCCCAGCAGTGACACTCTGAGCACCTGGTGGGATGGTGTCCCTCAAACATGGGCCTCTCTCCCTCATCCCATCTGCTGATCACTTGTGCACAAGGCCTGCTTGCCCTGGATGGTGTCACTGGCTGTGCACCAGCTGAGGCTGCTCTTGCTCATCCCCACCTCAGTCCCTGGGCAGTGCTGTGGTGACAGCTGGCAGCCCCAAAGTGCCACAGCAATGGCTCCTTCTGCCCTTCACTGCTGTCTGTGCCCACCAAATCCAAATCAGCCCAACCTCATGTGACAGGGTTAATGAATAAATATGAAATCATGTAAGGAAAGGGCTCTCAGCTCTCCATTCCACCTTTCCATTCCACCAGTCCCTGGCAAGCTCTCTGCAAGCAGGACCTCAGTGTGCTGCACTGCTCCCCAGAAAAGCACACATCAGGAGGGGTAAAAGAACCAACATTCTGAAGATGCAGCAATTTGGAGGCATAAATTCCACATATGACTGTTGAGATAAACGTGTGCAGTGACCCTGCACTCAAACATGCCAGTATCAAAAGGGCAGTGAAGGCCACAGCTCCCTGCTGGAGCTGGGCTGGGGAAGGCACTGAGGGAGTGCTGAGTCTCAAATCCTTTCTATGACCTCAAAGCAAAGCCACTCCCAGACAGATCTTCCATCTGCACCTCTCACCCACCACATGGGACTTCACCAAAGCTCCCTGCACCTCTGTAGGTGCTGAAGAACCTGGTCAGCACCTGCTCAGTGAGCAACAGTGGAATTCCCCTGCACCCCTACCCCAAGCTCAGGGTGAGGAGCCTCCTGTGACCACACAACAAGCAGCAATTGAAATGCACCAAGAGGAGGTGTTATCCTGGTGAATATTCCAGAAGCTTGCCCCAGTGCCATGCACACATGGGTTGGCAGGGATCCCCTTGGCACAGCTTCTGCCCAGGCTGTCTCTGTACCCATCCATGTGCAGCTGATTCTGCTCACTGCTTTGGCCCAAAGGATCAAACACTGATTGTTATATTTGGGAAAAGAGAAGTGGACTGTAGAAATGTAAGCTGAGAAGTGAATAAACCCCATGAATTCACTCATCTTTCCCTTTAACATGGATGGAAGTTGTTTATCAAAACCAGGAATAAAACATTAGAAGTGAGTCCCAGAGCATCCCAGTGCCAGCCCTGTAGGAAGCTGTAGAACAGAGGCTCTTTAACCCTTTTCCTACAGGAGATTCCCAGCCACGAGCTGCACACACCCAGAAATGCTACACTAAACCCCACTTTCAGCCCAAAGCACAGAAAACAGCCAAGTGTGACAGAAGGTGAGAATAAGGGTTGAGATTTTCAAGGCCCTCAATTCCAGCCCAACAGTTTCTGTGCTATCATAACCACATCCCAAATCTTTTCTCCATCCCTGTGTAAATCCCACTATCAAGTGGAGCTACCTGGGAGGGTGGAAAGAAGGAGCTCCCAGGAACCCTGTCTCACATCAGTCCATGGAGCAGTGAGATGGGCTCCTGAAAGGCAACAGACTGGAACAACAGCCCCAAGCCTCCAGGGCTCATTAACTCTCCTTGGCCACATCTGTGATTTGCTCCATGATGTGTGGAGCAGGAATTTCCACTCTGTCTCCAGAAAAGTCATCCTGCACCCTGGGCTGCTCAGCCACCACACCAACCTTCCTGTCCATCACACACACCTGGAGACTTTGATTAAACCATGTCTGAAATCTGGAATGTCAATCAGCTGGGGAAGGCATTAATGGCAGCAAGGTAAAGGCTCAGTGCAAACCTTCCCAAGATGAACTGTCCTGCCCTTGGCTGGGCTGACAAGAGAAGTGTGACAGCATGTGCAAACGAGCTCAGAATTCAAACCAGGTGCTGGGAGCAGGGATGGTGCTGGGGCAGGAGCAAGGCTGAGCACAGCCAGGACACAGAGCAACAAAACAGCCAGTGCAGCACAGGGCTCCATCCTGCACTGCATGGAAAATGCTGCGGTTTGTGCTCTTTGGTGCCAGCTCCACTTGGGGCAAACACCACTAAGTGAACAGAGTTGCTGGTACTCACTTCCACATGTGTGACCTCTCCTACAGCTCTGGAGTCAAGGCAGCAGCACAGTGATGAGGGGGTTTCCATGTTTGCTTATACCAGGACTCCCCTGGGCCTTGCAAAGTGCTGGGAGCTGCACTCACAGGACACAGCTACTGGAGAGCACTGAGACTTACAGCCAGAAAGGACATCCTTGCTTCAGTAAGGTAATGGCTTGTTCTCCATCACTGACCCTCACCTTGCTCAACAAGGCCCATCCCAAAGGGTCTCCTTGAGCAGCTTTTCACCCCTTTTCAGTGCATTTTCATTATGCACTGCCAGGCCAGCTGCTCACCCTTTCCCCACGTCCCAGAGGCAGTGCGGGCACAGAGGTGTGAAATACATTTTGAAAAATACTGAATTCACCCTTCTAAGAGAAAGTATTTTGATAGACCTACAACCTTCCACTCTGTTTTTTTTTGAACTTCCTGAGTACAACTGACATTTTCAAAAGCTCTAAAAATCATGCTCACATGTGGGTCAGTTCTGTTCATGGTAAGCTCCTACCTGGCCAGTGGTTGTACCTAAACCACCAGTAAGTTTGGGTTAGATGCATTCACTTCCAGCTAAGAGACACTGAGATTAGTTACCTTTGTTAACTTCCAATCTCCTGATTCTTAAAGAGCACCAGCCTCTGAAATAAATTCTGCTGGCTCCTGTTCACAGGGGGGACCAGATCAGCACAGAAGAGGCAGGTTTGCTGTCCATGAACCAATACCTGGGAGGACAGCTAACAGCATTGCTCATTTTTTGCATCCTGGTGTTCTGGAGAGCACAGTCCAAAGAGTAAAATCCATCACTGGGAGCAGATTGGCCTGGCAGGGGCAGTTGGGAACATTTCAGGATGTGCTGCAGAACACCACCTGCACAACAGAGTGGGGATCACACACACAGCTGTGTAGAGTGTAAACTGTTCTTTATTTTTTGCTGGTCATTTTTTGGAACATACCCTGGCTGTTCCACAGTGAGTCTGAGGCAAAGAGAACTCAGAACAGAAAATCTGTTGTACAACACACAGGTTTGACATGAGCTGGGCAATTTTTACATCCAGATCATTATTAATTTATTTTGGGAATTCCATTTCCACATGAAGCATGGCTGGATGAACACTACTGAAGCACACAAATACCAAGACCACCACCACAAAGTGCAGGAATCGCACAGCACTTTTATAATACTGAAAATTCTCTCCCACTGGCAGTAAGAGTAAACATGTCCAAAGGTTTCTTTGTATCACCTGGAAAACAACAATTTCAGGTGAAGTGTTAAATTAAATCTAACTAGGAAAGGAGTTCCACAATAATCCTAGTTTTGAACAGTGTTGTTTAGCAGTCTCCTTCCTTCCAGGCTGGTTACAAAAACCATTCTTCACACCCAGCTTACCACAGTCCAGCTGAAACTCGAGTAGCCTCCAAATGGACAAGGAATGGCAATAGGAGAAAAAGAGAAAATAAATCAAAGGCAACCAATTAATTTTCATCTCTCACATTGTTCTTCCTGCTCAACTGGGGAAAAGGAACCTTTCCAAGTGAGTTCAGAAATGCTGTGGGTCCCTTCATTCATTCCTGTCAAGTGTTCAGTGAAGAAGGTTGGGAAATGCTGATGACAGGCAATAAAGTAAAATCACTGAAATTCATAAATCTGGAAATTTGGAAGAAAAAAGTATCTGTATGCAAGAATAATGAAGAAAATATTTGTCAGCATTTAAATGAACTGAGAGTTCCACACTGGAGGCCTCTTCTGCTCAAAAACTTCATGGACGTGCACAATTGTAGAAAAACCCTTGAGAGACACAATGCACAGCACAGCTGTGGGAGGTGAGAAGGATAAATTACTCTGGTTTTTCACTGTGGACAACACTCATATCTTCTAAATTTGGGAACAGAAATTATTTTTCTGCTCCTCCATATTTTAAGTTATGAACTACAGAAACTCAGAAGTAGCAGCATTTCTAGTTCTTTTTCAGATGAAAGGTAACAGGCATTCTGTAAACCCCTGTGCTCTCCTTTCTGCAGCCAAAATTTAATAACAGAGCTCAGCAGAGCTGTGAATTGCTTCCATTCATCCTCATCAATTCACACACTGGAATTCATCATTCCAAAGTCTACCTTTCAGGACAGTCAGTCAGCAGCCAGGCTAGTTAGGATAATACCCAAGGATTAAAAACAATACTGCAGTGATTTCTGCAGCACTAAGGAATCCCCTGTAAAATTAACACAGTATTTCAGGTATTTTCTCAGTCATATTTTCAAGATGATGCACACAAACCAAACTGCCCCGGGGCAACAGAGCAGTACAGTACATGGTAAGACTCAGCTTTTTCAGGGAGAGGAGGGAAGAGCAAAAGCTCTCCAAAGCTTTGCCAATTTTCTGTCCCCTCACAGATAATCTAAGTATTCAGATTTAAGCATTACTGCTTAGAGTTTAAAATAAAAGTGACTGCAGTAATGACCTACCAGTACTACTCAACAGTATGCTACAAGAGCAGATAATAAATGAGAAACAATTTCCATAAAATTTCTAATAAATATACTCCCTAAATTCTAGTGTCTGACAAAAATCCCTGAGCTCATTCTCATCAATGTAAGGTCTCTTGTTTTCCAAAGAAGTTTTGGTTCAGTCAGACAGAAAATCACTTCCTGATGTACAGCTGTCAGTGCTGACTCAAGGTACACTTTTACAAGGTATATATTTAGTTTTCTACAACAGTGCCAGAGATTCCATGAGCATCTGAATCCCTGCAGTGTAACAAAGCCCATGAGACTCAGCCATCAAAGGGCAGCCACAGGCAGGAAGGCAGCTGCACCTGGTTAGCAGCAGTTTGAATTGGAAGAATAAAGGCAAGTTCACTTTTTAGGCAGATAATGTCATATCTTGCGGTCACCTTGGTTTTCTGCTGGGTAAACACGTGACAGGAGCCACTGCCAGTGCCACAGGAGGAGCTGGGAACTCCTGGCCAAGAGTAGATTTGCTGTTTCTGGTATTGCCAAACGGTGACAGGGCTCACCTGGGGTCAAGAAACCTCTGCCAGAAACTTTGTTAGAAAAATAACTGCAGTCTTTTCCAGGGATCTTTTTCTTTGGGATCCTACCAAAATTTCTGAGTTAGCTCCCTGGCCTCACCACAGTGTCTATTTCTAAATTAAACTCCTAGGAAGAAGGATACTTCCAAGCAAAAAGGATTTCTGAAGCAGCACTAACCTGCACCACCTGGGTGCCTTCAGGCCATCCATCCAAAATGAAAAGTAACTCCTGGACCCTGAGAGAGCCAAGTGATCTGATGGCAGGAAAAATATGGAATGGAGAAGGTGATTCCAACTCTGCTATTTGCTGTTCCTCCCCTTTAGACAGGACAGGATCTATCAGCTTTTGATTCCTTAGGGCATGAAATCTCTGAGGAAATAAGGTCACTTTAGGGCCATCAGATCCCACCTGAGAGAAGGAAATGCTAAAGACCTCCCCATGGTCTCAGCCACTGCCTTCAATCTACTAAAATGAGGAACTTTTCTTGTGGGTATCCAATACCATTTCCAACATAGCCCAGCTGGTGTTGAAAATTCCATTCACATTCAAAATTAAGGAATTATAAAAGACTACAGGGAAGTTCATAGACATCTGAGGTAAAATTAGGGTTCCATAAAAGTAAAATTTCCCTTTGTTTTCAACAGAGGCAGATTGTCATCTTTTAAGCCCAAATCTTCTCTGACACACAAAAGTATATAAAATATAGAAACACTTTAGTTCACAACTGAAAGATTTTTAAAAATGGGAATAAGAGAGAAAAAGAGGAGAGTCTTTCACTTGGAGGAATACTGAGATACTTTGAGTACTACTCAAAAGCAGATATTAATTGAAAAATGTCCATTATTAACTGCAAAATGAAACCACCAAAATGAAATGCTACTAAAAGCTATCATGCTTGATGGGCAAAGCCTGGTAATTTAAAAATTACATCAGGATGATTCAAGTGTGCTGACACAGAAAAACTGTATTTTAAAAAACAATTAACAAATATTATCATGACATGCCCATTAAACTGAGCTAAGGCAGTTGGTCTCTGGATCCATCTTAGGATAAATTAGGGTAAACACTTGGAATCAACAAGTTCTTAATGTGAACTGGCTGAAATTTCGGAAATTAGTCAAGCAACAGAAATCTTTCAAGGATTAGGACAATGTGCACTATCCTATGTGCACATACCACATTATGCACAAAAAGACTGATGCAATGTCTGTTCACCTTGTTGTTTTGAAAGGATAAGTTACTTCAAGTTTCTCTTTTGTTCACCATGTGCTCTAAACCATTTTTGCACTGCAGAAATTCTCAAGACTTTTTTACCTGTCCTTATTACATCATCAAAAACTCGTATTTTAGAATGGCAAAGATGAATTGTCCAGTAACTGAAGACTGACTGAAGATTAAAGGAGGACCATCAGTAATGGAGGTGAAAAGAGCATTACTTCTTCCTTGGCAGCTTTGGTCAGTGTTCCTCTGGGATGTGCAGCACTCACTGCAGCAGTGCTGGCACCTCTCTGCTCCTTGCTGTCCTGCTGGAGCTCAGCTCAGACAGTGTCAATAGCTCTTATTGATCAACCCAATTGAAAATTATTAGAACCAAACTGAGAAGGCCAACACAAATGCCAAAAATAACCAAGGCACATGCCTGTGAAGACAGAGAAGTAAAAATTAATGTTAAGAAAGTCCACAAGAACAGGTACAAATAGTGTCTTTTAAAATAATCTGTGATGTTTCAAATTATTCAGTCTTCAAACACAAAGAATCTGCTTAGTGGGAAACTAAACTGAGCCTGGCATAGTTTCCCTGGGAACTCCTGGAGCAGTCACATTATCCAGCTGCACAAAAAATAGTTTGCCCTTTACAACTCTAAACAAATGGAGAAACTGATTCGTATTTTACTCAAAATACAATTAAAATGACAATGGATTTTTTACATTTTTGAATAGCCAAATGATGATAAAACCACAGTTCAAGAGACTGCAGCTTGCTGATTTATAACAGGCCCCTAAATCTGACCATGACTTTAGATGGTCAGAGGGCATCACTATTAGATTTTCTTTCAGATTCCCTGTTTTGTCAATACAAGAGCAGCCCCATGAATCATAAGAATGGCAGAAAAACTATGTATAAACATTTTGTCAGCATTTTGGCCACTCTGCTGAGCAGTGGTTAAATGAAGACAGACAGTTACAGTGCAAAAAGCAGGCTCCTGCACAAATTCCAGCCAGAACTTAACCTACTACAACAAAAGAGAAACCACAAAGAGGAGAAAAAAAACCAAACAAAAAGGAAGAGAACAGAAAAAAAGATGTTTTTGCAAAGTCTTTTATAGAAAACAAGCACAAAAACTGTTCAACTTAAATGCAGTTTAGCTTTGTCCCAACTGCCCAGACAACAGAGTAACAGGTAAAAACTGAGCAGAAGCTGGATTAAAAGTCAACATCTGAAAACTATAGGGAAAGCACATAATCAGACCAATTGCCCAGTACATGGACACACTGCTTGCCAAAAAACTCTACTCTGCTGAAGAAGGAGTTTCAGAAAGACCAGAGCTACCAAGAAGGATGAAAGAAAATGCTCAGAGATTTTGTGAGCTGCAATGAAAACAAGAGCTTTGCCCCTTGGATTGTGTGCTCCACTGTGTATTAAAATGCATTTAAAATGAGCCTGTTTAAATATTATTAGTGCAGATGAGAAAACAGAAAACATACCCCAAGTTTCTGTGGTGATATAAAGTCCTCTCTGTTAAGTTTAAGATAAAACAGTCCAGGATATACAAAAAGCAAACATGTTGATGTGGTTGAACCTTTAATAAACAGAAAGTAAGATTTTGTTTAGAGAAGACTGAAGCACATTGCAGAATCATATATTGAATTTCTTGAAGTTAAACTAAAACCCAAGAAAACCAACCACCACAAGAACTTACCAACTACTCCAAATACATTTTTTATGTCTGGCACATACATTGCAAACAGAACAACAACTGCATTCAGTGCTAAGGTGACAAGGATATGGCAAATCCACGACCCAGGAAGATGAGAGAAAAATACCATCAACACAGCTTTCCTTGCCTACACAATAAAAGACAAACATTGTGTGGGTAAATACATACATACATACACATATTTTTTGATCTTACCTCAATTTCATAACTTTAAGAGTTACATCATTCCAGATGCGAAAGAACATTTTAAAAATCAAAATGCCAGAAGATTAGTAATAGTTTAATGCTTTGTCTCTCTGTAGTGTAGAATGTGATTTATTACTGTATTAAAGCAAGATTTATCACATGGTCATTAGTCTTAAGAAATGACTGGTCCCTCCCTTTTTTGGAGGGACAAAAGAAGGCCTGGGGGATAGTCTTTGTCTCTTGGAAATGCCTGGTAGCAAATGTCAGCATGCTGTCAACTGATACATAATCTATACAGTGCTTCCATACACAGAGTTTTGCCTGCAGTTTTTGGTCCTAAAAGAATGGATTTTCAATTCTACCACAGTATTGATAAGCTAAACTAGGTGGTTTTGGTTTTTTTTGGTGAAATAGGTCTGTATGTGTTTTTAATTTACAATTAAATTGAGTTTCAAGTACAAGTGTGTTTGTGTGTGGGTGCGTGCATGTAGAAAGGAAAAACCAAGTCAGCAAAACTCAATTTAAGAGGGGAAAAAAATCAAACTAAATAAACTTTAGAAGTTCTGAATTCTCTAAATTAAAAGCAATGCTGTGGGCTAGTTTTAATCTGAAATCTGTCTCAAGAGCACAAATTAGCTTAGTGGTTAGTTGTTATTTTGGAGCTTTCATGGAACATATGCAAATATGTGGTCTTTGATCAATCACTTGACAAGTGAATAAGATACACAAGACTAGATGTGACTCAAGAATTGCAGTCTGCAAAACATTAGTGACCAGTGCTCAGTGCCAGCTCCAGAGCTCTCAGGAATACTCACTGGGAAATGGATCAGAGGGACTGTCAGGAGCACAGCAAACAGAATGGCTGCTCTCACAGTCATGATGATGGTATCGTGGGGCAGGTACCTGGAGTAACCCTGCAGCAGCTCAGAGTCCACTTTGTCTGAAAACAAGACAAGTTAATTGCTTTGTTAATCACTAGAGAGCCAAGGTAATTAAGGTGACATTCCAATGGATCCATCTGCTTGAGGGATGCAGATACACTCTGGCATTTCTGATACACTAGGAGGCAAAATCTTCAAGGAAATGAAAAATTTCAGGAGGCAAGGCCAGGCAGAGCCTCTGCTGAAGCCAAAGATGCCTAAAGAAAAGACACAAATGTGAAGGAGACAGCTTAAAAAAAGAGAAGAAATTTAAACAGCAAAAGTCAGAGCACTGAGAGTAGTCTGCTACCCTGATTTTTTTTTTTTTTTAATCTTAACTCTGCTTTTTTGGACTTCAGAATAAACTGAAATTTTCAAAGTCTGGTTGCCCTGCGAAGTTTCAAATTCACAGAAAACAGAAGAAACCATCTGAACCACAGAGAGATGAAACATGTTTCATTTCAAAGAGGGAACTGTTCTTTTGTTTCCAATTTAAAATAAAATGTTTTACATTCTCTCAGACTGGTGTTTTAGGAACAGGGAACAGACTTTCCCTGTTTAAAGAAGTAAGTTAATTAAACAAGACAACCAAAAAGTGAAAAGAAGAAGAAGCTTGCAAGGGGAAAAAACCAAACCAAAACAAACAAAACAAGTCTCTTACAGACATCCCCTCTTGATTCCAGCATTTCAGGCTCCTGAGTCTTAGAGTTACTAAAGGAAATCAAACGTGCAGAAAACCCAAAGCATTCCCAGTGAAACAGACTGAGAGGTGAAGGCAGGGTCTGGTCCCAAAGAAATCATGGCAGTAAAGGTCACAGGAACTGCGATGGCTTCCAGGACTGGTTTTTTCCTCTTTTTTTCCCCTCCTTCTTGTTAAGATTTCATCTGGACAGATGATTACCCTGCATTGCCTACTGAACCTCTCTGAGTGGCACTTAAATTTATATTCTCCAGCAAACCTCATGGAGACAGCCAGCAAACAGCAGCAGTGGCCAACAGGCCATCAGGGCCTTCAAGACTCCCCATAGAATTTTTCTAAGGTTTCTGGATACCTAGGGAATATTTTCAGACATGTTTATACTTGGGGGTAAAAGGTACAAAAGTCCCTAAAAATCTGGAATTATTAGATGCTGAAAGCCAATATTCCTGGTGCTTTGTCAGATACCATCTCATCCCCACAATCAAGAATTATGAAACACTTGAAAGGAGAAGAAATCCTCATCAGAACTTTCATTTACTGCCTTACAGTCCCCTGTAAGAATTTTTATTCATTCCAATCAATGAGTATTAGCATGTGAACATCTCACAATAAGACTTTTCAGAAGACATCAGAAGGATCCTCATGGATGACTGTGATGCATTTATGTGACATTGGTATGAAACTACAACAGAATCAGCAAGTAGAGGAAAATTCAATAAACTAGTTGTGCTATCATTGCTGTATGAAACAGATCCTCACCTACTCCTGCCAGGGCTGTGATGGACCTTTAAAAAAGGCCACTGTGTAGATAAGGGGTCTGAAATCTTTCTGAAGTACAAGAATGCCACACAGAAGAAATCATCTATGTTTAAACTCTACTGAAAATCTGTAGCCAGCAGTATTTAGAAGTCCAAATGTAGAGTAATTAAATTGGTACTGCAGCACACTGCCAGCTAAACTCCACAGCAAATAAAAATGTCTGTAGAATTTGGTAGGGCAAGTGTTTGGTACCCCACCCACTTTTCTGATTGGTAATAAAAAGGTACAGTTACTTCATCAAATATCAACAACATTTCTAGGAAATGTGCTCTTCTTGGTTCAGTTCAGGTATCAAACAAAGACATTTCTGGCTCAGGAACCAGAAGCATGTGCTGGAAAACCCAGCTCAAAGCCTATCCTTTTGAATGCTTAAAATCTGAGGGTTCAAGTGCAATAATGCCTGAAGAAATCCAGGCAGAAGACATTTATCTTTTATCAGTAACTTTTGTTCTAAGGAATACCTGAAGAATACACTTACCATAAAATGTCAGGTACCCAAAGAGAGCAGATATAAAGTAAATTAGGAAACTCAGCCCAATTCCTGTGACAGTTACATTCTGCATTCTCCTTTTGGATGGACTAAAATGGAGAAAGAAAAGCAAATCAGTGTTGTTTTATCAGTATTGTATTAATCAGGATGATTAAACACAGCACAATCTATACAGTACCTCGCCTTTCATAAGGAAGTTTTGGCCTAATTTAAGGTCACTGAAGATTTGCTGAGGTCTGTGCTGTCACTGATATTTAGGGGGTTCAAAAGTATTTTTAATGTGGCAATTAAAAGGGCACTTTTCAAGCAGACAATTAACACTTTCCCCATCTGGTATGTAATTTAGACTTCCCAGTGTTTCTTTTAAATGAACTGGGATTTACCAGGATGATACCTGTTCAGAGCCAGGAACAGAATCTGTGTCAAAAACCCTCACTGGATCAGATATGGCCAAATGCAGATTCAGTTACAGCCATAAAAATTGGCTATTAAAGTACCTTAGCAAATGACCTATTTTTTCTCCTGATTGTCCAGGGCAGGACAATATCCTGACACTGATGATGGAACCACATTTGTTACTTTTCATTCCTCTAAGAGAGAAAAAGCCAGTACAGACTAAAACTATACATTTCCCAAAACCTTGAAAGTTCCTTATTCTGCAGTGTTTGATGGTACAGACCTAAAAATAAAAAATACTCAGGGAAAGTATTACAAAAAGGTTATAATTCTATTTTAATATTGCATGTTTTCATACATTACCTTTGGAGCTCACAATAGATTGGCAAGACTGAGGTATGGCACAGAAAAGAGAAGGCCATAGTTGGTATTGCATAAGCACTCTGAAAGAGAAAGAAAACATCTTGTAAGTTGTTTGCTATTACTGCTGGTTGGAAAAATATCTGTATGAACTCAGAATTCAGTTCAAGTGTTGGAAGTCAGTGGAAATATTTCCAGATGAATGCTTTGAGATAAATCTCCACAAAACAGAACTGGTGTCTCTAAATCAGTCCACAAAAATTCAACCTTTTCAAGTCACGGCAGTTCAAGTGGACATAGCTCAGTTTCATCATCAGAAGTCATGCTGCCTATAAGCCAAAAACTGGAAGATTTTCTTTTTTGACTATACTGAAGCCAATTGCTTATGTAGAAAGGGCAGGATGTGTCCCAGAGCCAGTATATCACTTGTGAAATTCTCTAAGAATTTGTCCAAATTCTAATATCCATGACTAACTGTAAAATTACTGATTCCTTCACCCTGACCTCACTATTTTATTACTCCTTCAGAAAAAATTGGATAAAGCATAAAATATAACAGAAAATATTAACAGGAAATACAACATGCTTTGGCATCTAAAGTTTTAAGACAGTTATGTAATTAAAGATGCAACCACACAATTAGTGGTGTATTATTCCAAAAATGTTAATAAAAGAGATGAATCATCTAGTACAGCTTACTGCAATTGCCAAGTAGAATAAGCTGAACTATAACAAACACCTTTGTGCTGAAATAATCAGGCCCATACTGGTAAATATTTGCCACTTCCTATTGATAAAGCCAATTTTAAAAAAGGAGGAGAGATGAGTCCCAAGATTCTTCAAAGCACGAAAGGCATCTCACATTAGATGTTTCTGGTCAAAGCACCATTTCTTCTTTTATCTATAGATAATATTTGTCTGATGTTTGCATTACCCAAGCTTTTTTTTTTCTTCCCTTTTTTCTTGGGAGAGGAGGGTGGACTTTTGTTTTTTCAGAGAAATGCAGCCACATCCCCCCTAGACCTCACTACAGGGCTACCCCAGATTTACCCTTTTCCCTTCCTCTTCACCCCCCTGAGACCAGGGCTCTACATGACACTTCCCCTCCTGCAAGCCTTGATGGGTGGTTACATGATTTAACTGCCATGTTAATTAACAAATACCAGAGCTGGCACCCAATGAGATGCACAAAATGGCATCAGGCCTGAAGGATCAGCTTCAGGTAAGGAAAAACTAAGGTTAGTTTCAGGAAAGCTGCTCTACCCTGCCAGGAACTAAGAGCACACAGCCAAGCAGCACCAACTTCCAGCTGAGGGCTTGATCTGATTGCAGGATGAGGCTGACCACTGCTTCAGCTGTTATACTTTCTTCTTTGGTCACATTTCCAAAATATTTTCATAAATGCTAACTTGGACATTCAGCCTTCATACAAAAAAAAAAAAAAAAGTGAGACTGGATAGCACTTGGCAGCAGGTACAGAAAATATTTCAGCAGCCCATAACGAGTTTTACACAAGGATAGCTTACCCTGGATAAGGTATAAACCTCAATTTTTTCAATACCACCACCCCCCTTTAAGTTTGTGTATTGTTAATAGAGATTACCTCTTTTGAAAGATGAAAGAGCTTTGCTTTACAATCCCCAGTAGAATTTGAAACCTGTAAAAAACATAAATGCAAAAAAAAAAAGGCATAATGAAAGAATAAGCCCAAACCACAGACATGAAACTCTTCAGATTCTGTGATGATTAATAAAAGAAGGAATTTAAATTGCAAGCCATTCTGAAAGTGTTAATGTAAAAAAAGCATTACAGTTTACTAATAAAATTAGAACTTCAAACCAGCATGCACTTTACCTGTAAAGTCTCTATGGCACTACTCAGAGGTAGAGGACAAGGAATCGACCATTTTTTAATCACAACCTGCAGAGACAGCATATTTCATGTATGAATATCCTAAAAATCAGTTTTCAATTTAGATACAGAGCAGAAGTATCAGCCTGCTGGAACACCCAGCAGGGAGCTCCACCCCCAGTAAATCACCAGGCCTGCCTGGCAGCCAGGCCACCAGAAGGAGACTGGCCAGAAAAGCCTGTCAGTGCCATTCCATGCAGCTGCTCACCCTGCACAGCTGGCAGCCTCATGGCCCAGGGATCTGGAAGTGGGGCAATATTGTAAATCAAAGGCAACTGGGACAAAGGGGAGAGAGAATGATGCATTTGACTTTATCATCAGAAGGCTATATTATACATTATATTATTATATATTATACTATACTATGTACATTGTATTTAAACTGAATTTGCTATGCACTTACTCTTGCTTACAACTGCTCCCACTGCACTCATCTCTCATTTTCTCGTGACAGTCTGACACATACACACACTTCTTGGCCCTGACAGGCCAAGGGAACAAAACATCCTCACTATGGGTAAACAATTTCTATATTACATTCTACTTTAACACAACACAAGCACAGCAAGCGAGATAAGAATTGTGTTTTCCTTCTTCTCTGCTTGTCTCACAGCTTCTCTCTGTTCAAAGAGCATGTGAACACTACAGGGCACTGCAATGGGCTCTGCCATGAGCTGAAATCCAAGCAGACTCCCCTCCCAGGCAGGATTGCTGCTGTGGTAGAGCCCAGCCTGCACCCGCAGCACACGAGCCCTCAACAGAGATAGAGCAGAGCCTAGGGCTAATCTTGAAAGGCAGAAACATATGGTTTGGACTAGAAAGCAAAGGAAAAACAATAAATGCAATTATTGTCCCAGAATGTCATTGGGCCTTCAGCTACACCCTGCTGGTTTAGGGACTGCTAAGTAACAGGGCTGAAAATCAAAGGGAAATTAAAATAAGAAATGTTACCTCCTCTTTCAGGAGCCCAGTTTAAAATGATAGTTGCATTGCTCTCCTCACCCTAATTAATTTCCTATTGTAGTTGCCTGGCTTTAGAGGTTATAATTCTTTTGAAGCCTAGAGCAAATCATTAAAAACTTAATTAAAGACTCAGATTCACGAGAAGAATAACATGCAAGGGAGCTCTTCTCCTGGCTCAGAGAACTGTGCCCTGCATGCTGCCAAGTGGTGTTTCCCAGAGGATTAGATGCTCCCTCTTGTCACCAGTGCCAGGGGAGGCAAACAAATGTTACCTCTGGCCAAAATGTGGGGAAAGAAAACTGTGGGTACACAGCAGGCTGAGTGCACTGTGGCAGGAACACTTTTTAAACTGCACAGAACAACTCAGTCAAGGTATGGAACTAAGTGTGAGCCTGCTCAACAGCAGCCTGCAAAAAACACCAAACACTAAAATATAGCTTGGGCTGGGGTTGTATTTAAAGGCACCCAAAGAGGGGAAGGCTTTGAAGGCTCCAAAGCAGTCAGCTTTGTAGGAACTCCCCCAGTCCAGTCTAAAGCTGGAACAGGCACTGGGAAGGGGCAGGGAGCTGAAGGGCAAGGTTTGGGGAAAGTAAAATGTGCCTGGCAGTGGTGAGGGGAAGACTTCCTGCAAGCTAAAGAGCAAAGATATATATAAACATTGCAGAGGGAGGACCAGACAAGCCAAACCTAAAAGGCTGGAGAACATTTTTCTAAAATAAATGTAATACAGATTAAGAACAGACTGAAGTGGAAATAAAAGAAGACAAAATAAAATGTACTAGGTGCATTTAAAAAAACTCTATTTATTTTTGGCCACTTGCTTAATTATTTAAATGTATGTGGGTTTCCAATTGCAGTCTAATGAGTTTCCCCAACAGGAAAGGATTTTTAAGCTGGCAGCACAGCCCAGTTAGCTGAGCAGTCATGCAGGCACCACAACCTTCCTCTAGAACTTTAAGCCTATTTCATATAAACATTTTTTTGAGTATAAAAAATGTTTGGTTTTAAGTGAAAAAAACTTAAAAATCAAGAGAGATTCTAGTGAAAAAAGGGTATTTTAAGCCCACACTGGACACATTGCTAAAGAATAAAGTTAGAGGCTCAAAGTGTTCTAATATCCTCAGTGATTTTTTTTGTGTCCTGCAGAGGGAAAACAGGAATCCCTTTATTCCAGCAGTACTGACAGCACTGGGCAAAGGGGCTGCCTGTGCATAACATCACTCATTGCATGTGGCAGGTTCCCAGTCTGCATCATGTTTTTTTCTGGGAACACAAACAAGAGATTTAGACAAACACCATCAGCAATCATTAACACCTTTGCTGAACCAAATAATGCTGTCTCCACACACACACACTAAAATACAAGTCTTCTTTATATATAGCAAGAGGGGAGGGAATAACAAAACAAAATAACAATCACAATTTTTTTTCCCCTGAGGATTCAAGTCAGGGAAGTATTCAACAACTGAGCCACAAAAGTGCTCAGGAGCTCACAGAATCTGGCTTTGAATGAATAATTACACATACTTGTTTTTCTCCTAGATCAGCTCATCTCAGTGTCTGCAATATTTTTGCAAATAAAGCCCAGAACCAGTTTTTTGGCTTTAAAGGAAGAGATACTGAGGCACAGAGAGGACACTTGAGCCCCAGAACAAAGAAGTCTCCAGGCCTTTGCTCAGTGCTCTCCCTGACCAGACTGACCAGGATGTCTCTTTTCTGCAAGCTGCAGTAAAATTGTGGCTTGCTGGCAAAAAGCTGAACAGATGGTGTGCACTTGAAAAGGCACAGAATTACTGTATATGCAAAATATAATTCTATCACTTCCATATGACTAACACAGTTCTCTTCTGGAACAAATTAAAACATATCTGCCACACAGAAATTAACAGTGTGCAAACTAAAACACCATTTCAACAGCACATATCACCCACTTCAAAGCAATTAGATATGAAAACTAAACCACATTTAATGCCTTTGACTTTCAGGGCCTGAGCAAGTCACAGGGAATATTCTGTCAAGAGTATTGGTTTTCTGGAAATATCCATAATGGCTTTAAAAATTTTGACCTCAGCTAGATTTACTGTGGCTGCTGCTTTGCCATTTAACAAGAAAGAGTAAGCACACAAACTTTAACATTTCATTAAAAATCCAGCAGTCTGTACCCCTCCCTTAGCACTTTGTACCCCCTTTTTTCATAGAGAATCACAAACTAAAATCTAGTTTAACTCATCCCAGCTTGGCATGGCTGCACACAATTCTTGCTTGCACTTCTTTGCTTTTTCAGGGACCGAAGTTGTTTTCAAATGCATCCACCCATTACAACAGCTCTCCTCAGAGATCCATACACATTCCCTTTGAAATCCAGGAGCTGAACTGGTTTTAAAACCCTTGCAACTTGCTTCTGCCAAAGGCCTGTGTCAGCATTATACTTAGTGCTTTTTCTTACCTTTTTTTTTTTTCCTTTTTTTTTCTTTTAAAGATAAATTTTAGGAGAGAGGTCAAAAGTTAAGGTAATTTATAAATATTACAAATGAATTTCCATTAACTCTGGAGAGGCTGTGGCTGCTTCTCAATATTCAGCTTAAGAAGAATACTTCCCAAGGTCCTACAAACACTGCAGCTCTCCAGGGATACCCTAGGGAGATGTTTTGACAGCTTTGAAGTTTGGTTTTATCACATGGTTCAGTTCCTAATGGATTGCCTTGGTCTCCTGGATGGCATGTTTGTTCAACTTGCCTTCAACTCTGTTTATCCCTTTGTAAAACAGGTATTAAATGCAAGTCAATGCAAGCCAGAATGACAGGGCAGAGGGGGAACATTTTTGCCAGGCTCCCAAATAAGATTCAAACAGATGACAGAGTGAGAGTTGCTCAGTTGTACCACATATTACACATGTGCATTAACACACTTTTTCCCTTTAAAAAGAAAAAAAAGTGCAACTTAAAGGCACATTTTCTCTCTTAGATCTGCCTAGCAGGTCTCACTTTTGATATTTGGAAACATCTACCTCACAGGGGCCTTGAGAGGGTGAACATCAGGGTCAAAAACCCCCATATGGCTCAGAGAAGAGAACTTTTCCTTTCAGCTGGAGAGGAGAATAAGGTCATTGACGTATTAATGAATCTTGTAAACTGCCTTAATGAAGTTCTAGTTTTCTTTGCCTTTTTCTGAACTCTGTCACTCCATTATACATGTAAATTTAATTTATTTTGGAGTTTATTAAATTTTCTGCTGTACTAGTTGCAGTAAGTAATAGTTAGAAGTTAAGAAAACAGAATTCCATTCTGCTGTTAGTAGGGAAACAAAAATGTATGTGCCAGCTCCCTTTGCTGCACCACCAGCAAAAAAAAAAAAAAAAAAAGAATTGTTATATTTACCAGCCCAAAATATAATTATTTTAACTCTTTTCACATGCTTGGAAGTTCATACACATTTCCCAGCCTCAGCAAAACAAATGTAATCTGTTCAAGCAAGCACATCCTGAAGAAAATTCTAAATTTCACATAAAAAATTAAGGGGGAGGGGAAGACAATTAATTTCAAAACAGGCTTATGAAAACATTCAAACAATAAGAGAAAAAAAAAAAAAGAAGCTGTGCAGAGATTTTTTAACTTACCACAAGAGTAAAGTACACCGTAAAGAAAAATGATAAACTACTTGTGTAGCCAAGAAAGCCTGTAAAATAACAGTAAAAATAAAAGAGAATTTATAAGGAAAGTGATCCTAATGTACAGCTAAAGCTTTACATTTTAGGCATGTTTTCTATTACAGTGCTTGGTATCTGGGGCTTAGGACTCAGAATAACAACATTCCAACTGCCTGTCACAGATCATTTATGTAGTTTTGTAGGGCAGAATTAGAACTGGCTTACCACTAATGGCATGCTGTAAGTAAATGCAGCTCTTTAATGTTCTGCTGTAAAGATTTTATTTTAGTATTGCAGACAAAATACTACTGCAACCCAAGTAATAGGTTAACTAGGCAGGGCTGGAAGGCAGAACACACTACAACAACTTAAGTAATCACCACCACCACCAGCCCCCTGCCAGTTTAAATAAATAAATAACCCATTAAGGTTTTAAAGTCTTCAACTGTAATTGCTACTAAAGTAGAATAATATTCTCTTCTCTCCTTTAATTACTCACCAATTTTAGGAAGAAGGGCAAGAGGAAAAACAATGCAGACTGAAGTAAGCAGCAGCAGCAGTCTCCCATCCAGGTACCAAGACCTGTTGGAAAATTGATTTAGGATTGATACAAAGCTCAGGAGTCCTAAAAATATGTTTAACTTAGAACTGTGCTTTTAGACAAAGCAACCACTAGGACAAGAAAAAAATAATTTCCTGTCTCACATGCTATTTACATGAATTTGTACTCCGAGTTTCTACACTGATATAAAACAGAGCTCCCAGATAATCTTCATTCTGTAAGAAACCAGCCCTGCAAGCAATGTTCCACAGGCAAGTGTCTGCATGGATCAGGGGTCTGATGTGTGCCAATTAATAATTCTCATCAGCACAACATGCAAATCCCTGCCTTGATTCACAGCAATGGTCAGAGGGAAGGGTATTTCATACCCAACAGATTTCCAGCAGAAGTACTTACACATCACAGTGTGTGTCTAAAACTGGGTTACAATGAGCTGCACATTTACACACCTGAAGAAGCAGCAACATCAATTCCCACTCACTGCTGAGCTTCCCTTCCTTGCATACATCCATAAAAAATGTAAAGGACAGAAGGGATAAAAATTATGCTGATGAAATCTGGTAGAATGTTTATACATAAAACCACACATATTAAAAAAACATTGTAGAGGCACATTAAGTCCTCACACATTTAAAATCTATTTGAAGCATCAAAATACCAGCTCTGAAGTGAGGAAAGCACAGATGGATAAGTTGTTAAATAACAGAAACATTTTGAGGGTGCCTGCCCTCACTTGGCAATAACCATATCCTGTACTGATAAACATCTTGCACATCAGCCTCCAACTTTACCACCTATAAACACCTTGACTTCTGACCTTCCAGTTTATTTAGTCCAGGATATGGTTAGCACCTAATAAACAGGCAGCACCTCAAATTATCATGAGGGAAGTACCAGAACACCTGTGTTAAAGAAGAATTACCATACAGGTATATTAACTACTGCCATACAGCATGGACAGCCACTTGAGTCACTTGTTTGGAAAGAAGATGTAATGCAAGTGAACAGAGAAATTTCAAGTTTGAGGGCATGTTCACTGTAGTAAACCCAAAACAACCATTAGCTGACAATGTCTGCATTAAAAATGAGTCTAAATACATCATTCTTCAGAAAGTGTATTATTAGCTCTGTCTGCTATTGCTACAGCGAAGAAGCAACTTTGCCAAAATCAGCTTCTTGCTGTAGCATTTATTCTTCATGTTGTTATTATTTACTATTTATATTTTTTTAAACATTTTCTTTCTTTCCAGTCTGGTGGATGTTCAGATTAGGAGGAACAGCATCACGGCAGAGAACATAAGGATCATGCACTATGTGGAGATGTGGGACCTCAGTTTAAATCTCCTGATTGCAAACCCACAGCTGTCACTGAGGTTCACAAGCTCAGTAGAGCAGACAGAAAATTATTTTGGTTACTTTATAGTAAATGAAGGACCATTTGTTTGGAGAGGGGGACAGAGAGGAAAATAGCAGTGAGGAAATGAAGGAGAAAAAGTAGTTTTCTATACTGCTTCATTCTGGAATACCAATTCTTATACTTAAAAAGACCTCAAAAAAGTCCATAGTGGGCTTGTTATTGGAAAATGTATCCACTTTCTCCTCAAAGTACTGATATAAAAATACACTTTTTTTCCTATGGCAGAATAAATGTTTTGATAGTGCCTTTAAAATCAATCTGATCTGTAAATTTAATCCTATATGATAAAAGCATTCAAAATATGAAATACAGAATATAAATCCTTGACTCTGCTGAAAAAGCTTTGGCATGCAGATGTTTCTCCTCCCTCCCCCTTATTTTAACTAAAAGCAGACATTTATAAATCGCTTTAATTTCATTCCTGAATTCAACAGAACAAGATATTCATATGTTCTAAATTAGGATCTTACTCTCAGTTCATATCAATTATACAACACACAAGCAAGACAACTTAATTGCATCAATCACATCCTCTGACAGGGTCATTAAATGTTAACAGAGGGCTCACAAATTACAACTTTTTAACACAATCCTCATTTGAAACTATGTTCATGTCATCAAAACTATGTGGAATTCTTGTTATGCAGACAGAAACATCTCCACTCAATATTAATAAGTGTTCATACTGTATGGTTTTGTTTTTTAAAGACATGAGGATGTGTCAGACTGGCTCTGAGCCTCTCAAACATATGCACACCTGCTAACCTCTACCTATAAAAATAATTTAATGCAAAGAACATTCTGTAAATGGCTTTCCCAAATGCACAGCTTGGGAAGGTTTATGCATATAAAATACTTTCACAGATAGTTTAACTGACATTTTTGATACATCCCAACTCCAGTTAAGATAAATTCTGCACCAAATGAAAGCGTATCAAATGTTATAATGACTTAAGAAACACAGAACAGTTGTGCAATCCCATCTGGAAACAAGTGGTCCAGGTAAAGAAGTTGAATAAAACTATTCAATATTTATGCCCTTTGCATAAATAAGTTGCTTCTTAGGCTTAGTATTTGATTACCTATTTTTGTTGAACAATTTCCTACCATTTAAAAGGTCAGCTAGTAAAAATGTGTACCTAACATCTACAAAAAAATACATAGAAACAAAAGATTATGATCTAGCATGGCCATTCATATGGCAAAAGAAATTAAATATAGATGTGGACACACATATGTGCATGTTCCTGGAATACTGCTTGAGCACTGCACTTGAACAGTTTGCTTGGACAAATACTAGAGGAAGGAATTTGTGTTACATAAACACTGATTGATGCAAGAACTCCAATTTACAGAGGCAGTAACTGGATGAGACCAGGCTGCCCCTCACCTAAGCACTGGAGCTGTGGTTGGGATTCCTATGGACAATTTCAGCTCTTTCTAAATGCAAAGCTGAGCTTCACTCCCGTCTCCAACTGAAGCTTCAGCTAAGGAAGAAGCAGGGGTGTTGGCAGAGCTGACAGACCACTGAGGATTTGCAACAGCTCAGGTGATTTATGAAAAACAGCTCAACCTGTAACCTGGGTGCTCACATCCAGGAGATCTGAGGTAGGACCTGGACAAAGCTGTTGGGAGCATTATCCCACGGGCACCTTAATGAAGTTTTCACAGAGCTTTTTTCAGACAGAACAACCATTGGAGCAGCACAGGGTTGAACCTCCAGGTTCCACCTAACTGGGAGTTTTCTTAAGCTGTCTGTTTCAAAGTGTACCTTTGCTGGAAGAAAATTCACTTTGCATAAACAGAGCTGACATAAAATTAAAACCACTAGTAAGAGATGTTAGATGCTAAATTTGGGGTTAGACAGATTGGAATACATGCAGCAGATACAGCAGCACCTCAACACCACTGTGTATGAAGAGTCTGAAATATGAGTTTGGAGGAGAAGGTTACAGCACCCAAATGAAAAGCTGGTAACTACCACAGCTGGAAGAGATACATTATCAAACTAAAAATAACATATATGCAGATATAAAATGTAATATACATATATATATATACACATGAAATGCAATCATTTAGGAAAAAAGAAAACCCTGACAAAAAACCTTACTAAAACTGGGAGGGCCCGAAGGGCAGAAAGACAGAAAGCAAGATTACAGCCACAATTAATTTTTCAAACTCATTATAAAATCCAGAAGTTGCAAATGATAAAATAGAAAATCAACTAAAGTACCTTTTAACAAACTGATTTCCCACTTAAAGTTCACCCACAACATTCAGGAATAATACAAGCATCACATAGCCTTGAGACAATTTCAGCACATTTCAATCCAGAGCAAGTTTTGAGCTCAAAACATCTGAAAATAGCAGTTTGGAAAAACAGCTGTAAGGCACTCCAAGATACACTGTTAGGAATGACAGGAGCATGGAACAACTCAAACAAGATATTTCAGTGCTGAAGCTGCAGTGTTTGCCTTTGATTTCTTGTGACAGTTCCAATGGAAATGTGAGGGACACACTCCTTACAAACAGCTTTACAGCTCAACTGCAAAAAATAACTTCTTTACTGGGAGCCAAGTTTAGGTATTATAAACCAGGTCTGGAAACCTGGCATTTTTCCCAAGCCAAGTCCAATTACTAGAGTGAGACAACAAAATATTTCCATATAAATGCCTGCCATTTTTTGTACTGTGATTTTGAATTATGTGAAGTGATAACATGACAGCAGTGGAAAT
Organism: Calcarius lapponicus; assembly: GCA_039654755.1. Lineage (NCBI taxonomy): Eukaryota > Metazoa > Chordata > Aves > Passeriformes > Fringillidae > Calcarius > Calcarius lapponicus. The sequence continues at coordinate 61,965,186 of CM077468.1, read as the reverse complement.
GCTTCTTCTCCTCCCCCTTCCAGCACCTTCCTGCTTCCCCTTTTACAATATTACAGGAAGGAGATTCCTGTAGATGGAGTTTTGCCACTGACTTTAAGGTCGTAGGATAGGAAATCACCATGAGGAAAGAATCACGCTCTGTGTGTGTGTGCTGCAAATGACCTGCACTTGCCAAATACATTTCATATTCCAACAACTCATGTAAATGACTATTTAAATTCAAGTGTGAGATCAGAGAAGTGTCAGCAACCATCACTTTCAGCAGTGCTGGACCCCTTTTTTCTTCAAGACAAACACAGAATGCACGAAGCATTTTTCCTTACCCGCTCTCGGCTCCACTCAAAAGCCCCGCGACAGCCCCAGGAAGTTCAGACTTGACAATTAACAGATAAGATGACATGGCTGCAAACAGAAGCAGGACAGATTTAGCAGAGGAACAGCAGCATCTCAGCCAGCAGGGCTGGACCAGCAGGGCTGTGCCTGGAACATCTCAGCTCCGTGTGAGACACCGCGGCACCAGAACCAGAATTTATTTTCTCATATACTTCCTTTAAAAATAGCTGCAAGTACTGCACTGATGTCAGCTAATGCCTCCAAAGAGACACTTACAGTGTGAGTCTTGAAACAAGGAAAACATAATCCAAAGGACTAAAAGGCAAAATAATGTAATATATAGTCTTGCCTTTCTACCTGGGAATATAGACCTACAGCCTAGAGAGAGACTATAAGGCTGCAGCACTCTTCCCTCCTCTTTATGAGACATTATTCATGATGAGAGTAAATAATATTTGTTTCTCTCAATACAATAGGGTTTTTTAAAAGACTCAGTTTTTAGAGTTGTTCAATTGCTGTTGTACTAAATAAATACAAGGCAGAAATTCAAACACAGGTATAGGACTTGAAAGGGATTTTTTATATAGTGCAAGGTTTGGTCCTTAGAGCTAAGAGGATTATCAGTGACAGATCCCTGCTTCTCATGACAAATCCATCACCAACAAAATGCCAACAATAGTAAGTGCAGAACTGTACAGGAACTGTGAAGCAGAAGAGAAATTATTAGCTACTCTTACAGGGATTATTGACTTGAAATTAAGTGTTTCTAATTCTATTCAGCAGAAAGCAATCCAAAAGCTCCTTCACAGTGCCACTTTTCTCCTTCACTAAATACTGTGATCAAAGGAATGAATGAGAGGGTTTTTAAATCCCAATTTATACTAGTCTGATTCCTTCACATACTCTTCATGTTGCTTTTTTAGGTAACCAACAGAGAATTACTCAAAAAATCAAGCTTTACAAACAGCTTGAACAAGCATCAAAGCCTAAGTGAAACTAATTTCAATCCTGCAGCAGCAAGTCATTTTAGTGTTGTGTCAGTAAAAGCTTAGTTACATTCAATCCCTGACAAAAATTCATCTGTTGTACTCAAATTTTACTGTTCTGTATTTAGTAATTCTTTAGAATTTTACCATGGTGTATTTAATCATGTTTTAAAATTGCAACATTACATTTTGAAAAGGCAAACCTTCATAAGCTGATATTTGAATAAGTTTGTGTGGGATTTTTTATTTAAGAACTTTTTTGAATCTTAAAAGAAAAGATGTGAGAACTCAGACACTGCTGTACCAGAGCAGTTACTGTTAAATTTTGAAGAAAGTTTAAGGTGGTCCCATAAAGACAGAGAATTCTATTAACACAAAGTGACATCTGCCTACCACAAGGTTAAATTAAAACCATTTGGTAAGTAACTAAATAATAATATTGACTTCTTCATTATTAAAAGCTCTGGGTTTTCCCAATATTTATGTATATTTAGAAACATGTAGCTGTTGATCGTGTGTGCTGAGGTATTTATCTGCTGTCCTGATTTACTCTCCTACAAAAGAGTGTATTTTCAACCAGAGAAAATTACAGCATGCATATTTCTAAGTCACTAGAATTTGTAAGTAAATTAACCCAATTTTTCATGCTAAGTTGCAGGCAGCTGCATATTTCCTTCTAATTTTAAAAAAAAACTAAGTGGGAGGGAGGGAAAGGAAAATCCCTCTAAATTGCAATTCAACTTTATTTAACCATCAGCCTTCTCTCCTGTGTGATACACAACTTCATATACAAGCAAGTCAGAATTTTCATATATTTATGTCTGTCAGAAAGATTTCAAAACTAGTTCTTTTGCAGTCTCCACTGCAAAAACCTTCAAATTAATTTCCAGATCAGATTTCCTCCAATATGCAATCTGTCACTCTGCCCTTGCATTCCTATTAGCCTCTGGCTAATCACTTGATCACTTATCCTTTGTTGCTCACTCTTTGTTTTTGAGAGGAGTCCTATTTCACTGAATTCCACTCCTAAGCAAGGAGCCAGTCCTGCACCAAGAAAATTGTGCATGCTGAACATTTGTGTGCATCTTTCTTCCTTTCTCTGGGCATATGGGAAACAATCTCACATAGCAGGATTTTTTATATTCTCTTGTTTGTACTAACTGAATATTAAAATGTATATTAAATATCTATTTGATATTTAAATATATATTAAATAATTTTATTTATATCCTGATGTTGGAATCCTAGGTAAAAAATTATTTAATTTAAACTGTGTTTTTTGTTTAAACAAGATCTGAATCTTGTGCATGAATCTGAGCAGAATGCCCATACTTAATACAGTTTAAAAAGCCAAATTCTGCTTTTAGTTCATTTGCAAACACAGTTTTAATTCTCCTCGGGAGAAACAACTCCTTGTAGCTTTACTTGCCATCAAGACACAAACCACTGTGTAACTCTGCAACACACTAAAGAGTGAGCAAAGAACATGGTTGGTTTGTTTGTTTTTTAAAGATGAAACTAAAACAAGAGAAACTAAAACAATGCGACAGTCTTTTTCTACTTGAGGAACTGAGAGCACAGAATGAGACAGACAAAAAGCCAGGTATCCTTTGCCCCACATAACAATCTGAACCTCACTTCCCTGACTCAGGCTGTGTTGTACAAATGAAACCTCAGCTCTCCTTGGCAGCCTTGATGTGCCACGGAAGGAAGAGATTACACAGCCACAGGCTGAGCTGTGACACAAGAGAACACAACAAAAAGCACAACATCCTCATGCTCTGATTTACCCTGAAATGCTGACATGAGACACCTATTCCAGCACTGAATTCCAGCTTTCCTGCAGAACAAACTCTCTGCAATGGCTTGGTCTGAGGCTGCAGCAATAGGGGGATGCCACAAGGGCTGAACCAGAATTAAGTCAGCAACCCTCACATGGTCACTTCCTAATTTTCAGGTTCTGAATTTGCATGTATTATGTTAGTTTGAGGTAATTTTCAGTATGCACCAAGAGCTACTTGATGGAGAACAGTTCTGAACTCCTCAACAGGCCTTGACACACCAGAACACAGCAGAAATCATAATTATGTTATTAGTTTAGTATTCTGTACACTTACACTGTGTTGAAAGCAGTAAGAAATATTGCTCTTAAAATACCTATCACTGTGCCATGATCTGAAAACTTGCTATTAGCTGACAGAAAAAAACAAAAGGTTTATTAAAATATAAAACTGAGTAATTGCTTTACACTTCCATTACTACAGCCTGCAGTGCCAGCATGAGCTGTGACTCTATAAATACACACAGCATACATTATTCAGAATGTCTGTGCTGTGCTACCAATATTGTTTAACGCTGACCATATGCACCCCTATCTGAAATAACAGTTGCTAGAGAAAAGGTTGTTTTTTAAATAGTCCTCAAAATACCTCTTCTGAGGTAGCCCAAACTTAAAATACATGGGTAGTTGATTGGTTAAAAGAAAAAAAAGTGTAACTTTTTTCTTATTATCCTACCAAAAAGAGACCAAATGCTAAAGTCCACAGCAAGAATGTCAGAGAATGTACAATAAACTTTTAAGTAAACATAGAATTTATGGTGATTAATCCTTTTAAATCATTTCATTGAAGGGTCTGACTCTTCTGGTTAGCTTCTCCTCATCTGCCACTGTACATGCTGGTATCAGAGCCCTATAAATATGTCTTGCATTTTTAAGCACTGTGCAAAGATGGAAGCAAGCTCCCCTCCAAACTTCCCACAGGAGAAGAGAGGGCAGGTACTGGTTTTAATATGTCCTTAGTGGAAGCTTTAAAAAAGAATGTTGGGATAATTTACATTGTTTTAAATACATATGTAGAATGGAGTGTGTGACAGAAGATGTAATACTGGTTCATATAGAGAAATTCCAAGAACTCAAACAGGTTGTCAATTTCTTTGCTTGTCCTTCTATTATGGAGACTCATCCTGATGATTTTCTGTTCCCCAGCTTCCTTTTCCTTCTGTCTTCTTATTGTACACAGAACACACAGGCAGCAGACTTATTTTGGTAAAACTTCCTTAGTTTTAAGTGTACATTTATGCTGAAAGAACAGAAAAGTTTCCTGCATAGATCATCACATATTCCCTTCTCTAGTACAGCTGCAGGCTGGTATTTCTGTAATTTAATTTTTCTTCTATTATTTAAAGAAATCTTCATGTTTTTTAGAATACCAAACCTTCCAAGAACCTTCCATTCACTGCAATAGGAAAACACAGGAGCATGGGTCATCAATTGTTAAATTAGTACAGGAGCTGACAAACCTGCCCTTAATTAAGGCAGCTCTGCACTGGAAATCCTCACTTTGAATCAGTCAGGACAATTAGGCTTTCAGGTCAAAAGTAAACCATGCTGTGAAAACAAACATTTGAGTTTGTTTGAAAACAGAATTAGATTTCCCATACTTAAAGGAAGCTCAGTAATTTCTTAAGGTATTAAAGATGCAGGTCACAGCATGAAAAAGGTTGTATTTCATTTTATTCCTCCATGATTTGCACCGTTCATTCATTTTCAAAGTTTCTGGAGTATTGTACTTGCTGATTGCACAAAGGTTATTCCCATCCACTCCCTCAGCCTGAAAAAATATTTGCTTTATTTAAGTTGGAAAAAAATTTTGCAAACACGTTTAGAACTAAACTGCAGAATGCATCAATAGGCGGCAAGAGGAAGAAAAAAAAGAAAATAATTTACAATTAAAAAATGCCCACTTAGCTTGATAAAAAGAGGGGTTTATTAGTCTCTGCACAGCACTTCTAAGCAGGCACTCACAGAAAGCACGATTATATATATTTATATATATTTACATGGGGGGCAGCTAAATTAAATATTTCACTGTTTACCTCAGAAAAACAAAGGGGAGGGGATGTGGAAGCCAGCGGGAGAAGCTGGAGGCTCCCGAGGCGCCGAGCTGCCGGCAGCTCTCCCGGGAAGGCAGCCCAGGCCAGCAGAGGGTGGTGCTGCTTCTTTGAAATTTCTGCTTTGCACAGCGGCTACGCCTCTCCACTGATGCCGGGAAGCTTGAAAAATACGAAGCACGCGACTGTAAATACTTATTTAGGGTGTCTAACACTCGCAGCAGGGTCTCTGTGTGTTGTCTGTCACCTTGACAGTATTAACAGGCTATAAAATCTACACAGCAGCATCACGCATTGGAAGGAATCCTGTCACTCCCAGCCACTGCCTGCAGCATTCAGGCAGTGCTGAGGATAAAATCCATCCAGGCACACAGAATGAGCTTTTTTCCTCATCACTGATTCTTATAAAGAAGAAAAGTGTGTACCTTTGAGGACATGTTAGCTCCAGAATATGGAAACAAAAAATCAAAAAGCATCAGTTATGAGAATGACATTGAATTAAACTGTATTTATGTAAGAAAACAAATAATTCTTTGTAAAAGTAAGATAGCTGTCTGGAAAGTTTAGTTCCAAAGAATGACTGCAATGGCAACCTGGGGACAAGCCAAGGCAGGTTATCTGAAGAAACTGAATAAAATATATATTGCAAAAATCCTCATAGAGGCCACCTAAGCTACATGGTGGTACTGCAGCACTTCATCCCACTGTTAATAAATTTGAAATGATTAAACTCCTGTTCTCAGCAGTCTGGACTGATGTTTGTGTGCATCACAGCCACCAGGCCATATCTCAGCAGCAGTGACCTTCAGCTGAGGGCAGCCCCAGCCTGGGAAGCACACTGCAAAACTCCACATGCTTCCTGCTAAGCTCAGTGCTGGCATTTGTTAATGCTGGCAACGGGCTGAGAGCTGCTCTTGTGCAATACTTTATTGCATTTGTCTTCATTTTTCCACCAGCCTTGCTAAAAAATCAGCCCTTCTCTATCTTTATTACACATGCTTTAGGAGTCCTAAAGATTTTCTCTTGGGTACATGGCTGTGGACTGTCCTTCTCAGTCCCATCCACAGAAAAGGACAATTCTAGAAGGAGAAATTGCTGTCCTCCTTCCTCCCCTGCTTCAGAAAGCACCTGGGAATCGCCCAAAACTTCCTTGGTGGGGAGAGGGAAGAGCTGTGTGATTCCCAGCCACAGCTCTGGCCCACTGTGCCTCATCCATCACTTCCTAGAAGCACACCACCATTAAACAATAGCAGGGAATGCATCCAACTCCAGCTGCTCCTGGGAAGGATGACATGAAGAGCCAGCAGAGCCATGGAACTCAGCATTTCCAGCAGCAGCCTTGTGTGCCTCCAGGCCTGCAATTCCTCAAGGGCTCTCTCCCTTCTCTGAGGGCACCTGACACCATCTGGGACCCTTCAAGATCCTCTTCTTCAGAGCAGGTGAGAAATGGCCATAGGGAAGATGGCTGCAGAGGAAGATGTGTGGGAGGAGCAGATGAACAAACCTGAGCAGCCTGGGAAGTGCAGCTTGACAGTTCCCTTTTCCATGTGCTCTTTGCACCCACACACCAAGCAGCCCTGTCAGGACAAGGCAGTCCATTAAAGGGCTGCTGGATTGGGTCAAAAAACCTGAGAAAAGGAATGTAAAAATTACTAGCACTGGCCATCCCATTCGATCCTTTGTTCTCCCTCATTAACAAATACCTGTATTACAAGAACGTACTCATTATAAGGAAAGCAAGGCAAATGTTCTCCAAGTTTAGTCACTCTAAGCTCATATTCTATAGTCTTTTGAGTTAGGGTATTAAAATGATTCTAATTTACATTTGGATATTGAAAAGTCAACTCTGTCCTGGTGCATCCTTAGTTAATCTTGGTACTTTAATGGATTTTGATGTTTGATTTGTGTTACATGGATTAATTAAATGCCTTCCGAGGGACAATTAAAAATCTACTTATATCAGAGATGCATGTTCAAATTCCAAACAATGTACTTGAAAATTTGAACTTTAATTTGACCCATCAGTGCTTTCCTGCAGCTGTACAAAAATGGGATTTTTTTCCCTTGGGGATCCTGGTAATAGAAAAAAAAAATCAATTCCCCTATCTACACAAATCCCTGAGTGTATGCAATTAGAATGTAAGCTTTCTTTTAAAAACACACAAAGATGACAAATTGGAAAGCATAACTATTAAAATTATTACTAAAATGCTCTCTCCACCACAAATTAATCTAAATCACTTCTGCACTCAGGCTATTTTTAGAAGGGATCAGAGCAAACTTTAAAAAAAGCCCAGACAAGATGCAGATAGTGACAATAACCCTGGCAAAGTTGCTTAATCACAAGCCATCTTTCATTATCTCATGCTCTCTAATCACTTCTGAAATAAGATACCGTGTGATGCAACGCACCCAGGTCTGATGATGGAAGAGGTAACACAAAACAATTTTATTTTTAGCCATCCTCTGAAATCAAAGATGTTGACAGTGTGGATGTCTGCCCAACAGGCACTGTGCTCCTGGTTCCTTCAGCCAGCCAGCCAAACAGAAAGAGGGAAACACAGCAAACCAGCAGGACAGGCAGAGCCCAGGTTTTACACTTAATCCCAGCATGGATCCCAGTCAGGACAAACTACACTCCACAGTTCTCCCATGTAAAATCTGCAGAAGGACCAGAAAGACAAGAAAACTTCTTTGCTTTCCATGCAGTTCTTTAGGAGTCAAAGCTGTGAGAGAACTTTTCATATTTTATTTTTTTTTTAGGAGCCTGTCAGCCTGCAGCACAGTCACCTTCAGAGCTGCTCCTGACATGGGGGACTTGGACTGCAGCATCCAGCATGCACTGGTTTGGGGCTCCAGAGTTACTGAGCTGAGTTTTATTAAAAATGGCACAGAGGAAGTTATGAACTGTGATGAGGAAGAAATGAGAGTCATATTTCCTCTAACAACAGTCTTGTACATGATGCCAGAATCTCCAGAACCTGCTCTATGTATTCCTCCTTCTCTTGTACTGTTTATTTAGAGGTGCACTCAAACAGGAAAGGAAATGAAAAGATTTGTTCATTGCTACAGAACATCCTCTAAAACCTGTATGAATAAATAGTCTTTAATCATAGAATTGCTATGGTCACTGCTGCCTAAAATTAATGCTTGGATTTTTATAGCCATTTCATTTGGGCAGCTTTCATTATATCGGAACTTTTAGTATAAGAAAATATTCCAAGTTTATAATGAAAACACAGTTACTTTCTCTAGTTCTAGGTGCTTAGACAGTGACAAAAAACAGCAATCATTGAATTATCTGGACTTGACAGTAATCTTAAAGGAAAGAAGAACAGCACTGGAATGCTGTTTCCTTCTGTTGATGTATGTGAACATGGGTATCTCATGGTGGTAGGAATAATTCCCTCATTTAAAAGAAAGCATCCAAAACATTTACAACAAAAGAAAAATTAAAATAATTCTATTAGACTTCAAACTGTTCTACTTTCAGAAAAGTAATTTCTAAATATTTAGTGACTATCAAGTTTGTGAGCATACCTGAGGAACAGTTCAAGTACAAAACCAGGGAGTGTTTATTTTATTATGCCATGTACCAAGGAAGACAAAATAACACACAATGCAAGGGGACAGCCCACATGATGTAAGTCAGGAAGATAAACTCCCCCCAAAAAACAAGTTATTGAGCTGAAAAAAGAAAGCTCCCATTAATGCAAAACATATGAAAAACATCACAGCTAAGTAAACATTCACTTGCTGCACAAATCACTAAAATGCACAAGCAGGTTCCAACAGCAAAACCCAAACCACATGATCTGATAAAATGCAGCTACCAGATCCAAATGTACAGAAGAGCAGAGAGGAGATGCTGCTTCCTGAGCTCCTTTCAGTGAGGAGTGCAGCTCTAAGGGATGTGCTCCACATCCTGGGATGCAGCAACAGGCAGAGAATCCAACCCCCAAAATTCCCCCATCTATCCCACAACTACAGCCCCTCTGCTCAGCACCATCACAGAAGCCTTTCCCTTAAGTTTTCTGTCCTTTTAATCAGTTTCTTAAAAACACTTTAATTATTGCCTTTGGTGCTGGTGGAGCTTTGAAGCCTGTCACAGATTTAATACTGAGCATATGAAGTCTCTTACCTCCAATATTCTGGATAATTATTGTAGTTGCAACAAGGACCTATAAAAAAATTGATTTCTTTAGAAAGGGTAAGAAGGATAACTAAAATCATATGTCTACAGCAGGCATAAGCCACATGTGTACTCTCTTAAACACACCAGATGTAGCAGTGATAACAAGTCCTGAAAGGAAGGGAATCTTCTCCTTAGTGAGGAGTTTAACACATGGAAACCAGCACAATCTAAAATGAACATGGGAACAAAAATCCTTCCTGAAAATATCACATTTTTATTCTGAGACAGAGCAAGAGTAATGATACACTGAAGCCTGTTGTGCACAAAGAAGGTTTTTAAATCACTGAAAACATAAGTGCATTCTAACTGATATCAGGTGAACACAAATGAAAATTATCATTTATCTCTGAGAAGACAGCAGAGAATTGTACAAGCTCAAGTGTACTTCCTTATTCCTGAATATTTTTTACTGTCAGGAATGTCATTGGTTTTTAAAACTTGTAAACCAGATAGACTTTTCCTTAGCACTTGTGATTATTCATACTGAACTGATATGGAAGCAAAAATTATCACAGGCTAATAAAAAACTTGTCTGAATAAAAAGAAGATTTCCAACTGAAAAAAACCCCCAAAACCTAAAAGTGGCTATAAAGTTTTTCCAATGTTTTCTTTTGAGTTTAGCTGTAAAATACCATGATTGTGAGCTTCAGTTTTCTTTCTGCCCACTGCTCTTCTTGATATAGGACATTTCCTACATGAGTGCTGCCATTAAGTCAACTTAGAAAAGAATCAAGCTACAGTAATGAGAAGAAATACAAATTTGGCTTTTTGAAAAAAAATAATTTCCTATTTTAAATTAATTTAAAGTCAGTTCAAAACTCACCAAGGAAATGAAGAAAAAAAAAAAGGTATCTTGGAATTTGCCATAGATGGAAACAAATAGTTCACACCTTTGGAAAGGGAGAATCAGCAATCTTCCAACAGCAGAATATTTCCATTCTTACAAATCTCAGAAAAATACATTTGAAAGGAAATCACCAGGTTGAGTAACTGCTCTACTTCAAGAGTAGTTAATCAGTAGTTTACTCAAGCAAAGCTGCCAGTTCAAGCAAGGTTCTGCACTGGCCTGGCAGTATCATCCCCATGTGTGAGGGAGAACTAAGTACTGCTGCAGAGAAAAACAAACAAACAAACAAACAAACATAAAAGAAGTCATCTGTGCCTGACTGAAGTGAGAACTATCCAGGGACAGATGAGAATTCAGAATGGTTGTGGTGAAGTAGAAAAGCCTAAAAATCAACAAGACCAGTTAAAAACAAGGCATTCAGGAAGCAGACCTCAAATACATGACTTAAGAGCTACTAGATTGCAAAAACAGTCTGAGATAACACTCTCAGAAGCAGCAAAGCAGGCAAGTTTTAAGAAAAGTGTATAAATATCAAAGATGTTTCAAGTGACAAAGAAAACTGTTCCAGAAAACATCAGTTCACCAGGAAAACTTGGTGAACTTTGATTATTTTATCAAAAGAACAGCTTCCCAACAGAAATATTCCTGTGCTCTCCATGCACGCTGAAAATAAAAGGCCAGATAATTTTCAGCATAGACTACTTAAACTGCAAATAATGAAACAGTATATTAAGAAGAATTTAAAAAGAAAATACACACATATGATGTGAAGCTGTGAAATCTCCTTCACTAAAGCTTTTAAATAACAGATTAGACAAGCATCTGCCAAGAATGGTTTATGTATGTTCAGCCCTGCTTCAGGGCAAAGGCAGGGTAAGTCACATTTTAGTTTCTTTTTAAGCTCTATATTTCTATGACTTTTTCAAGTAATGGCTCATGGTTAATGTGCACAGAACAGCTCCTGTAAAAAATAACTATGTCTTATTCCTTGCTATTGTTAAGGTTTATTATCTCTTGAGGTTGATCACTTGTTAATTTGGTCAATAAATATTGATCCTCAGACTACACTCATCTGCTTATTAATGCTAATGGAAGCTTTACGAACACCTGATAGCTCAGGCTTAATTCTCACTGACATTTAGATAAAAGAAAGCAGTCTCTAGCCTGTTAAGTCAAACTAATTTTAAAAGGTTTGTACTGTTTCAGTAAAACATTAAAATCACACTCTGAAAAACCTGTTTTCAGTAAGGTGTAACTGGAACACAGAGCACAGAATTCACAAATTAACAAATTCACATTCCATGTGCTGTATTCACAGGCAGTAACATCAATACTGGGAAAGAGAGATTCAGAACACACTACCAAAAAAATAACAGTTAATATTTAAAATAATTAGTTAAAATAATAGTAAACATTTTGATTACTCTTGTATTAGAAATGGTTATGTTTGATGGTGGTTTTGTTTGGTTGCTTTGGTTTTTTGGGGGGTTTTGTGGGTTTTTATAATTATGAAATAAAACAAGTAAGACACATTCAAGTGAGGAGCTTATTAAACAAAATGAAACAAGTAACATGCATTATATGGACTCTTAGCTGTTCCTATAGTGGAAATGACATGAAAAGCCATCCCTTATCTCAGATCCCTATAAAATGCTGAAACACCAACAGCAAATCCAGCACTTCCCTGTCTCTTAACACTTTTACAACAGAGGCAGGACTGTATCAAATCTGAACCTTGAGCAACAATGCCAGCGAGCAGATTTGTACAAATAACTGAAAGTGAACACCCTGACAGGAAAGCAGCACAAAATCTTGCATTTCAGGAGGGTAAATTTAACTGAAGTTGGGCTTCTACAGAGCAGACACACAAACTGAAACCAAGTGAAAAGCTTCAGGCTGTCATGGATTTTTCTGCATACTATGGTGTTAGTAATATACTATTAATTTCATTTACATTTCTTTATTATGCAAAGAACATTTGCATATCAGAAGCATGAGACCAAGATAAAAAAACAGGTAAAAATGAATACTTACCTTTCCAGTTGATCCAAATGCAAAAAGGCCAAGGTCTTCATAAGAAGTGACAGCTGTTGGTAAGGGAAAAAAAGAAAAGAGCTAAAATATCTCTAACTTGAAAAGATTCAGAAAGAAAGCTCTATTTTTGGCCCTTTTCCCCCCTTTTTAAATTAATAAAATTCAGAATTAAAATAATATTTCATAGCATTTTAACTTACAAAATAACTTTTATATTTTATATTTATATAGGTTTTATATATTTATGTATATAGCTTTTATATTCACCTGTACTCCTGCTACAAAATCCAGCTTGATTTTCAAACATTCAGAGACTCTTCAGAAATTCAATTTAGTACTTGCAGTTTCAGTATTTAAAATATAATACTAGTACATTAATGGCAAATTGCCTTCTCCCAAAGATCTTCTTTGTGGGTGAAGGATTATGAAATTAGCATTAGCGATTAAATATAAAATATTTCTGTATTTTATTTATTAAAACAGCAGATTTTTTTAAATTAGGTTGAAAACAGAGGATACCTTTCCATCTTTCTACAAATACAAACATTGCAATCTTTCCAGCTTTTAAGAACCAATGTTTTCAAGAGAGTTGAAGGTAAACACCTTCTTTAGTTGAAACCTATTATTAAAAAAAACCCAAAAGAAAACCCAAAGCAAAACAAAAATCCTGCCCTTACCTGCACCCCACTTACATAATTACATGAAAACAGCCTGTGGTTTCCTGTGTAATTTTGCTGGGTTTTAGCTGAAGCTCACTTCTGTTATAACTCAAAACAATCCCTTCTCAGAGAGAAGGAACTCATATTAAAGCCTCTCACTGTTACTCGCTATTTTGTTATTAGAAACTCAAGCACTGTCAAAAAGATGAAAGTTTTCTGAGAAACACCATTCATTTTTTGGGTTATAATAAAACACCTGTGAATGCTTCAGAGGGAAAAATGAATCTCAAAGCCACATAATTCTGTTGTTGGTATCTCTTCCTTGGTTCTGTTTGGTACAACACTGCTCCTGTCACAGTTTAATTGAGGGCAGAGCTGTGCAAGCTGAGCTTTTCACACCTGGGTGAAGCCCCATCCTCTGTAAATGACACAAGGCAGGGGAGACACAGGACCTCACACAGATCAGATGGCAGCACTGGAGCCTCAGACCTGCCCAAGCTTAGGTGGTTTTATTTCACTGAAGTTCTGCACATAATTAGATCAGTGCCCCAGAGGAAAAAAGAACAAAACAAAAACAAACAGAAACCAAACCCAACAGAACTTCATGAATTTTCTCATATGGTTTTCTCAAGAGGAGTGTTTCCCGTGCTGCTCTACTACAGACACCAGCACACTATGACACTATAAATGAAATAACAAAATTAAATGGGCCAGAGTCAGTGCTCAGCATAAACCTGGAACTGACTCTAACAAATATAATTCAACAAAAAATATGTCTTACTAGATTTTATCTTGTATTTTTCCTAATTTCCATTTATAAAGTAGCTAATCACTATTAAACTACTTTAAAAATGCATTTTAGGTAGCCATCTTCATTACCATTAAAAAAAATCAGAAAAATAGTGAACATATTTAAGAGCAAGTTGTTTTTAGCATATGGTAATAAATATACAGCACACATGTATGAGGAGTTATGAGCAAAGAGAACAAAATTTTCCACACAATTCCAAAAGAGCAATATGAAACCTTAGAGTATTTTCTGTAGTAACTGTTTCTGTACTCAGTTTAGTCTGTAAACACTGGGAAGCCCTATTACTTGATCACATTACTTCTGTAATTTCAAGAATATATGGAACAAAATATTTAGTGCAATTTATATAAAGATAAGTAAGCTACCTGATTAGCTTATTTTTTATCATGTTATTAACACTCCATGGAAATTATCCCTTTAAATGTGAAGGGGCAAGTACAGCAATACAGCAATATTTGTGACTGACTCCTAAAATGAAAAAACAGCCACAAAACTTCAAAGTGCATCCCACCTAAATTCCCAATTTCTCTGCTTTACAGAGTAAGCTTAGCCCTTATCAGCCCAAAACAACACAGGTCATACTGAATTAACACCAGGACAAACACTGACTAAACTAATCTCAACTCAACACTTGGCAGTATTTTTTTTGCTAAGCCTTTTGGTCTACACAAATCACTTGATTTTGTCAAAGTCCAGACCAACATAAATGAGTAACTGAAGACACTTCTTTATTTCTGAACTGCAACTGAAATGCCTGTGCTTAATAAATCCTGGTCTCTGTTTGGAATGGAATTAGTATTAGTGCTTTCTTTTCAGAAGGTGTTTTATAGGTCACCTCTTTCCTAAATAATAGCTTACAAACAGTTTCAACAGTTTCTCTTCATCACCTTTTAATTTTTTCTATCTTGTTTTTAATATAAAAATACTAAAATTTCCTTCAAAATTTTTCCCACGGATTAAGTTTAATACTCTAACACTGTTTACAAATTAATATAGATTTTTTAAAGAAAAAGGTTAATTAAGTACTTTGGAATCAAATAAGTACAGAGATTTTAGTTTGTCAAGGTACAAAGGTTGTATTTCCCACTTTTTAAAGACAGTGTTCCAAGAAAAAACTTGGAATGCTACCTAACATTTAATTACTTCAACAGCTGACAGGAATGATAGGAAATATAATCTCAAATCTTGTTTTAAAAAATCAAAACACAAAAGGTCATAAATCCAGCAAACTTATCCAGACATAGTTCTGGTGCAAGTCCTCCCTGCCAGCATTAGGTGATAACTAATTATTAGTTTCAGGCTAGAGGAATTCTTCATCCTGACACTTCAGCTACATGCATTTCAAAAATGCTTTCCTGAGGTGGACTGATGTCTTTGGACAAGAACTGAGGAGTTAAACCCTTCTTGCATATCAGGCCTCTGAATTCAGAACATCCAAATTCTTATGTCAATAAACTTAAATCCTTAGTTCTTCCCCTCATCATAATTCTTTTGCAAGAATCTCTTTATTTTTTTTTTACTAGACAACAGCTTAATGCCACTTAATGCCCAGAAAACACAGAACTTTTCAGCCTGAAGTAAGAGGTTTAAAAGGCCATTAAAATTACCTGAATCTCCCCTTTTTTTTCTTGCTTCTCATGTACCTCTCTAGCTTCATGTGTCAGGTTCTGATTCCTTTCTAATAAGCACCACTCCAAAAGGAGAAAAACATTACCAAACCCTAATCCCAAATCATCAAGCAGCCAACAATACCAAGCATAAAAGTAACCCTACCTCTGAGGGGTGTTTTTTAAGAATGGATGAAGAAGATCACTCAACAGGTGGGGACAGGAGCAGCAGATGTAAGAAGAATCAGGAAGCAATCATCTGAGAGACCAAAGGCAGCTAAAGAAAACAAAGCCAAGGAGGAAAGAGGCAGAAGCTTTCTCCCACCACCTTTGAAAAGAGAGGAAAACAGATGAGAGGGAAACAATAAGCAGGGAAACTTCCTGCTGTAACATGATCTTTGTGTAGCAGAAGTCAAGGAACGACTCAGTTGTTTCAGCAGCAATTAAAAGAAGAAGGAATTAAATCAGGAGCAGATTTGACTGCAGGTATTGTCAATTGGATTGCCTGAACTGTCTCAAAGGAGTGCACTTCTCAAGGGCAGCACCATGACTTCTAATTCAGCATCACAAATGCTCTATAAGCTGCATCTGTAAAGCACCACAAGAATAATGATAATCCAATATGACTGAAAAACCTGAAAGGTATCCATTTCAAACCATGGACTAAAACATATGTACTGCTCCTAGGAGAATGAAAGGCTGCTATTTTATGGCTCTTAAGCATTCACTGAAAGCAAAAGCACACACTGAAGAAGGGAGGTTCAGCCAGCACCAAAATAATTTTGCTGCAGAAATACAAGATCTCTCTGCAAAGATAAAAGAGGCATTTGGGGGAAAAAAAAATTTAGAAACCAGTCAGTTTGGCATTGGCTTTGCACAAAAAGACTCAAAATCCTACTTTTAAATGGCAGATATTAATTGTTAAAACATTAAATATTTTAAGGGCAGTCAATCAATCAAACACCACTGTTAACTGCAATCTTTATACTGGGTCATGTCTCTGTGATAAAACTGAGGAAATATTTCAGAGCTCACTGTTAGAGAAATCCTTTGCACTTACCAGTCTGAGTGCACATACTGAGCAGGAGAAACACAGAGTAAGAAGCAAGGCTGGCAACAATCAGCAGCAAGATACTAAAAACCACAAAATATTCACAATTAAGCAGTTTTACAGTACAATGTACTTGTGAGCTTTAAGAATGCTACCCTTGCAAGAACTAAGCTACAGGATTTCCTCATTTTATGGCTTTTATCTGCTGACTATGGTTCACGTGGTTTCTGATCTTCCCAATACTTGCCAAATTGCCCTGATGTGTGGATTACAGGATGGCCATAACCATGGGAGTTTGTGTGTGCACATATACACAAACACACATCCCCAATGAAGAGAAACAAACGCTTAGGAAATTGACAATGTGACAATTCCAGTGACTTTGCCCCCGTTACCTACAGGTCAACATTTGCAACAAGCAAAAGTGCAAACAAAAGCACAAGTTTATTTAGAGTTTTCAGCCACATATCCATCCTATCCCACAAGGCCCATTCCTGGAGCTAAAGGAGATCAGAGCTTTGAAAGGAAAATATCAATCTATCAGGAGTAATGGCCAAGAAATTGCCACCCTGTGGCAATTTAATGCAACATCTGGGTAGGACTTGTATTAGGTCAGACCTGAATGACCAAATCAAAAAGGGGAAGATCTTAATCAACAATTCTGAAAGGCACAAGCTATTTATTTTTTCCTCAGATCTGCACAAGTCTCAGTAATTTTTTTTGTTCAATTCAAACCTACAAGGGGAGTTTAAAAATGAGTATATGTAAAAACTGAAAACTTACCTAAACCCCATGATCCCTGTGTTGGCCATGGCATAGGATAAGCCAAGTATCCCACTGCCCATGATTGCATTCATTAAGTTAAACACTGAGAAAGCAAAGGAAGAACCATGACTTGAAGAACTCTGTGAAAAGGAGAGGAAAAAAAAAGTACAATTAGTGAAAGAAGTCTTTTGATCTTTCCTAAAATGAAATTCAAGGGAGGAGGCAACAGTCAACTTCTCCTTCTTTAATCTAAAATCTCATTTCTCATTCTGAAACGTCGCCAATCCTTGTGCACACACGACGCTGCCCCGGGAGCATCTCAAGCCGCCCACAAGGTTCGAGCACAGCGGGGGCAGAGCGCAGGACGAGCACAGCAGGATCCAGGGCTGGGGCCAGGCTGTCCCTGCGTGCTCCAGCAGGGCCCAGGCAGCGCTTCCAGCGCTCAGCAGGCAGGGAAGCGAAGGGATCAGGAGCAGCCATGGCACCAGAGGCTCATTCCCTCATTCCCTCATCCCCATCCAGGTGATTCTCGCCGCCCGGTGCTGTCACCGCCCCTCACAGCCCCGTCCCGCCCGCCCTTTGAACCCGCGCTCCCCCTCAGCGCCCAGCACAGCCCCCTCAGGGCGCTCCCTCCCCGCCGCCCCTCACACGCACGCTGCCCGGCGGCGGCGGCAGCAGCGGGGCGGTCTCCCGCTCCTCCTCCTCCTCGTCGTCGTCCTCCTCCCGCCGCTCGCGGGCGGACAGGTACCAGCCGGGGGCAGGCAGGGGCCGGACCCGCCCGGACCCCCAAGGCGGCGCCGCCGCCATCGCCCCCCGCGCCCGCCGAGCGCCTCCGAGGGGAGCGCCGGGGGCGGGGCCAACCGCGGGCGTGGCCGTGAGGTGGGTGTGGCCACAAGCGAGGGGCGGGGCCGTGGCACCCCGTGCCCGCCCCGCTGAGGGAGAACAGAGGGGCGGTGTATTGTGGGCGTGGCCGTCTCCTGGCCCCGCCCCGCCGCGATGAGGGGACGTAGAGGGGCGTGGCATTGTGGGCGTGGTCAGATCCTGGCCCCGCCCAGCCCGGCGCAGCGGCGATGACGCGCGCGCGCGGCGCGCGGGGCCCGGCATGAGGTGAGGGCGGGGGCGGCGGGGGGAGAATTCCCTGAGGGGAGAACATTCCCTGAGGGGACAGCGGGATAATCGCGGATCGTGTGCTGAGGGAAGGGACGCTGTCTCTCCATGGGTGCCTTGGGAAGCTGGCGGCAGTGGCCTCCAGCCAGATCCAGCGTTGCGGGCGGCTCTGTCCTGTGGGTTTAAGGCAGTACCGAGAAGCGACAGGATGAGAGGACATGGCCCCAGGTTGCGCCAGGGAGGGCTTAGTTTGGGCATTTGAAAGAATTTGGCCACAGAAAAGGTGGTCAGACATGGGAACCCTGTCCGGCAAAGTGGGGGAGTCACTGTCCTGGAGGTGTTTAAGGAAAGATGGGGCGAGGTACCCCGTGCCACGGTGGTGCTCGGTCACAGTTCGAATCGATGATCCCAGAGATCTTTTCCAGCCTACTCGATTCTCTCCTGAGACCCACACCACCCATTCCCACCCCCGGGAGAAGCAGGGGGATGCTGAGGCCTCTGGATGAGGGATTTCTGGTGTGCCCAGGGTGAGCAGTGCCGTGTGCCTTTCGGAAGGAGGTGTGCTGTGCCAAAAGCCCGGCTCGGGGAGATGGGCGGCCCGGGGGATGCACGGAGAGGAGCTGGGATTGGGGCGGGAGCAGGAGCAGCCTCGGCAGGGTTTGGGCACAGCGAAGTGAAGGGCAGAGCACGCAGCCTGCTGTTACCCTGGAGAGGGGCAGGGCTGAGGGAGGCAGGCAGGAGAACCAATTTCCCTGCAGAGCCTCTCTCTCAAAGCACGCTTTTAAAAAAGTCAGGAGGAATGCCAGCCTCCAGCACCACCTAAACCATTGGCTCCTGCCTTGAGGCAACCAGTGCCAAGGCAGAAAATTGGGCCCTTTTGGTCTGTCTCTAGTGGAGGAAACCATTTAGAGAAGTGTGAAGCCACTTTGCAAATTTCCATACCATGGATGAATTGGATCTCGGTAGGAGCAGACATTCCTGATGCTCCTCTGGACCTTATGGTGGACACTGCATTTAATTAATGACCTTTCTGGCATGCACCTCACAGAGCAAAGATCTTACATAGCATGGAACTCCTTACACTGGGGCATGGGAGGCAGAAATCACCAAAGAGTGATCGTGACCACTGTTGCTAATAACTGTTTTCTAGCAACCACTGCTTGGTAATGAATTTTACCAGACACAGGAGGGATCCAACAGGAGTAGGATCAAGACAGTAGAAATATTTCCATTTGGCTTACTGAGATTAAGATCACATTTATTAGAACAAAGAGAGGTCATTGTTTTTTGGCAGGAGGGGATTATCTCGCCACTTGAAGTCAGTTAACATTTGAGTCGAAAAGTCCACGTGCAAAATAACAAATTTGCAGCATATATTTCATAATAAAGAGCTTTACTAAACTATTGTGGATTGTTTGGTACAGATGGAAATTCTGGTTTAAGAGAACAGCAAATCCATGTGATTTGCAGCCTTTTAAATGGAATGATTACATAATGTCTATAAAATGAATAATTTCTCTTCTAGGACTTTGTGGAGATTGGGATACTGTGCCAGACTACTGAAAACTAATCATTTTAGAACAGCTGCATCAAATACATCATTTCCAGCAGTTTGGAGGCTGTTGGCACAACATTCTGGCAGGATACCTGGGCTCTTTGTAGTAGTTAAAAAAAATACTTTGTTCACAATGCCCGAAACCGTGGAGGATAAAACTAATCCAGAACTGTATTTGCCACATCCTGGAGTGCGTGGGATGACACTGCTCAACAGAGAGGCTTTCAAAAGGACTCTGGTTGTTCCAGCTCTTAAAGTCAAGAAAGAAATTGTGCACAGTGTGCTGAAGTCCCTGAAGCAATCAGTACTGCAGCGCCCCGGCCTCAAGCGGGTGGTGGAGGACCCAGAGGATGAGGGCAGCAGATTTGTTATCCTGGATCCTCATAAAGTACCGGAATTCTCGTTAGGAGAGTCAGAGCAGCAGGTCCTGAAACAGCTCAGTGTCCTGCCTGAGGTGTGCAAGTACCAGCTGGAGCTGAGCTATGAGAATTTCAAGTCGGAGGAGATCCTGCGAGCCGTCCTTCCCGAGGGCCAGGAGGTCACCTCTGGCTTCAGCCGTGTTGGCCACATTGCTCACTTGAATCTCAGGGATCACCAGCTGCCCTACAGACACTTGATTGGTAGGTGCAACAGCTCCTCTCAGGGAGCTTTTTGTGCCATTTGTATATTGTTAGAAGTTACTGTACTGAGGGGCACAGCTCTCACAGTGTGGGGCTGTCACTGCCCTGAGCTGAACTGTGTGCCTTGGACAGGGCACAGCTGCAGCCCTGAGTCATTAGAGGGAGGTTGTTCCAACACACATTACTTTTGTTAATTTACCTGTAAACAGCAGGTTTGTTGTGGCTGTTGTAGAACATCGAAAGGTCCTCGTCCCTTAATCATAATTATCCCCCACCCTCTCTTTCAGGCCAGGTTATAATGGACAAGAATCCAGGAGTCACCTGTGTAGTGAATAAAACCAATATTATTGACAGCACATACAGGAATTTTGAAATGGAAGTGCTTGCTGGAGAGGACAACCTGGTCACCAAGGTACAGGCCTTTCCCCCCTGGTGTTTTAAATTTAATGTACTAAAACCCAAAGGAATCTGCTGCAGGGATGCTGCTGAGACCATTCCTGTGCACAGGGCCCTTCCTGACACCTGTCTGAGCCCAAGGGTTGGCTGTTACTGCTGCATGCCTTTGTCCTGGTCTGCCAAGGGCAAACTCAGCCACAGGGATCAGGAAGGCATGTGTTCTTCCAAGCTCACAGCCTAGATTTAATGATGTGGGTTTGAGCTAAGAAAATCCAGTTCTCTAATTTCACCAAGCCTTGTACAGTGGCTGGTACAGAAATTTCTATCTCACCAACTTTGCAACTTAGGCAACATTTTGCCTTTGCCTTTTTCCTCTCCTGTCAGCAGCAAGATAAATCTCCTGTCTCCTCTGCTCTGACATTTATCAGGTGCAATCACTGTGTAACTGCCAAGTGTTCTTCACATAGGGTTTCTTGTCTGTAAGTGGAAACTTGGCCACTGCTTCCACAAAAATATTTTCTCTTATCTGTTAGCAGCTTTATATTTTCAAAGGAGAAAACATGAGATTACCAAATAAAAAGTTGAATAGCTTGGTGGAACATCCTGTTCATGCAGAGGGAAGGCCATTGGATTGTCAAGGCAGCAGTGACAATTGAATGTGATGCAGATGGTGTCACCACACACCTGGCACAGCATGGAGCTGCATCCAGGACTGCAGAGACACTTCAGGGTTGTTTCTTGCTGGCAAAGCAAACCATGTGGAGATCTGGATCCTAAGTTATTGTACTTTGGAATCAGACAATTCCACATGCTGGTGCAAAGAGAGTATTAGCTTGCATCCCATTCTCATCTGAATAAATACTGTTCCTTTTCAGGTCTGTTCTAGAGATAGTGGTCATCCCAGAGCTTGGGTTTGGATCAGCTTCCAGACTCTGTCACCTTGGGAGATGAAATACAGTATTTTTCAAGCTGCAGAACTGGCTCCCAGTGGCTTTGAATTTGGCTGACGGTTCCTGTTCTTGGGCCTATCATTCTCAGACACTTATTTACTGTGTGCACTTCACAAAGGAGGGCTTGAGGCATCTTTCCAAGGTCTGCTTTCAATAAAGGAGCTGTCAGCCAGCCACAAAGCTCTCGAAAACCCTCAGATTTTTGTAGGGTCATTTTAAGTTGCTGCTTTATTTCCACCTGGTGATTGAGACCTGTATAAAGCCAGCCATCAGGACTGATACTGGGGACAGGGCTGTTTCTAATGAGTTGATCTGTTAAAGATTTGAGATCTGTTTATTTGATTGCTTAGCTGATCTGTTTATTTAAGATTCCCATATGTTACCGGTGGGACAATGCTGATGTACATGTTACCTTTCGATAAAGACACCTTGGCTTTTAATTTTCTTAATTAGTGATAATACTTAAATCTGCCTGGCATTTGAACACAGAGGCTTAACCAAATGTTTTGGACTTCCAGGTCAAAGAAAATAACATTTGCTACGAACTGGACTTCTCCAAGGTGTACTGGAACCCGCGCCTGTCCACCGAGCACGGCCGCATCGTGGGGCTGCTCGGGGCGGGCGATGTTCTCTTCGATGTCTTCGCTGGCATCGGCCCTTTCGCCATCCCGGCGGCCAAGAGGCAGTGCCGAGTGTTTGCCAACGACCTCAACCCCGACTCCTACACCTGGCTGATGCACAACTGCCGCCTCAACAAAGTGCACACCAAGGTGAAGGCCTTCAACATGGACGGCAGGGCCTTCCTGCGGGGGCCGGTGAGGGAGGAGCTCAGCAAGGAGCTCCCGCTCCTGGGGGAAGAGCACAGAACTGCGTTCCACATAGTGATGAATCTGCCAGCTCTGGCTGTGGAGTTCCTGGATGTCTTCAGGCATCTCCTGGTGGGGGAGCCCTGCAGCCCTGCTGGCCTCCCCACTGTGCACTGCTATGGATTCTCCAAACACAGCGACCCGGCCAGAGACATTCAGGAGAGAGCAGAAGCTGTGCTGGGAACCTCCCTGGCTGGGCGCTGCTCCACTTTCCCGGTCAGGAACGTGGCGCCCAACAAGGAGATGCTGTGCCTCAGTTTCCAGATCCCAGCGGACGTGCTCTACAAGAGGCCCTGCCCTGATGAAGGTAAGGAGCAAAGCTCCCACGTGGCATTGGCATTTCAGGCTGCACCTTGTGCTGCCTCGGGCTGGTCCCACCTGCTCAGCCCCTTGGGCCACTCTGGGTGTGTGATGGTGGCGTGGCTGCGACGCTGAGTGCGGAAGTGGCCGCAGGACCGAGCGCCTGCACGTGTGCAGCAGCTGCAGGGCTTTCCTTGCTTTGCTAACAGCAGCCTGCTCCTCTGATCCCAGCATGAGCCTCCCCCGAAAAATGGTGGACTGGACAGGATCACCCCACAGGCCATAAACCAGACCTTCATGCCTCAGGTTGGGGCTGAGGGAGGATGGGGACTCAGTGATCCTTGTGGGCCCTTCTAGTGCAGGATATTCAGTGGCTCTGTGATCTAATGCCAAGCACACGTCCCTGTTAGCTCAGTCCCTCCAAACTGGAGCTGTGTTTTTGCCCAGATCTGTGCACTTCCAAGGGACTGCTCCCAGCTCTGACCTTCTTATGCTCACACAGACTCAGTGAGGTCTGGAGTCACCACATCAGCAGAATCAGGTTCTGTACCTGATTGAGTTTAACTGAAACATAGATATCCTTAGAGATCTTCAGGGCTGAACTTGGTTGTTTTGTGGGGTTCTTTTTGTTTATAATTGTTCATTCAAGAACCTGGTTGGTTTCAGTGATCTTGGGCTTTGCACAACGTGACAAAGGGAGCAGAGGGAGGCTCTCATCTGCAGTTACATGAACTGCAGGAAAGGCTTTAATGCCATGAAACTGTTGTCAGGTTGCACTGAAATGCAGCTCCATACAGGTTTTTGAAAAGTCTTTTTTGGCTTTCAGTAAAGACCCCCCATTACTGCTCTAAGAGTTTTCATTTGTGACTGTTAATCCTGATTTTAACTCTCATCTCTTCCTGTTAAATCTCTTAACAGAGCTCCTTTTTTCAGAGCTTGTGGTAGGTCAGTCTGTTTACTGTACATTAAATAACTTACTTTTTCTAACCTTTTCCAGCAAAACCAGCCTCAAAACGTCTCTGTACCAGCCAAGATTCTTCAGAAGAGAAGGCACTGAGTTGAAGACCATGGTGACTACCTTAGTTTGTGTAAAGGATATTTGGAGTGTCTCTGTTTTACCCCTTGAGTTATAAGGAGCAGAGCTGTATTCCCATCAAGCTGCAGCTTTATTTTGGGAGCCTTGCTTCCTGCAGTCACCTTTTCTTCTCATTGTGGGATCAATTGAAATTGCTAGTACAAAAATTGAAAACTTTATTGTCTTACAATAAATGTGTTTTGATACTTCCCTGCTCTCTATTGTTTCATGCCCTGTGCTAACTCAGTGGCAGGGCCTGGGGTGGTTTTCTGCTGTAGCATTTTGATAATGTGCAGGTTGTGGGGAGAACAGACTTTCCTGTCTTGTCAGGTCTAGGAAGGTGACTGATACAACCCCTGCCCTGGATTCTCCCTGACAGATGTGTTCTGGTTTCAGAATATTGGATTATGGTTAGCAGATGCACAAACAGCTCTTGTGTAAGCAAGGTCACCTTTCAAAAGCTTTACCTGAGATACCTAAAGGGTCAGATAGCCCAACATCCTGAGGTTTTGAGTAAAAAATTCTTTTTAACACCAAGATTTAGTTAGGGATTAGTTGACTCCTGACTTTGTGTTTGCCCATGGTTAGAGCCAGAAAGACTTTAATGTCTTTTGCACATTTGCAGATGAAATTCATGCTCTCATTGCAGTTCCAGGCTGAAACCAGCACCTGAAAAACAGTTCTGTCCTCCTGAAACCATGTCCTCCCGTGGCTTTTGTGCCTCTGCCCTCTCCCAGCTCTCCCAACCTCTGCCTGCTCCCTTGCTGCAGTCCCTGGATGATCTTTCTGGCTGGCTGCTTGTATTCTGCAGGGATTTGAAAAGCCTCTGCCTTTGATTTCCTTTTCTTACCCATCCAAACTATTGTTGGGCAATGTCAACCACAAATAGTTTATTTGGCCGGAGAACTCGGCTCGCCCTCTGAGTTTCAGATATTTTCCCTCAGCCCAGGCTCTGAGCTCACGCCCAGCAACCAGATGTCTGTCACCCTCCTGGCCCTGCTGCTGTGGCCCCAGCCCTGAGCCTGCAGCCTGCTGCATTTTTGGTTCTCACCCAAACACCACCAAGGGCCACGGATTTGTTTTGCCGGTGGCTCCATGTGCCGGCCTTTCCTTCCCTTGGCCGCGCGGCCGGGTTCCTGCAGGATCTCATTTATCCATCCCCAGGGAGGCTGTCCCGGCTCACCCAGGTGTCCTGATCCCTCCCTGCCCTGCCCTGAGCCCCAGGCTCCTGCTCAGCCCTTCAGCACCAGCCCCTGCAGCTCCAGCCTGTGCTCTCCTCCCAGGCACGGCTGTGCTGGGATTCTGTCCCGGCCCCGCCGCCTGTCCCATTTCCTGACACCTCTGCTGCTCTCCAGCTGCTGCCTCCCCCTTTCCATAAACACCTGAAGGCAGCTCCTGTTCTCCAGGGCCCCCCACAAGCACTGCTGGAGTGATAAGTTCCTCCACCACTCTGGAATGGTGCAGCCACCCTGGGATCCCTGCCTGACACAGACTGCAGGTCCCTGTGACTTCACATTGCTCCACAGCCCAAATTTAGAGCTTGGCACCACTGCATCAACCCA
Organism: Calcarius lapponicus; assembly: GCA_039654755.1. NCBI lineage: Eukaryota > Metazoa > Chordata > Aves > Passeriformes > Fringillidae > Calcarius > Calcarius lapponicus. Next base: position 61,939,576 of record CM077468.1, on the reverse strand, counting down.
AACCAGGCTTTGATCACCATTTCTGGGCCAAGCCTGTAAAATATGAAACTCTGATTTTCACTGCAGTGTCCCAGGGCAGGGAAGGATTTGAAGCAGTAAAAGGACTGAATGCCAGTGTTACTCCAGCAGCATAACTTCAGTTCAGATACCAGTCTAGCAGATACATCACTGTGCTCGTAACCAGGGGTTTTCCAGCTTTCTGTGCAGTTGCCAGTTCTGTGTACAAGAAATGACCTAATAAATAACAGCCAAGCTACGCACAAGTTAATGAGTGTATTGAAATTATAAATATTAATATGCATTTGCAGTTCTGCATTCATTAGGGGATGAGCTGGGGCTTTACAGAGTGAATATGAAGAGATCATTGGTGAGGTGCATCTTGGCCAGGGTGGGTGAGCCTGGGAGAGGGGAGACAGGAGAATAGAGGAGGGAAGGATCTGATCTCCTTACCTCTGCCTTCTGGAACATTCCTTGTCAGCAGCTGTTCTGGGCACAACCAGGGGGATTTCAAAGGGCAATGGGAATTGTGCCATCTCCCCCCATTTTCTTTAAAAAGAAAACACCAAGTCTGGAATAGATCTCATTCATCTCTTTATTACAGCATAGAAAAAATACATCCATCTAGTGCACTGCTCAGAGCAGGATTCAGCAGCTGGGAGCAGGTGGCCTATAAAACATGGCCCAAGGTGGCTGTCCTGAGCAGCTTCCCACCTCCTGCACTTGGTCAAGGCTCCATGACAGGGAGCAGGCAAGGAATACAAAAAGGATCACATCAGGTGGCAGGGACCATCCCCAAAGCCAAAGGGATGTTCCCACCTAGAGAAACTCCTGAGTTTACGACAGACAAGTTGCAAATGGAGATAAACAGGAAAAAGCAAACATACAAAAGCAAAACAAACAAACCCCAAAAGGGAACCCCACAATTTTGACTACTTCAGTGACTTTGCCTTGTATTGACATTTCTTAGATTGCTTCTGGAGCACCTCAGCTGAAAGACCTTGAGCTAAAGCTTTTTTTCCAAGCAAAGGTAAGAACCAAGTGACACACGGAGGAAGGATCCCACCCGAGAGCTGTGTCAGCATATTTCCAGAGTTTCTTGTCTCATCCAGCTGGCAGGAGGAAAAACCCACTTGTCTAAACTGGGAAAACTAGTTTTATGGGAAGAAAATGCAGGCTTGAATATTGACACTAAATGTTATAATCAAAATGGTATTTAAATGCTTGTGCAAATAAAACCCTGCAATAAGAGTAAAACCACAAACTTTATTAAAGTCTGGCTTTATTTTAAAAAAAATTTACAAGTGTATTTCTTTAAGCCTCAAACGTACACAGCTGAGTTATTCACATCTTCCATTAGATGTGGCTTATTGCTTCAGCCTCCCTCAGCAAAGTGCCACATGACTAACGAGTTTCCCCCTCCACAAGAATGTATCTGCCATTTTACAAAGCTCTGGTGCAGAGGGGGTTTGGTTCTTCCCTTTAACACCCGAACGCGGCCGGGTTTGCACCAGAGGGGGGCACAGGGCAGCGAGCGCAGCCCGGCCGGGGCAGGCGGCAGCGATCCCGCCCCGCCTCCGCTGCCCTGGCTCGCTGCTCGCCTCGCTGGGTGTCCCTCGGTCACAGGCCGGGCTGCCGGGCTAGCTGGGGTGCCAGAAGAGCCCGCTGAAAGCGTCCTGCAGGGCCCGGTGACAAGCCAGCGAGGACGTGTAGCCCCCGGCCAGGTCCTGCGGGGAGGCGGCTCGAACGTGGGTGAGGTACCTGCAGCAAAGAGCAGCGACATTTCAGAGCAGAGCAAACACACCAAACAGCCTGCAGGTCACAGCACAGCGGGGTTGAGGCTGCTTTTTAGGAGAAAGCAAGGAGATGGAGCTGCCCGCTGCCCGCACCAGGATAAAATTTGTGTGAGTTACAGCAATGACACACCAGGATAAAACTTGTGTGAGTTACAGCAATGACACACCAGGATAAAATCTGTGTGAGTTACAGCAATGACACACCTTCAGCCGGGCTGCCCCAACCTGCGCTCTGGTGGCACAAGGCTAAGGACACCCAGCGTTGGTGCTGTCTGTGCTCGCCCTGGGGGCGGCTCATTTCCCCACCCCACAGGTCCTGCCAAGACAAGGACACCACCAGAGGCTTTCCTGCCACAGGAACGGGAGGGTTTCAGCCCTGCCACTTAATGCCAGACACTCCCCCAGGCTGACTGTGCCGGCTGCTCTGATGACCACAGGGCTGAGCATCCTTTGCTTGCTCCCTGTGCCTGGAGCCCTCTGACCCTGGCAATCAGATCTGTGGGAGGCCACCATCACTTTGGCTAAAGAAGGCTCTAAACTTCTCCATTAATTAATCATCATCATCCATTAGCAGAGCCATCTGATTCTACCCCAAACCTTCCAGAGCATTGACATGGAAACACGAACTGGCGTGGAAGCAGGAGCTGACATGGAAGCACAAACACGGTGCCTGTGCTGGCACTGCCACTCTTGGCTCCCCTTGGCTCCTTCCAAGGGCTCCACCCCAGCCACGCACACAGAGCTCCTGCTAAAGGATGGCTTCATAACCCCACAGCTCCTGCACCCCATGAGACAAGCTCCAGACAGATTCTCCACCAGTTCTGCACCAAAGCCCATCAAACAGACAGCTCCAGAGCCCAGCAGGAGCAGCACAAGAACCATCTCCCATCCTGACCATCAGACACAACCCCATAAACACCAAGTGCTTTCCACAGGGGCGCTTCAGCCGCTGTTTTGATTCCTCACTTGGTACATGTTGCTCCTGGGAAGGTTGAGTCATTCCACCTCTGGCTTGGCAATCCAAGCATAAACTTGCAAAACGCACACAGCCTTTTATAATGTTATCCCAAGAAACCTAAAACAGCTGCACTTTTGGCAGGAAAATACAGGACCACCAGTAAAATATCCAAAACAGTTGCATCTTTTAATTTATGACTGTACACTGTTTCCATAAAGAGTATATAAAACAGGTCAGATTTTATAGGTAAGACATAATAAACAGTCATACCCATTGATGCCATAAAAGCATAGAAAAAGAGATTACTGAGAAATGATTAATTACAGTTTTAAAAACTGTATTTCTTGCACCTAATAACCACAATGCACAGACATGAGCAATGTTTCTGAGGGATTCTTGGTGAGATGCTGAAGCTGAGACTGAATTTACCTCCTGTGACTGAGCTGAGGTGTTTTGTACCAAGCTGTGACAGAATCTGGCCCTCGCTGCCAGACATTGGTTCCCATCAGCACAGACACAGACAGGAGAGCACAAAGTAATAATAAAATAAAACCTTCTAACAGTGCTCAGTCCAAAAGAATTTACAAACACAGCAACAAAGCTGGTCCCATCTCTTAATTTGCAGGGGGAGGTGGTCTGCAGAGAGCTCCTGGTTTGTGGCAGAACACATTTTATGGGTTTTAATTTTTTTCTTAAGATTCTTGTTACTTGTCCCTTCATATTTTAAGAGGAAGATCTCATCCTTCCCAAAGGACTTTTAAAACTGCTGTGGGAAACAGGAGCTCCTTTCCCCAGCCAGGAATGATGGGCACTGACAACAACAAATAATTTCCTTCAAAATGCTGGTGTGAAACTACCTCTACCCTCCAAAACAGAGTGTCTTACAAAAATCAGTTCCCATCTTGGATTTCACTTCTATCATACTTATTTCATTGCACAACTTCATTTTCCCCTCAGTCTAGTGAAAATGGGAGTATTTTACTTTTCAATATTAACAAAGGTTGGTTGTGTCTTTCCCATTACTTTTCTTATCTTCCCTTACTTATATATCACTGAAAGGAGAAAAAAAGAGTCTATTGTTTCCCTTTTTCTAGGACATCTGAAATTGGAGCATTAGTTTCATAAGACAACCTGACTTCCAGCCACTGCAGCACTTACAGTTAATTGGGAGGTGATCTCTGCAGCAATACAGAATCATTGCCAAAAAGGTTCCCATCGACTTTTACAGCACAACCTGCCCTAATTCTCCTTACTCCTGTGAAACAAGCACAGCCTGCTGCTGGCTGTCAAGTGAGGTCTTTATTTTCTTGTTAAGTATCTGAACTTACTGCTCTTGACCCATTTAATTACTGTGGTACACCAGGCAATTGCAAAGAATCTGCCACGCTGAAGCCACACAATGAGAAGCGAATGGTTTCAGCCGCCTTTTCCACGCCGGTCCCCATCTGTGCTGCCTGATTCCAGCCATCCCCTCCACAGGAGAATCTCTCTGAACTGGATTCCTGGGGTTTCTGGCAGAGGTCAGCACATCTTTTCATGTACACCTTTACAACAGCAGCAGGAAGAAGGGCTTGCCAAGTTTTATTTCCAAAAAGCCGAGCTCCGTTAGGTCTTGGGACCTGGAGGTAATTGCTCTCACTAGTTAGCAAATTCCAGCACACTGGGTCTGTTTTTCATAGGTTTATTTTAAGTACCTGTAAATCTTATAAGCAGAGACCAGGAAAAAGAGGTTTGCTTTTTCTGGTGCACAGTTTTTTAATGTAACTTGTTTTTACTGAGGGCAGACTAAACTCTGAAGTTAAAAAAAGCCTGCACTATTATTTTTGAGCAGGGCTAAAGGGTGCTGTTCCCTGCCCCACCATTTCACACTTCCCATTCCCAGCAATGCCTATGCTCTGCTTCAGCCTGTACCCAAACAAGCCCCCTTTCCTTAGCTGCAGCCTTTGGATGTTGATCTTCCCCATTAAGCTTTCACATCAGTTCAAACACATCATATTTTGTTCTTCGTGAGCCTTGGGGGTCTCATTCCTGACCTTCACTTTCTCATCACCTTGGAGGGGGTGGGAGGAAAACAAAAAACAAAAAAAACCTCTCCTGTTTTCAAGGAAAGAAGTGTGATTCACACTTGGTGTGGAGGCTCAGAATCAAGCTGGTTGTTTCTGGGAGGAGTTTTCTTCATGTTTTCTCTTTTGCCAAGGCTGTGTCACAACCACTTCACCAGACAGGGCTGTGAGAGCTGCATGGGCTCAGTGTGGCAGCAGATGTGATCCCCCTGTGCCTCCCCAGGAGCCCCAGAGCCCCTGGCACTGCTGCTGCTGAGAGCCAGAGGACACAAGAGCAGCTCAGCAACACCCAGGGCCGCTGGCAAACATCCCCTCACTGCTCAGCAGGGTGGTCTTGTTCCAGAGAAATTCAGGAAAAACGTCAGAAACAATCAGAGAGAGTGGAGAAACAGCACAATCAAACCTGGCTAAAATAAACACCAACCAAAAACCAAACAAAGCTAAAACCCCTCACCTAAACAAAGAAAAAGAACCAAACATAAACCAACAAGCCCAAACCACCCCACAGTATGTCCCTTCACCCATCCAACTGAAAGTACCAGTGCTAGGGATTATTTCATATAATCTTTCCTGCTACCTGAGATAAATGCACTCCCAGGGGTGTTTCTGCAGATGCATCACTTAGAGATACATATGGAATAACTGTGTGTTTAGCATACAGATTTTTATAAATACCTATTAGGTATTTTATGGGAGTGAAGAAAAGAAAAATCATTCACAAGTTGTTTGACAGGGGAAAAAAAAGGAAATAATTCTATTCCACAGAGTAGATTTACTGCTCATCTGATTATCTGCAGTATCCAAGACATAAAGTAATGGGGCAGACATTAGATCTGGGAAATTTTCCAGATTCATCATTTAAATAATAAATAGTGGTTGCATAAAGCAAGCAAAATACTCCAGTCTGGAAAACAGTGAAGCATTAGGAAGGCAGTAGCACAGGCTGCTGCATTCCTGAGCCTTTCTGAGACAGCATTTTCACTAGATTTACCAGTCCCTGGGATGAGCTATTGCTGTGTTACTCAGAGGAGCTGCAGGGACTGGGTCTCATCAGAGGACAGAGCACAGAAGAACTGGACAGTGTCTGGCCTGGCTTCTGCTGGGGAATGTGTGCCCTGGGTTACTCTCCACCCCTGAGCAGGTACAAACTGAGCTCCTCTGCTCAGCTCTGCTTTCCTTTCAATCAGTCAGCTCTCCCACAGGCAGTCTGTGCAGTCAAACAGAATTTGTTTATAAAATGAGCCAAGCTCATTGCTGTTCTCCATTAAATAGCCCCAGGAAATACATTGGTGATATTCAAATGTGGTGTGGTTCTCCCTCTCTCAGACTAATATGACTAAGGCAGGGCAAAAACACAAGGTACAAAGCTGGTACTCAAACCCAGAATAGCAATTCATCATTCCAGGGAGTAGCTACAAGCCTGATGCTCAAATTAAAAAAAAAAAAACAAACCAAACAAACAGATTTTCATCCATTTTAGCAGACACTATTTGGGCAGTAAGATTGTATTTAGATGTTAAACCCACCAGCTGTGACTGGTATCAGAAGTTCCTGCTGAACCCCAGCCTGTTCTGACACAGAATTTAAGTTTACCACAGCCATGAGCTCAGCCAGGGCTCCTCATGAGCCCAACCCAATCCCTCCTTGCCCGAGGTCACACTGCCAGCCCTGCCACCTGCCACTCCTCCACCCTCCAGACCACACAGACAAAATGGGAGAAAATCTGTTTAATAGGTGCAATCACTGAGGGAGTTCTGTTATTTGTTTGGGGTTTTTTTCAGTGCTTCTCTGTATACAATCACAGCATTAAGTGTGGATGTCAAAACAGGGCTAAGCATGATGAGGTCCAAACAGAGAGATAAAAAACACATTTTCACCCAGTTTATGGCACCTTATGGACTGAACCCAGCCCATAGTGCAGGGGGACAAGGAACAGTCACTCGAAACAGCACAACAGAGTTTTGGCTACTATAAATTCCTGCCAAAGACAAGTGATCCAGCACAGGCACCACCCCTGCAATCCCACCTGCAGACAGCAGTGCTGTGCACATTCAGCTTAGTAAGCCAGGCTGGTTTGTTATTATTAATAACCCTGTGCTGCTTTCTGAGGGCTTAGTGAGCAGAAAGTGCTCTCTGAGGTGTCAGATGAATGCCAGACCCTTCTCCATGCCACAAACCTGCTCAGCCCATTTCCCTCACCCCTGCCCCAGGAACCTGCTGCAGAACCATTGCTTACTCATCACAATTCTGATTTCCAGCAAGGAAATTTATTGTCTTCATCTTGCAATAAATTCTGCTTTAGATGCCTTCTGTCTCTAATGGATCTCTTTTTGTTACCGTTAAGGATTAAGAAAAAAATAAAATTATGAGTTTTAACTCCTAGAACTTTTAGGTTTTCTGAGTGAAGAACTCTGTTCTACCAGAAATAAACTTTCCCAGTAGAAAAGACAGGAAATGCCCCAGCCCAGCAAATCAATAGAAGAAACAGAGGACTCCTAGTGCTTCTTTTTAACCTCTTCCATCTGCTTTTTCTAAACAGCAATTTGTTTCAAACACTGACAGAGATTTCTCAAGGCAGGAGTGTGTGTAAACTGTGTGTGGTGAAACAAAGTACTTTTAAAATGAAAGCAAAGCAGGTCTGCCACAGCACACCTCAGCTAAGATGGAACAGGACACAGTTCTGCTACCAGACACTGAAAGAGGCAAAAAAAAAGCTTCCAAATGTGACAGTAGGTGTGAAACAGCTGTTGCTGATAAAGCCAGTTCTGACTCCAAAGGTAGAAATTAGTGCTGAGTTATTCCCCCATCCTCTTCTCCCTTATAATGTCCTTTCTATAAAGGGCAAATACTTTGGATCCTGGAAACCCAAAGCCACCCGAGTCCTGCTGCAACAGCGACCCAGCAGCACCCTGGGCTCAGAGCTCCTTCCCAGTCAGCTGCTGCAGTGACCAGTAAAGGAATTTCTGAGGGTTTAATGCAACTACAGCACTTTAATTTGATGTTTCACATAAACTGTCTCCTCTGTTGATGGTGAAACCCATACATGACCTGTAAGGTATATCTAATGACCAATCTCAGAGTTTATTACAGATTACATCTGAACTGGTGAGTGCAGTCATGAACCTTGGAGTAGAAAAACCTTTAAATGCAAAGGCCCAAAGTCACAGAAGCCCTCCTGAGTGGGGGAAGAGAACAGGATCAGATTTTCCCATACCACTTTCCCTAAAAACTTCCTCTTTTTGTGATGAAATCCAGAGTCCAGAGACCAACCATTTCTACTGAAAAGCTATTCCATTGGGGAGTGGAATGGAAGGAAATTTCTTTATGACAGCTACCTCAAAATATACCTTCAGTGCTCCTCATAAAAAACCCAGCTCTTCTACTGGCAGAAAAAGAGTTTTAAAGGAAGAAAAGTTTTAGAGAGCACCTGGTTCTCCAGCACTGCAATTCTACTGCTGCCCTGTTTTTTAAATAGATGTGAGACCAGACTCAGGTACTTGCATTTATTTAACACATAAACATTTGCTTTTGGAGTAACTGAGAAGCCAGTGCTGTTGCCTTGAGGTAAGATGAAAAGCTACAGAGAAATGGAGATCAAAGGAAAAAGAGCAATGCCTTCCGCCTCCCAGAAACTGATATAATTTTAAAAGAAGTGGATGTTTTAAAGTGTAAAGACAGGAAACTAACTATGAAAAAGGTTTTATAGAATAAAGGAAGCTTTGTACTCCTCTGCCCTGATATGCATTTTGCACATTTCCTCTGCTGCAGGCTGGATGCAGCCCTGGGCCAGGACCTGCAGGCACTGCCAAAAAAATGAGGCTTGGACAATTCCAGTCCCACTGCAGGGCCCTACCCAAGAAGGCATCACTTCAATAAAGCTATTTCATGTAGAAAGGACTATAAACTCCAAGTACAATGGACCACAGACTTTGAGACTATCAACTTAAAGCACTGTAACCTGTAGATATAAAAACTACTTTGAAATGGGACATAAGCCCCTTGAATGGTGCAAGCTGACCTACTTCCATCTTCAAAAGAAAATGTAAATCAAATTACACCTGGGGACGTTACAAGTGTTAACAAGTTAAATAAACCTCCTCTTCTCACTGAGGAATTATCCAAGCTAGAGATTCACATTCAACAAGAATTCCCATGTGTAAATCCAGTACATGTTTGAGAAGAACATTTTGCCCCTCATATGAGCCCACAATTCACAGTGGGTGCCTGCATATTCCCTTTGATAATAATCAAATGCTGCATTTAATCAGCTTCTCTTAACATTTGATCAGGCAGCATCACTTCAGACGAGGTATAACAATTCCAGCCTTAGAAAATGTGAATACCAGGGCAAGAGAGCAGCCAGTGCTGTCTTTGGAGCACTCAGTAATTCTGAGCTAATGTGGGAAATCTTGAACACAGTTTCAAAAGTTAAAGTGATGACAGAGGTCATCTTGTTTTGTTGGGGATTTTTTAGTTGAAAAGAAAAACAAACAGCCCTGAAGCTGCTAAAGTACATCACAACCCCACTAAGGAGCCCTTAGAGAAAGAAGGCACATCCTAGCAGGTCTGAGGCAATGTGGGTTACAGGTTTCTGTGCTGCTGCAGGGTGGATTCAAGACAAGGATTATCTGAAAGTTCTCCTCATTTTAGCACACAACTGCCTATTTTAAAATAAAAACAGGAAATGGAAAGCAGAACCTGCAAATACACGGATTCTTTGCAAGCAAAGGAAAACTAAAGGCTATGCAAGTTCTTTTTGGTCATGTGTTTCAGCTCTATAAAGGATATTTTATACAAATTCTATGCTGGCTTCTCTTTCTTTGATTACTGGGGGGCTTTCTCACATCCCACTTTCCTCCCAGTAAAATATTTAGTTGTTTGATGGCTCCACACATGTCAGAGAAGAGCCATCACTGACTGTGCTGTGTAAACATTTTCCTTCTTGTTGCTCACCCACGCCTCTCCACACCACACATTCCTGCCAGCTCCAAAACGTGCACAGCCACTACCACTCAGATTAATTCCTTTTTCCCTTTAAACTGCAAGGATTTCTGCTTTAACTCCTCCCAGAGAGCTGCTTGGATTCCTCACCCCTGTGCACTCAGCTGTACCAAGAGGTCAGTGTTTATTTCTGGAAGCCTTGCTCACAGGAAGCCTTCCTTCAGCGCCAGGGACTTCCGTAACCGCAGAGGGGCTGGGATGAGCGGGGGCACCTGCTCCCCCATTTGTCACCATCCCGAGGTCACCCGCCAGCTGTCTGTGCTCTCAACACCCTGCCCAGCACCAAGGCCTTCTCCTCACTCAGATTTCCAGGTCTGCACTTCCACATCCACTAAATCAATCAGCCCCCACTGAAAGTGCTCCAGTGCGGTATTTCACGTGCCCTCTGAACAGAGAGAAGCATAATCAAAATAATTCTTATCTCATTTGCTGCTCCTGGTGTTTGCACATGGTGGAGTGTGTTGGGAAGGTTGTTTACCTGAAAGAATTTAGTAATTGGATTCTGGTAGAGATTGTTTATGTTAATTAGGCTATCAGGTCCAAGCTGTGTGGACTGTCAGTCTGGAGACAGTCACGAGTTAGTTAGTTAGTGATAGTTCTTGTTAGTGCAATATTCTGTAATATAGTAGAATATAGTATAATAAAGTAATAAATTAACCTTCTAATATCATGAAGTTCTGTGCATCATTCTTCCTGCCCATTGGGCATTATAGCACTGAGACTCCAACAGCTGCAAGGGCAGCAGCTGAGCAGCCCTAAGCTGTGGTATTTGCAGGGGTAAATCTGACTCCATGTTCTTAGAAGATTATATTATATTAATTATATTATATTATATTATATCATGTTATATTACATTATATTACATTATAGAATGCTATACTAAAAATATACTAAAGAATAGAGAAAGGATACAGACAGAAGGTTACCAAGAATGAGAATAAAAAACTTGTGACTGACTCCTGAGTCTGACACAGCTGATGGTGATTGGTCATTAAGTAAAAACAATTCACATGAAACCACTCAAACATGCACCTGTTGGTAAGCAATCTCCAGCTACATTCTAAAGCAGCAAAACAGGGAGAAGCAAATGAGATAATATTGGTTTTTCTTTGAGGCTTCTCATCTTCCCAGGAGAAGAAATCCTGGCAAAGGGATTTTTCAGAAAATACGACAGTGGCACTGAGCGGCCCCACAGAGCACAAGGACACTGCAGTGCCCAGACTGCACACAGCACTGCAGGGCTGCAGCTGCACTTAGTCCCTGGCTAAATCAGGCTCTGCTCAGCCTGCACAGCACTGCAGGGCTGGAGAGGATTGAGGATTGCACTCACAGCACTGCAGAGCTGCAGCTGCACTTAGTCCCTGACTAAATCAGGCTCTGCTCAGCCTGCACAGCACTGCAGGGCTGGAGAGGATTGAGGATTGCACTCACAGCACTGCAGAGCTGCAGCTGCACTTAGTCCCTGACTAAATCAGGCTCTGCTCGTACTTGACCCCAGGAGCAATGTCATTGAACACAAGGGCCTTTTCTCAGCTGTGATATTGGATTTTTTTTTTTTTTCAATGGGTAAAACAACCATTAAGTTACCATTTCTGTAATTGCAAAGCAGCTCTCTTTTTCATGTGTTGTGGAAATGTTCTGGCATAGACTGATCTCCAAATTCTTCATCTTTCCACTCTTCCTCCCACACACTGTGTTTAGGACAAAGGGCACAAGAAGAACATGGATGTGTTTAAATATATACTATAACTCTGAGGAAGTTAACCACTGTTCTGTAATTTTCTACCTAAGTCAAGACTGTTTTCATAAATTTATCTTTTTAAATTTATCTTCTTGCCCTGTAAGGACAGGGCAAGCTCAGTTTTAAAGACACCACTGTGTCTTTTCTTCCCTGGGCTGGACTCTGGGAATACAGCTTCCCTTCTGCAGGCAAGAAGAGAGAACACAGCTTTTATTCTGAAAGACAGTTCTTTTGGACACACAAACTCTTCTTTTAGGATAAAAATTCCCTCTTGTTTCTCCCACTCTGCTTTTTTTCCATGTTCCACACACCCCACTGAGCTCCATGAATCCCTCAGCACACAGCCAGAGATCCATATTGATGAACTGGGGCTCTGGGAGAGCTACATGAAAGAGACTCCTCCAGCTTCCATGTAAATTATGCATCTGTAGGCAAAGGGAGCCCTTTCTGAACAGAGCACTCAGTCAGGAACACCTACAGAACAAGGCTGGAGATGCACACACACTTTTCTTTCTCCCTCTTTTCAGCACATTTTGCTTGATGCTCAGTGCTGAGGCAACAGAGGAGGACAGCAGTGATTGTATCACAGAATCACAAAATGATTGGGATGGAAGAGACATTAAAGATCACCCAGTTCCAACCCCCTGCCATGGACACAGGGATGCCATTCACTAGCTCAGGACACAACTGCAGAGTCCAGGGAGGCTCCAAGCACACAGGAGGTATTTTAACCCCAGGAGCATTGGTAAGGACCTGGATTTCATGCCCAAGGCTGGAAAATGAACTGACCCAAAGCTTTTCAAGTTTTTCTTGCGTTTAAGGACTTGCTTTAATCCCAGCAGGGAAGAACAGAGCCCCTGGGTGACTAATGTATCAGGCATGGCAACAGGCTTTGCCCCCAAAACACTGCTGACAGGAAAAAATCATACGAGCACAGAAAAAGTGGTTATAACCTCAAATTTGAAATACAGTTTCCCCAGGCAGAAAGTCAGTTCTGTTTTCACTGTGACACAGCATCCTCTGTTCTGACTGAGTAGCAATGAATTCACATCATATGGCAATTCCAGTTTAATATGACTCAAAATAGCACAGGAATTTCTAGAGGGTTTTTAGCTGCTGATACTGATCAGGTAAGTAAGCTGCCAAACCTAATAATTATCTCAAATGAAAACTATGAACTCTTGGTTATTCATTTCAGATAATAAGAACCCAAAGTTATTTTCTTTAGGCAGAATGTGGAAAGTGTAATTGTTGAAAGCAAATGTTGCAGTTTGAATGATGGTATTTAAAGAAGATGAGATGGTTCAGGTCAAAAGAAGGTGAAAACCAGGTGGATTTCCCTTGCAGCTGACTTGTGCTCTAATGCAGGAGCCCCTCAGCCTCCTGAGGTTCTGGCTGCTGCTGGGCAGGTCAGCATTTCAGGCTGATGCTGGGATCAGGTTTACAGCTCTCAGCCAGGCTGGTGTTTGCTCCCCAGGAAGGCCTGGGAGAGGTGGGAGGGAGCAAAGAGGGCAGGAGCTCAGGGAGAGGCTTCTCCTCAAACCAGGGATGGGTGAAGGATGAGAAACATCTGCCCCAGGCAGGAGCAGCCTTTGGGCTGAGCTCTCCAACCCCCCTGCCAAGGAGCTGCCCCACTCTGGCACCGGGCAGTCACAGCTCCCAGGTGGGGGAAGAGGGAAAAGTTGCTCTGTTCTCCTGAAAATATTTTTTACAGGGGAATGAAGGGCAAAGAAACACTCCTTCAATCCTAGGCAATTTCCTTCTATCTGTCAGCATATGGTAGGAGCTATTATTATTTGGCTTAAATATAAAGCATCATTAAGGCTATTTTTCTGTTTTAACAGTTTAACAATTCTATTGTGAAATCTGGGTGAAATTCTCTGGATTTTATTGTTCTTCTCTATTGTGCCTTGGTAGAATTTCTAGAGGGGAAAATGCAGTGATGATAGGAGATCTTCATTTTACTCTTCTAAAAAGACAATGAGTTAAGTGTCTAAATTGAACCATTTTTATATGATTTCTGTTGAATTAATTTTAATTTTCTGCTGCTTTCAGTCTAATCCAATATCCTGAAACAGCAGAAGCACAGATAACAGGAGTGTGCAGAGTTAGGCAGAACCCCTTAGTTTCACTTAGAAGAGAAAATACCAACAGAGTTGTTACAGAGCAGTGACATCCACAACTGCTGAAATTCTCCACGGATCATTTGTTAACAACGCGACTCAACTTGCAAACTGCATCCCCAAAATCTGTCTGCAAAGAAGTTGTGCCTACTGACTGAACTGATTCCAAAACTGGTGCAGAAAGTGCCTTGTTAAACATTCACAGAAAGTGCCCAGGAGTCAGTGGGGATTGCTGCTAAAAGTGACATTTAATAAATTCTCCTGCTGAGGAGAGCTCCCAGTAACACTAGGTGGCAGAAGGCTCTGTCACATTGAAGACACCTGCAGATAGATACACTCCCAGAGCTACTTGAGCTTGATCTTAGAAAAGCAAAGGGGAAAACAGCTGAAAGCAAAACAGTTCTAAGATCCCCTTTTCCATCCACTCTCCCAGTGCTAATTCTGGCTCTGATATCCCTAATGCACATTATTTCACCATTTAAGCTATCCCAGAATGTGAATACACACTCTAAACTTGAACATTTAATCACATTCTACTCAATTCAGATGAAATTTTGTATATGATTCTATTAAGCTTTTACACAATAAAAAAAAATTTCACTGTTTAAAGAAATAAATGGCCACTAGGACAAGTACACAATAAAAACACACACTGTGAGTTACCTTGAAGCAAACTTGAAACCCAGCCTGCAGTGCTATACATTTCTGCAAACAAATTTCTGCAGCTGAAAGAAAAACAACAACCTACAAACAAACTCATTCAAAACTGCTCAATGTGGGAAAGATCTGATAAAAATGGCAGCTGCTCCCTCATGGAGGTGCATTTTCAGGAATACTTTTGTAACTACGTACAAAATTCAACTGCTTGTTTCTAGGTTTACATATTTAACCCTTTAAAAAAAATCTGTGCTGCACTGTCCTTTATTCTGGCCCCTCTCTTTCCAACTGCTATAGGTTCCTCTCTCATCTTCTATAAATCAAATCCATCCCCTGGTGATGTTAGGAGGAAGCTGCAAACAGAGAGAGGGAAAGCAAAAGCCAAGCACTGTCTAAATGCTGAAAACCAAAAGGCAGCAGGGTGAGAATGACATTTCTGCTTCCTCAGATGTGTAAGTTTGAGCTGACAGCAAAGATTTCTCTGAGATGTCCATGGCTGCTCTGCTTTTCCACTTCCAAGCAGTAACACCCCAGACTTAGAGCACTTGAGGGGTGCTTCCCCAGGGATGGCTGGTGCCAGCACAGAGCTCAGTGCATCCTGCAGGGTTATTTTGCACCTCTAGCCATGGTGTGTTTAAATATAGTATATTTTATCATTGACAGTTGTCAGCAGTGGAAATTGTCATCTAAGCAGGAAAAGATGCTGTTGAAGAAACAGGAGGGGTTGTTTAGAAAGTAAAAATTATTTTGGCTGTGACAACTCCTCTCCCTGCCCATTTTGAGGGTAAGGGATCACACCACCCATTGCAAATTGCTGCCTGAGAGTCAGAAAAATCAATAGTAGGTAGGAAAGCTGACTTGCCAAGGCTACAGCCACTGCCAGCAGATTATTAATGCATCTGTCTGCATTCTTTAATGTTTCCTAAGAAGCAACTATGTTAACTGAAAAGGTGTGACGTGTCACCAGCCCTTCTCTTCTCTCCTCTTCATTTTCTCTCCGTATTAAAACCTTGGCTACCAAAGAAAACAATCATGTTTCACCTCATCTTTTCCCAGCTTTTCTGAAGTTCAGTTCCTGCTCTAGAGCAATATATACAGTCTAAGTACTACCCCTGACAAGCTGTTTGACAGCCCTAAGTTGCACATCTATTTTACTCCCAGAGCCTTGGAGTTGGTAGGGCTTAGATGGGAAATGGAGGCCAATTAAAATAAACACAGACAATATCAATGCATTCTTCAGAAAGGCACAAGACAAGCAAAATGAAACACTACTGGCTTTTGCCCACAGTTAGAATTCAGCTCATCTCACAGGCTGAATGCTCTGGCTGAGGTCCAGAAAGACACTTAAGCACATGTCTTATTTTAAGCATGTGAGCAGCCTCATTGATTTTTCACTCATGCCAGGAAGAATATTCAATGCGCTTAAAGTTAAGCACATTGTTAAGTGCCTTCCTGGAGCAAGGCCAGGCTATTTAGCCCCTGCAAGAGTTAGTCTAGAGAACATTTACCATTATTTTAACTTCTCAAGACTTTCTTTGAGATAAAGTTTTATGCTGTATGAAAATATTTCATTCATACCAGCAGTGACTGGCTCACAGCAACCTTCAGGGACCAAGTGTTCTTCCCCTTCCCACATCTTCTAAAGCAGTAACTGGAAGGATTAAAGACACATAAGCAAATATACCAATAAAGAAAATTAGTTTTGAAAGGGAAACCAGCAGTCTTACTGATCTGAAGAGCAAAATGAGCCCTGCACTGAAAAGCTGACAGACATACTAATTTTCAATGAAAACTAATAAAGTCATTTGCCAATGTCCCATTCCAATACCAAGTCCTGTGCAGAAACTTCAAAAAGCGAGCTAATTGTTGACTGAAATTAATTATCACAATAAGCACACATTCAATTCCATTTTCCCTTCTCCCTTTTACATACAAAATTCAAGGAAAGGCCTGTTAGTGCTTCCTCAACATGACCTCACCACATCAGAGCACTTTAGAGATAAAGGCACGACAAACACTTTGCTCTTTGCTACAACAAAGTGATGCCATTTGCTGTGTTCACTGCAGACAATTGAATTTTTATCTGGTTGGTATTATGCAAGCTCAGTAGCATACCCTGAGTAAGAGCTAGAGAAAGGTGTTTAACAGTACAGCTAAGGAAAGCTGGGTGAGACTCACACTCCCTCCACCCCAGCCATCCCTCTCCAGAAGCAGAAAAGGGAGTGCACAGCAGCCTGACCAGTCCAGTGGGAGCAGCAGGACACTGACAATCTGCTCCTCTTTCATGAGCAGAGGTACCTTTGTACTGCAGTATTAGTTCTTTCCTGCAGAGTTTCAACTCAGTGGTGAAAGAACACAATTGGCAGGGGGATGCAGGAACAGAAAGGCAGTTTAACACTTGATCACCTCTGAAATCTCAGGGTGACACAGCTGTACCACTCATCATGCCTCACACCAATGCAGCTCCACTGATTTCATCAAGCCCACACCTGATGGCAACTCCAGCCTCAGCATCCAACACCCCACTTTAGAAACTGATGGAGCAACCTCTGAGACCTCTGGAAAAAGGAAATAAGATGATGAAGGCAACCTGCAGACAAAAAAGACACTTCCTAATGGATTCTCCTCTATAAGTTGTCAATTTGAAATAAATAATCTCTTTATTTTAAAATATCATTTTATATATCTTGCTGCTGAGATTATTTGGTGAAATCTTCTCACCTTGCCATGCAATCAGAGCAGGACAGTGACAGTGAGAAGGCTGAGGCTGGAAGGGACACAGGGATCCCACTTGGTGCAGCCTCCCTGCTCAGCAGGGTCAGCTCAGACAGGTTGCCCAGGGCTGTATCCAGTCAAGTTTTAGTATCTGCAAGGAGGAACATTCCACAAACTACCTGGACAACCTGTCCCAGTGTTTGACCTCCCTTGCAGCAAATGCATTCCAGGGGAATTCCATGTATTTCCATTTGTGTCCATGACACCTTGTCCTCTCACTGGGATCACTGAGGAGCACCTGGCTCTGTCCCCTTCACTCCCTGCTCTCTATCAGGTATTCACACACATCAACAAGGTTCTTTCCTTTTCCAGATTGAAGGTTCCCTCAGTTTCACCTCACACAACAGATACTGAACTGATGCCTTGTGGAGGCTGACCTAGAACAGAGGCTGGACAGAGCTAAAGAATAAAGCAGGGATTTATTAAAAGGTCTCAATGGATCCACCTTGGGCAGCACAAGAGCCCAGCCAGGGCTACACCCAAGATGAACCAAAATGGTCACAAAATGGACAGCCAGTCAGGAGGTCTTTCACTTTTTTAAGTTCTGCTCCATTTGCCTATTGGAGTTAATTGTTCAGTTATAGCTTTAGGTTATGAAGTCCCATTCTTCTTGTTTTCCTCTCTTCAGTCCACCATTGTTTGTGCTCTTGGGCCTGAGATTTGGATCATTTGTCCTTGGTCTCCAGCTAGAGAATGAATTGTTTTTTCTCCCTGCTCTGTGCAGAGAGCTTACTACCCCTAGTATGAAGCTCAGAACTACACACCAAAGCAGTACAGAATCTGAAAAATAGAAAAGCTAAAACCTGAGGCATCACCAATCCCTACTTGCTCCAGCATGCCATGTCTGGCACCGGGGATGCCAAGGACAGGACCCAGCATCCCAGATGTGTCCCTCACCAGTGCTGAGCAGAGGGGAAGCATCATCCCCTCTCTGAGCTCCTGGTGACCCTGCCTGGCCCAGCCCTTGTGGCTTTTGTCCCCAGAAGGACAAGCTGCTGCCTCCTGGGCTGCTCCAGCCCCTTCTCCACAGAGCCGCTCTCCCAGCCCCTGCTGCCTCAGGGGGCTGTGCCAGCCCAGGTGCAGCACCCTGCCTTTCTCTGAGATTGCTGTGACACATTTCTCCAGCCTTGAGATGCCTCTGAAGGGCAGCACAAGCACCTGGTGCAAGCTCTGGGCTCTGCATCACCTGCAGAGCTGCTGAGGGAGCAGGTCACAGGCAGCCAGGAGAGAACAGGGTGCTGCTCCCAGTGCGACTCCTGCAGGGAGCCACTGTGCCCTGCTTGGCTTTCGAACCCACAAATTACTGCTGTGTTAGCAGCATTGGGTTGTATTGGTTTAACCAGTTCCCTTTTTTAAATTTAGGTGCTTCCATGAGTGAAATATTTAAATATATGCAAGAATTGAACAGTCTGTTTCTGAACAGTATTCAGTATCTGGTGTTCAAGTATTCAACTTGTCCTTAAAAGTGAACTTCCTTCAAGTAAACTTCAAAAATCATTTATTACTTTAGAGGGGGAAACTTTTTTTTTTTTTTGAGCTGCTTTAGTATGTAACTAACCCAAATGGTGAATTTCCTTTAAAAATCATTTCTGCAGACAAAAATGCCCCTTCACTTGAAGAATCCAGAGCAACAAGAAAGCTGTTTTCCAGAACTGGGATTACAGCCAGTTTATGATGGATAAACATTGAATGCTTATGGCATAATTATAATGTCACAGCATTTGCTGCCAGAATTACAAAAATATTCTTAAAATTATGCCCTAAATAGAATGGTGTTTAGTTTAGCTAAACTGAAAGCACACTCCAAGAAATGTGAAAAAACAAACACCATGATTCCAAATCTCAATTATGCATACTAAGGGCTTGTTTTAATAAAAGTATATTTAGTGGCTGAATAAAGTTTCTCAAAAAATAATTTTAAAGATAATGAATTCCCGATGCCCAAAAAAGTGTCACATGCAATTTCATCAGTGACTCATGTAAACTAACCTCAAATTTAACCAAATGCAACTGTGATCAATATTGTGTCAATCTGAAAGTATCTGGGTTTAAGGCAACAAAACCAGATGCAAGGATGAGTAAAAAATTGGAACCCACAAACAGAACGGATTTCTTGGCTACTGAAAAGCCTGGAACAGTTACACTGACAGGGAGAAGCCAAAAGAATGAGAAGTTTTGACAGTATTGCCACATTTAGCAGGAAGAGAGTCAAGTGCAGGAGGAATAAAGGGGAGATAAAAAGCAATGGTTTGCTACCATTGCATTTTATTTAACTTTTTTTCTTTTAAAGATGGCATCCTCCACTTGAGGTATGGACTGTTCCACAACCTCTGTTCTGTTGTACAGTGTCTGACTTGCAATTATGCTCCTAGGCACTTTTGTAAGGCAAAGTCCAGTAATAAACAATAAAAAACCCAGCCACATAAAATATAAATATTGTCAAATTTACCAATATATTCTTAAAAAAGCTGTGACAGTTACTGAACAAGAAGGCCAGTTATATATATTAGATTTGGGCCACAAAAGTAAAGGACACTTGAACTGATTCTACCTTCACTGTGAAACTAAACTGAAGGGTTGTGCATGACCTGCCCACCAGTGCTGTGCTGTCCATCACAACCTCCCAAGAAGGTGACAGAGAATTAAAAGCTGTCTACATCAATCCCTTTTTATTATTTATTTTATTTATCATCTCTTGGCAGTAACACAGTGGAAAAATCCATGAACTGCAAACAAAAATGGGGCTGAGAGGGGAAAAGGTGTCAGAATGGAGAAAAGGGGAATTTTATTCCTCCAAGCAATAACCCCTACCATGAAAGCCTTGCTGGCTCCTTCTCCACTGACAGGAAATTTCTGTAAAAGAATCATGTGGTGCTGGAACACAGAACTGCAGAGGTTCATATATGAGACAGGCTATAGGTCTGACATGGGAGCAGCAAACAAAGTCAAAAGCCCAGTCCTCTCCTCTGCCTTCCAAATACTAAAATCTTAGAATGTGACAGAAACCTGTTGATTCTGACAGAGTTTAAATTATGCCAATATGAAGCCAAAGAAGCAGAACACCTAAAACTGGCAGAAAAATAAGAAGCCCAGGACTTCCCTGCTTCACAAGTTTTTATCTTCACAAAACCAGGCAGAAAATGCTGAGGACCACAGAGGGGCAATGGATTTATGAG
This sequence comes from Calcarius lapponicus, assembly GCA_039654755.1. Lineage (NCBI taxonomy): Eukaryota > Metazoa > Chordata > Aves > Passeriformes > Fringillidae > Calcarius > Calcarius lapponicus. The sequence goes on along the minus strand of CM077468.1, from coordinate 61,919,289 downwards.
GTCTGAGAATCCTCAAACAAAGAGGTAGTTGAGCTAGTGGGTTTTATTATTTTATCCTTGAAAGCTTAAATAATAAAAAAGTTAAAAATAAAAATAAAGCAGAGCAAGCAGCTACTAGAAAAGCAGTGTCAGTATTGTCCTTTAGGCATGTTTCTCTCCACACCTCTGGAAAGTTGTCTGGCATTTGACATAATTGGGAGGAAGAATTTTCTCCCCTGGCAAAGTCAATTAACTTCACTGTATTTGAATCATCTGTCAGAGCTGAATCTGCTCCCTTCTTCAAGTCTGACACAAGCTCCTACACCTACTTGACAGATCAAACAGCTTATATAGAAATTACTGTGCTTTAAAGGGAAGTTCCATGGCTATGTCGAGTCAAAAGCTGCAAGACAAGAGGTGAGTGATTATTCTATTAGTATACACTCCCCTGGAATATTAAAATACAGCCTATCTTTGTACTGAAGTTTAACCTCTTTCATGCAATTTGCTATTTCATTATGAGACTCCTTTAGTCTTCAATCACCAGAAACATCTGCAGAAAATTAAAGTAGGTCTTTTCCTGCTCTGTGCTCTTGAACTGCCTAATTTCTTGTACTATTAAGATATATAAGCTCCTTGCTGTAACAAGAAATGTAAGAAACAGTGTGGGCCACTGCTTTTAACATACAGCCATAAACAGGTATATGCATGTTTATGCATTGAGTGCTATAACCAAGCTTTTATCTTAAAGCTACATAAAATATTAGTGCTCTGTGAAACACCATTCAGTGTGATGTCACTAGATTGCATGTCATGCCACTTTTTGGCATCATAAGTCAATTGCCAGCTCTCATCACATTGTATAGGCATTGTAGCTCAGGCCCAAACCCACCTCCCATTAGTTCCAATTTAATATTTGCTGTACATAAATGGACAAACCTCGTAATTAAAGGCAGCAGAGGAGAGAAGGGTAACACACACAACATGCTTAATGCAGTTCTCCAGTTAAAACATGAACACAAAGCAGCATGGTGGGTAATGCAGGAATGAAAACCCTCCTCTACTGAAATGCCTTTCCTCGTAATCAGCTCTTAAAAGCAGCCAGACCAGTAATGCAGCTCTCCCAGGTGGCAGCCAGGGCCTGGGAGCACTCACTGCATGCATAACTGAGAAACAACATCAAGGTCAGTGTCAGGACCCAGGATATCCCTCTGGCTGTCCTGAGCAGCCAAGACCCTGCCAGGGGGCTCACAGACACTGGCACAGAGCCCAAAATGCCTGTGGTTTTGATTATGACCCATGGAGCAAGTTACCAACCTTAGATGAAGATCTGCAGTCCATGACAAATTAAGTAGAATGACAGTGAATTTATCACAAAGTGAAAAAGTAGATTTGGGGGTTTTTAGAATGGGGATTCAGGGGGCAAGATGGAAGAATCTGGGCATGTCCAGCCTTTCTTCTTCTTCTTCTTCTTCTTGGCCTCCATCTTCTGCTGTGATGTTGGCACTTACAGATTGGTTTAGAGTAGAAGCTCACTGTCTAACATAGGTGATGGGTATTGGAAAGTAATTGTAAACATTGTACACGTGGTTTTTAGTATAAAGACATAACACTGCCCCGGGGGCAGGCAGAGTGCCTGGAACCGTCTTGCTGAGAGGACCTCAACTGGACAGGAGGAAGAATTTTATAGATAAGATACAATAAACAACCTTGAGACTGAGAACTGAAGAGCTCTGACTCCTTCTTCAAGCACCAGGCTGGGAACAGAGACTTTCCAACCTTCCTCAGGGTCACTCTGAGCAGCGAGAGACCCCGACAGGTCTCTGTAGACCTACACTCCACAGATTTTATATCCCTGAGCAGCAATGAAGAAGCACATCACAGAGAAAATGTCACTTCTCTTTGGGCACAGACCTGTTCTGAAGTGAAACACCAAAGGCACTCTGACACTCTGTTAGAAAGGGGGTTTGGTCCAATAAAATCTCCTTCCTACCAGAATCAAGCTGCTGTTTGTATTGAGCTGGTGAGCAGTGCATCACCTCTGACAGGCTGTTGATGTGATTGAAGGGAGGGAGCACAGGACTGTATTGATCTCTCAGCAGCAGGGCCAGCACTCCACAGAGCTCACTTTGAAGTAGCCCCGTACAAGCACTGCATTATCTGCCTCGCCAGCGCCGCGCAGGTTTTCAAAGGCTTCAATAATATTATGGCACATAAATCTACTAAAGGCTAACCTGATGCCCTTTGTGAGTGAGAACTTCTTGTACTACAAAGGTTCTACCAGTTGGAGCCATGGAAGAGCAAAAACCACAGGGGAAGCAGAGCTGGCTCTTCCCAGACCACCTCTGTGCTACTGCAGCACAGGCTGGAGCACATGAGAGCCTGGGCTGCCCTAAAAGCCATCTCAAATACTGTCCCACACACAAACTTCAGCACAGGTTTTGTAGGATTTTCCTATAACTCTCTATGGAGGTTAAATCTGTATCAATGCAAACTCCTTTTTTTCTATACAGAAAACATTCAGTTTTTTCAAGGAAAATAATCTGGCAATATTTCCAGAGGAGTCCTGTGGTCATCTTTCTGAGTTAGGTGTCCTCCTGCATCAGAACTATTACCCCTCAACCCCCTGGAGCACAAAAGTTTCCACTGTGTGCCCTGTCCATTTAATGCACTGTTACTGAAAATATTCTACACTGACTTATGGATTGAAGCAATATTGACCTTAAATTTCTTCACCCCAAGGACTAACACACCCCTCAGTGACACACCCCAATGCAAAGTGCAAGCTCACCTTTAGCTTTACAATAAAAAGGCAGTAATTAATTTTTAAAGCACCATATTCTAATTAGTTTTCATAGGTGCTATGCAAAAAAAAAAAAATTAAGCATGATTTACACTGATAGATCTTAAGAAGTGTAAATGGGGATTCATCATCCAAAGAAGTATTTACCCTGCAGGGATCTCATTTTATCCTAGTGATTCTCAACAACTTTCATCTACCATTTGAAAGCAAATATAAAAGTCACCTATTGCAGAATGTACATCTGTCAAAAAATCTGAGGGGGCTGGAGAAATGGATAAATGATTCAAATTAATCTGTGTAGCACTTACTAAAATGGACTTTTTCCAGCTAGAGACAGCTTAACAGCAAAGGTCACACAGCCAGGAGCTAAGAATAGGTCACCCAAACACAGCACCAAAAAATTAATTAATACTGGAAACTACATAGATAATGGTGCCTGACTTATAAAACTTGAGCTTTGGTTTCTTCTGGAAGCAAGGAGGTGGGTACAGACACAAAACAGTATAGAATAGGGGAATTCAGAATTCACCCTGGTTTTCTGCAGTGAGTTCTCTGAGTTTTACCTTCTCTTTTCTGGGGCAAAACACTGAGCTTCAGCTGTACTTGCTGAAAAAAAATCACTGCACTGCAGACCTACAGAACACCTAATCATACACCAGCAATAACAGCAAGGAGTTATCACATTGTAAATGTAAAATGATGCATAACAACATCTGCATACACACATAGGCACGCACAAATATATGTATTAATAGAATAATTCCAGCAGAATTTCCTGGGCACACAGATCATCCCCTCAAAGCAGTTACTCCTGGCACCCTAAATCCTACCCTCTCCCTGGAAAAATTAATGGTACCACTGCAGTTTCTCCACCACTTTGTCAGGAAGAGTTTTGGGGAACTCTCATCCTCCCCTGAATCTACCCTCACCATGTGGCAGCTATTCTTGTGGGAGCACCCAAGCCTTTTATCAGAGGAAAAGCAAAATTTTTAGAAATAGCTCATTAAGAGAGAATTTAATCAATGAATTTATGTACAGGCTGGAGAAAAGGTGAAGGGAATCCAGGAACATGCATGCTTATTTAGATGTCACTTTCCTTTCAAGAAATTCTGCTAAATTTAGCATGGTTTTTTGTTTTGTTTTTTGGTTGTTGCGGGTTTTGTTTTTTTTTTAACATCAGAAGTATTTTAAAGCCTCTCCTTTATTTGTATTTCTTGCTTTTCATATTGTTTTTGCTTTCTCAAGGAAACTGGCAGCTGAAATGGTGTTCTAAAAACAAGGCACAAACATTTAGCAGTGTTGCCATTTCAAACACCAGGCTCAGCTGAAACTGCCGTGTGGTAAGACGATGCTGGTTCAGCTGCTGGAGCCCTCAAAGGACAAAAAAAAATGCTGAATAAAACCAAAATATAAGTCATGAGTCAACAAAAACTCTGGGATTTGTTGCAAATAACATCCTTCAAAGCAGCCCAAAATAGAGGATGCACTGCTCCTTGCAGACAGCAGGAGCCTGTAGTATCACCTCCACCCAGCCACCCCAGTTTGTGTGGTTCTCTCTACTGGAAGTAGCAAGTACTTCCCAGAACCTAATGCTGATATCTCAAATCAGATATTTCCATTTTTTAGATAATGAATCAAAGCACCAATGGGAGAAAAAAAAAACAACCCAAAAAGAAAAAACACACATGTGCATGAGGAAGGCATGAAATGGACCCATACATGAGCACTGAAATCTCATCTATTGCCTACCCCCATTCATAGTCTTTTTCTAAGGAGATAAAAATAGCATTAAAAGAAAATACATTGATTTTATTTTCTTTTTCTGGTCTTCAATTGCCAGGGCAGACAGCCTGTAAAACCTGCTTCTGTAGTACATATGGGCAGCTGATCTGAGCAGAGAGCTCCAGGCAAGTTTTCAGCATTTGTTTTGAAATACAGGAAAATCAACTAGCAGCCAACAGCTCCCAGAACAGCCAAATATCTGTGAACTGGAGGATGAAGAGCCTGTAGCACCAGCACAAGGCTCCTCTGCCCACCCTCTGTCCTACAGGTAGCTGGATTCCTTTGCTCCAGTTGCAAACATCCCTGAGCCGTGTGAGCACACACAGTTCATCCTCTGTGCTGCAAAGGAAAGTATCCATCCAGACAGCCCCAGGGCAGGAACATTAAAGGCACTTCTGTAAGGTCTAATCCTGTTCCCACTGCAGCCACTACAAATTCCTCTGCCAGGGCTGGGAGCAGAACTGGACCTCTGTGGAGATTTTATGTAATTTTAAACCCACCACGCTCAGCACCCAAACAAGTTCAATGGGAATTTTTCAGATTTGTGTTTTGATACCAGAGCCAAAAGCAAGTCAAGGGACATGTGAACTTCCTACAGCTCTTTGGAAAAGGCAGGGAAGGAGGCTGGAGGTATTAACTGGGAGAACTGGTGAAAATGGTGAGTTGGGAGCTGCACTGAGCTATCCCTGCTCTCACCTCCAGGGTCTGTTGTGACACTGTCAATTGTTGTCAATTGCTCAGATGTTTGTAGAACTGGACAACACCAATTTTGCGTGTTCCTCTGCTAGAACAAGCTCTTCCAAGTCCTGGATAAACTGAGTAAATACAGCAGACCCAAAAAATCTACAGAGCACTTCTGGGTGAGCAAAAAAGAGAGGGGTAATAAATGCAAAATACAAAAATAACAACTTCAGTGACTGCTCTTAGACAAAAGCCAAAAGATCAAGAAGGATCCTATGGCCCAAACTGCTCAGTCACAGCAGATTCCTGAAAGCAAAATCCCTATTGCACTCACACCTTCACAACAATACTTGCCTTGCTTCTGGGGAGAAAAAGAGCAGGATGCACCTACATCATGGAACAAGGGAAAAATAAAAAAGCAAGATATGGTTTCTTTATTTCAGATTGTTTGCAGACTCTCTATCTGTGGGACTTTTCATTCCAAAATTAACTGTGTGCTGAAGAGAGTCTGGAACAGCAGAGCCTTTATGCTTCCAAGTTTTGAGATGGCCTCAGAGTGCAAAATCTCTTCTCTCTCATTTCTGGAATAGCTTTTGACAATTAGTAGAATCAATGACCAGAGAGCAAGAAATCTGCCCAATCCATCAGGACCTAAATGTGAAAAGAGGGGGAAGAGAGAGAGAACCTTCTAATGACAGGAAGGGGAGAAGAGGTGTAGAATTTTTTTGGCTTTATTCAGGAGCATTTCCTCATGAATTCTGGAAGAGAGTCAGAAAATAAAGATAGCAGCCAGCACTCACCTCCTGCATCTTTTTAAGGGAGAACTGGACAAATGCAGCAGTAGCAAATAAAGGAAACCATAAGTAACCTTCTCTGTGCAAGGCAGACACTACCCCAGTAGAGAGAGTTGGCACAAACCCAAGGTATAGAAGCTGCTTGGTAAATTCTCAATAAATATTAAAAACACAAGTATGCTGATATCTGCATTTTTTTCCAAAGTTGATGGAAAAATTAAAGCATGGGTCGATGCTCCTGAGAACAGAGGAGTCAGTAAGATTCCAGGTTTAGGGGAAAGAACAAAGGGATGGAGAAACTCTTATCTTGAATCGCAATTAACGTTGACAGATTCCGGAGATGAGAGAAAAGCGCCTGCACTGGAGCCAGGACCTCAGCACCTTTTCCATCCCTCCAGAAAGGCTCACCCAGCTCTCAGAGGGGGAGAGCAGAGGGGCCTGGAAGCCAGGCTAATGGAATGATGCCAGCAAGACATGGGAACCCCCTCTTTCTACAGGTTTCACCCCCTTCTCTCTCCTCATCACAGGAACATCCATTGTTCCTATTGAGTTTACAAGGACAGAGAAGAAGGAAAGAAAACAGATGACTGTTTTCCACAGAAGGCAGTCCTCATGCTCTGTGGTTTATATATACATATTTTTCTATGTATATATACCCCTCTGCAGAGGAATAGTGGAGACCAAGTGCACAATCATCACCAGATATCATTAGGAGTTAAAAGAGTCTGAAGAATTTGCTCACCTTTAGCATCATCTTAGGAAAAACACCACCAGGACAAAAGCTGACTTGATCTTTAAGCAAAAAAAGCTATACCTGTAAAAAATCTGGATTGATGCATTAAAAACAGTGATTAAAAGACCTTTTTTATTTTTTTAAGAAATATTTAAAATACAAAATAACACAACCACTTCCAGGACGAAAGTAACCCAGCATGATGTAGCAAGTGTATTACATCAACCTCCATAATAAATCTAACCTGCTAATATTTTCAGCACTGTATGTGTTCTTGCACACTTTCAAATTACTCCCACACTATTTTAAACAAATCCTTCCACTGAAGAAAATGTCAATATATCAAAACTATTTTTTAAACTAATGAGTTTCCTTTTTTACAAAGTAATTACTTTAAGTACTGAAAAGGTTTCCATGGCACCCTCCACTTTCAGCTGACAAATATCAGCAATAGCTGGATTTAAAACAAACAAACTGAAACCCCCAAATCAGCAGCGTTTGACTCAAGGAAAAAAATTAAATGTTTTCAAGCAGAAGCATTGAAAAACTTATTCTTACTGAAAGAAAAAAGTATGAATGCACACCTGCTTTTCTATCAATCTAAGCAGGAAACCATTTCGCTGCTGCATCATAAGTAGAAGAAAAGTGCTTATTAAAACATTAATCACAGTCCATTATATTCTGACTCCATGCCAGAAGTTCCCATTACATCACTGAAAATATCTATTAACCAAAACCTGATTCTGACAAGTTACAGAAGTGTAGTGTTTAGGATTTAGTAATGTAAAAGTCAGTTTTAGAAGAACAGTTACACAATTGATTTTGCAGTGGCAAGCAACTATAATTAATTGTTTTTGTGACATTTATTACTGCAGTGGGGTTGATTTAACTGGTGTTTCTACTGTAAAATTATTAAAAAAATATTTCAAACTTCATCTACTTTTATTAAACACATTTATTGTGAAGGTATTTAATACCTGGGGCTGGCTAAACAATTTTAAAACGTGCTGGATATACCAGTACATGTAAAACTGTATTGTCTTGTGTAAATATGGGCCTTGTTTAGAACCACGTCTCACAGGAAATTATGCCAAATGAAAACCATCTCCCCTTCTCCTCTCCCACTGAAAAGGATTTATGTTTTTACATTTAATACCAGTTAAAGAAACAAAAATATGGTGGTGTTACCTTCAAGCCTGAGCAATAGTTCAGCTGTGAAGTCCCATTATGTTCAAACCTCTGCTTTGTTATTAGAAACACAGCCCAACTCAAATGCCTCTATTTGGAAGAGGGAGAAGTGAACAACTCAATTCTTTCTGGAAGCCTGGCACTGCATGCCTTGTTTACCTAGAACAGTTTTCAAATAACTACTAGCAAGGCTTTAAAACCAAAGCCATGAAATTGGTTCCTAAATGGTGTGTACATAATCTGCAGCCAACCATTTTAATTCCTCAACCCCCTCTAAGCAGTACCACTAACAACAAAAAAAAATCAGAAATAGCTGTAATGCATGATAGAAAACCCATATAATGTATTTTGCCCCTTTGACCCAAAATACATGAGCCTCTAACTTCAAAAGGCACCTGAGATAATAACCTTTAACCTCTCCTTGGACATCTTCCAATTTCAAAGATCCAAAGAGCTTCAGTCAAGGTAGTTTTAGGGTGCCCCCTCTATATCCAACCACTCCCTTCCATGCAGCAGCTCTGGTCCCAGCTACCCCTAAAATCTCTGCTGTTCCTCCAGGTGTGACAGCCACAGGGAGAGATGCACAAACTCCTAGAATGGAAGGAGCCAGAAGCTCCAATTCTTATGGGTGTGGAAGACTTGGGTGGTTTTGGGGTCTTTTTTAATTAAGGAAATTGGGAAAAAAAAGAAGACCACACCTGTGATGGGATACCATTAATTCTTAGGAAAAGTTCTCTGACTCCACTTTTCCTTCCAGTGTGATCCAATTTGAGGGACCACAGGGTCAGTATCAAAATAAGAAAACAGAGACTGCTAGCCCAACCCTTAAAAATCTTGTCATGCATCATTATCAGGATTGAGAGCAGTTACATCCATCCATAGGATGAAATTTATCACTGGAATTACTGATTTTGGCAACTGACCTGCACCTCCAGGAAGAGATCCCTCACTGCTACCACTAAGCACTGTTTGGAGAAGCTTTAAGCATTAGAGACTCCTTCAACAAAGCCATCTGAAAGGGGTTAAAGAACCACAAACTACTGCTTCAAAAGCTTTCTTGGCTTGAAAGCTTCAAGCAAGACATCCCTCCCCCTCAGCGCTTCCCTCTGCCATTTAAGGAAGCTCATAACTCACCTTTTCAGCCATTTGATACCTGAAGAAAATTTTCATCAGAATGCTGCTTTACAACTGTATTTATCAGTGTCAGAGTCAAGATGATGCATAATTTCTTATTTTCTTTATGGGTGTTTTTTTGCTGGCTGTCTCTGGCTAAATGTTTTCATTTTACATAACCCCCCCCTTCTTAAAACAACAGTGTTGAAGGGCTTAAGAAGCCTCTCTCTCCTTCCTTCCACACTTCCTTTCTGAATTTTTATTGCAATTAATTTTTACAAATGCTTCAGAAGACAAATTCAAATAGGATGCTCATCACCTTTCTACTTCAACTATATCAAAGACTAATTAGTTTAAGATTATTGCATCCAAATAGACCCTTCAGGAGGAAATGCCAGGGTTTTCTCAGACTGCCCCAGAGCAAGTCCTTGGTGTGCCATCTCTCCTGACAGCCAAGCACAGAGCAGGAGCAATGCTCAGATGTTGATGAAGAGGAGGAGCTGAGCCATGGATTTCCATGAGCTCCCACAGGCTCCATCAGGCGGACTTTGCTCCCCATCACTGTGTTCCTGCCTCTGTACTCTAATGCTGGGCTCAAAAAAATTTGGGGGCTCTGTCCCAGGAAGAACTACAAAAACTGGAGGACACTGAGGCCCTGCTGTTGTTCAAGTGAGAGATAATCAGGACAGATCTCCTGCACGTGCAAAACATATTGTTTTTTTCTTGTGGCAACCACACAATTCCCAGAGCAATTATCCATCTGGCTGAGGAGCCAGAGAAAGACTCAAAAAGGGCAACATGATGGAGTGCAGGAGAAGCAAGGAAGGAAAAATGTAAAGAAAAGGAAAATACTGAGCATAAAAACCACTGATCTCAAATTTACCACATCATTTCAGGGATGAAAATCTTAAAACTTAACTTCTATCAAAATACAGCAGCTAAAGAGGGAAGCCTGTGCAAGTACAGAGTCACGAGAACCAGACATCCACAGCCATATCAATGCAGGGGATGGAGGGAAGGATGAAAGCAAAGAAGGGCTTTCAGTAACAGATAAGAACTGTCACAGACAATCAGGTCTTTTTAAGTGGCTGGTAGTAACAAGGCTTTGATTTGCTGAGACACAAAGAGCACAGAAAATAGGGCATTTGGCCCACACAATTGCTGGGTGCCTCCTGACACATTATAATCCATCAGCAGACAGCTTTGCCTGACACCTTTCAGCTGCCCACTTCGCAGCACTGCCTCCAAACCTGCACAGACAAATCAGGCTTTGCCTCCTACAAACTCTCAATAATAAAGCCAATATTACCACCCTGATTTTTGGAAGTAATTTTAAATATTTACTGCTTGATCCCGTAGCAGTCTGCAGACAAATCTCTATTTCGTTAAGGCTCTGATTTTTTTCTTTTATTCCTCTTCATATTTAAGTATTTTAATGAATGTATGATTTAGTATTCAGCAAGCCCATGCTACAGAAAGACTGTTCTGGAAGAAATGGTATAATTACATTTCCTACAGCGACCTTGTAATCTCACGAGTATTTATTCTAGACTAAACAGCCTTACTCAGCTGCCCTGTGTCTGATTGTCGATGAAAGAAGCTTGTTTGACAACTGCTTCGAGCAGAAACATATTTTTTCCATGATTGCATGAAAAAGTAAAAAAACATTACCAGACCGGTATTCCGAGCACAGAGACTCGTGTTAGATCGATGAGTTAATTTTGAAGCCAAAGGCCAACAAAAACAATCAGCATGGACATTCTGCTGTCAGGGCCAGCTTTTGAGGTTAATTTAGTGGTACACACACAGCTACAGCCAGCTTTACATATAAGAAACTGAGTGGTATATGCAGGCTTCCTTCTTTGTTTCTTTATATATTTTCCATATTCTCTGCTTTTATAACCCTCCTGAGACCTTTTACAGTTACAGAACCCTCACTATACCCACAGGTGGGCGGGCAGGAAGCAAAACTCTCCATTTCATAAGCAGTCCACTTTTAATATATTCAATTGCTAACGACCTTGACAGAAGAGCTCCATGCAAAACACTGTATTCTATGGGGTGTCGTTTGAAATGTTCATAGACTTTTCTGCCAGAAAGCTGATTCCTTAAACAGTAAGATTTCAGACTTACTAAAGGCTGCACTCCTTGATTTCCATTCAGCTGGAAAAATTGGTGCTAATCTACCTCCCCTATATTAAATTTGTGTCCTTCCAAAAATCCTAAAATGAAGGCTGTAGGATTTCTGTGGAATGCTAAAGCAATACCAGACAGTTTCTGTATCAAACCAGGTCAAGATGGTTTACAGGCAGTTCTGTTGCCTGCCCTGAAAGAGACAGCACACTTGGCCAGGCTCATGATTCCAAAAAAGGCACCCACACAGTACTTGTTTTGCCATTCGTGGGGTTTTATTCAATTATTTATGATAAAATGAACGAAAAACAAAAGGCTGTACAGAAAGGTAGCTGAGTCTTTAAAGCAATAATCACTCCTTACCTGCCAATTCTCATTCATTGGGTACCCAATGCAAAACACTCTGCAGCAGACAGAAACCTCTCTGCTGAGGATCAGCCCCTGCAACAGGAGACTCTGGGAAATTCAGACCATATGCCTTGGTAGCCAAGAGCATTCCTGCAAGGAGTGTAGCCCTCTATGTGCCCTCCAAGGCAAGACAAGCTTCCCTTGCTCTTACTCAATCTTTTGACTCTGACTACTGAGCTTATTGAGAGACTAGATTCCATTAAAAGGAGCAGAATGAATTCAGTGTTCAAAACCAATGGGCCAAAGCAGATCAAATCAGCCCTTCATTTGTGGCTTTTCTCCTTTTCCAAGATTCAAGAAATATCTGCATACCCCAGTGACAGAGCAGATGTGAAAAATCACCTGCTATGGACTTTTAAAGCCCAGTGATCCTGTCACCCATTCAAAATCAATTCTCAGTTATTTCACTGCCTCCAACCCTACACAGACACTGACAGGGTTCTAGCAGAAGCTAATCCAGCCAAAGACCAGCTCAGCTATGCTGTAAGAATAGTTTGGAGACCATCCTGACTATTGCCTCACTTTAAAAAAGAAAAAGAATCACAATGACTGACAGCAAAGAAGTTACACGAGTCATTTCTAGATTAAGTGCCAGAACTCTACATGTGTTTCAAATTACACTACAACACTGTACAACAAAGAAATATGCAGAAATTTTCCACTTGAAGTGAAGGTTAAAAATTAAACACTAACAAAGCTCTAACAGATATGAAACCCAACCTCATCTTAATGCAAAATTTAAAATGCCTGAGCTGTCCTACACTAGGAAAAAAGGAATGAATCAATCCAGTTGTTCATAAGAAAAAGCACAGTGGGCTAAAACATGTTCATTGTATGTACAGATTTTCACAGCACTCCTACTCTGCTTCAGTACTTACCCCCTCAGCTCTTAAAATGATGTTCTGTTTAGATTTAACTTTTAATTTATCAAAGTGTATTACCTATCCTCATTAGTGTTCACTATTGAACTTCTTTTTCTGCATTTTATTTAAACAAAACATTAACCAGAGTGCTCCTAACAATGCGATTATACATGAAAACAAGTTGATAGATCAAAGAGAAGTCACATTTTTCCCCCAAAAAATATTTTTTTTATATACACACATATATATATTCAGCTTGGAACTCTCCAAAGCTAAGTAGGCAAACACAATTTTATTTTAAGCAGACCAGGCTTGACTTGATTACAAGGTCTGCTGCAAAGAGAAATTTTAACCTGACTTGTAAATTACCTCAATTTTATGAGAATGGTGAGGATATGACTGGCACTGTGTTGAGTATGATCCACTTTGGATTACAAGAGACTGCTTCTAAACCTTAAGTCATGAAGTTTACATATCTTGACCCAAAATGCTAATTACATAAGCAGATTTTCAATTTATAGTCAATTTTTAAGTAGCCTGTGTATGTCTCTTCACAGCTGTAAAACTTGGTGGCTGCTGTGTGGCCACTCCTGTTAGACAGACTTGTAATTACTGCCAGGAATGTCTTTACATTCTTCAGGACCTCCAAAAAAACATCATTTGGATCCTCAGGGGCTTTTTTGTTTTGTTTTTCCTTTAGAATCAAAACTACACATCAAACATACATTTTTAAAGCAACACACTACTTTCCATCCCCATCCTGTGTTATTCTTTCACTCCTTGGAATGTCAGTTTGTTATATTTTTCATTTCTTTTGTTTTCCAGTAAGAAAAATGCAGACCTCCAACCACACAAATTCAGCATGCTCAGCTAAAACATCAGGAAGAAAAAAAAAATAAAATGAAAAGAGACAGGACTTTTTTGCCCATCTCAGAAAACCTCCAAGTAAATCAAGTACCCAAGTGCTCCTGGTGTTCTCTTGCACCCACACACCTCTGCTCCCCAAAAGGCAATTCAACAGATTTGAACCAAAAGGTGACACTTCCCCCTTCAGTCCAAACTCAGAGTTTGTGGTGACAGCAGAAGTGCCAGCAGAGCCCTTGATAAGGCAGGGATCTCTCTCAAACACATCAGCAGGTTGCCCCCAGCTCCGTGCACAAAGCAACCATTTCCCAGTGCATTTCAGCAATTCAGAGCAGGGACAAAGCCACCCAGAGCCAGGGCTGTAAGTCATCATGGAGGGACAGGCAGCTGCAGAAGCCACCCCCAGGATGGGCATGCTCCAGTGATCCAAGACCCCATTTTCCTCCAAGAGCAGCACCACATGTTTGGGAGATGCTCTCACACATCCTCTCCCCTTTTCCAAGTCACGTTTCCATCTGACAGCTGAGACAGGCGTGAGCTGGTCCTCGAGTCTGAACAACCAAAGTGACCTTCATGGGGGGCTGAAGGACACAAACCCCTACACATTATACCAATCATCTGTGCTGGGGGGAAAAAAATCCTAAATCTTTATTATTCTCAGATTTCCAACACCCTAACAAAAAATGCACAAGGATGTTAATGCTTTTCTGCAGTGCTTAAAAAAAACCAACTTACATCCCCAGGGGAAACTGAAAACAAATTTGTAAGAACAATTTGAACATAAATTTCCTTTTTTGCAAAATATGCAAACTCCACACAGAAGAACAGTGGAAAAATGCAAAATCAAGTTTATGGTCAGCTCATTAAGTTTTTTGAAAAGCCTAATAAGCAAATAATACAAGTCATCTTAAAAAGTGCTTTTTTTTAAATTTATAAAAGATTCCTTACAAATGTTCTACATGACCCTGTAAGTATTCAACCCTTTTTCTTGCTCTTTGCTAAAACCTTCTTGCCAGCTGTGTCCTTCATTACAGCAACCCACTAAGAAAAAAAAAATGCTGAAACCTAAAACAGGTCTTGCAGAAGGTAAGGTGTTAAGGAATATTCAAAAAACTCATTCTGCTGAGTGTTTGAAGATTAAAATTATGTATCTTTAAGAAAAATAGTCAATAAATTATGCTATCTGAAGTGAATTCCAAGTCACCAGGCTGACAATTGTCTTTGCAATAGCTCTGGCTCCAGAAACTCAGATAACAGCCTGCACATTTGAGGGAACTATTTAGCAGCAATAAATGTCAGGCTATGAAGTTATTAACAGGAAAATGAAAAGAAGGAGAAACTAAAATTAAAAAAAAAAATAAAACCAACTAAATACATTCAGAACCATAGAATGGTTTGGGTTGGAAGGGACCTTAAAGACCATGTAGTTCCAACCCCCCTGCTATGGGTAGGGATGCCACCCACTAGGCCAGGTGGCTCAAAGCCCCATCCAGCCTGGCCTTTTATAAGTGCAAATGAACAGGAAACTAAAAATCTTTAGCTGGAGAGGTTTACATTGTGCCCAGCTCTTCTGCCTCACCCAGGCAGCTGCATGCAGCTGCCTGAAGAGCCCCAAAGCAGGGACAGAGGCACATTAGTTAAGCATTCATCATCAACAGGAAATGCGCATGAGTTCCTATAAACACAGAAACACAAATATATAAACCAACAGCCCCGCACGCCTTAAGGTATTTCAGACACCCCATGGAATAGGGTTAGAGCTGTGCTGGCTGGGAACCCACAGCATTGATGTATTTGTTTTGGAAAGGCAAACAGCCTCAGGACTCAGAGGAACTCTTCTGGTGGGCACCACCAACCCAGCCAGCCGTGAGCTCCCCTTGCTGCCACAGCCACCCTGCTCCCCTCAGCTCCCCCATCACCTCCAAAGCCAAGCCCAACAAACCTGGCTGCTCCTGCTCACAGGAGGAAAATGGCACTTTTCAAAGTGTCTCCAAGGACAGACCGTGGCACTGTTAGCAAACCCTACTCTGAATCCCACACAGACACAACTGCAGGGTTTAAAGGGTTTTGCTCTGTGAAGTGTTGGGCTGCCCCAGACCCGGTGCCGCTAAATGCAATGGACATGGAGGACAGTGTTCCTGATGGATTTGGACACCAGCATTCATGGGGCACAGGCAAAAGGAATCCTCCCTGCATCTTTTTCTTGTTTGTGATGAGGCTGAGGGGGCCTCCAAGCCCCTCTCACACTGGAGGTCCCTCACAGCTGTGCTCCATCCAAACAGGTGGTGAAGGCTGAACCAGGCTCTGCCCAAGTTTAAACCCCTAATTAATACTTTTGCCTGTGCCCATGAATGCTGATGTCCAAATCCATCAGGAACAGTCATCTATGTTCATTGCATTTAGTGGCACCAGTTCTGGGGCAGCCACACACTTTACAGAGCAAAACCCTTTATACCAGAAGATAATAAAAATTACAGGCATCAAGAGGACACAGAAACAGTAAAAATGGAGACAGCCTCACTTCCAGACAGTTTTCACTGTCAGTTCTCACTTCAGTTTTCTGAAGCACCATTAGGTTGCTTATTTACCTTCCTAAGTCTATCTACCTCTGTCATTTCCTGGATGAGATACAACTTCTCCCGTGCCAGTGAACTAGATGGGATTCCTGTTTGGATTTCAGCGGTCTCCCAAACTGCACACTAAATTGCTTCAACTTTGTTCAGTACTTTGTGGCTTCAGTTTTCCCAGATTGCACAGCCAAAGGTAAACTGTTCTTTTTTTAAACTCTTTCTTGCCTTGCCAGCCTGCACATTCATTCTGCCCTGCAGTTTTCCAGGCACTGGAAGTGCTGATGACCTTGAGGGTCAGGCCATGATGAGCTGGGTGACACTCCCCCAGTAGCTCCAGTTTTCAGATGGCATTTCAGCTACCAACACATCACCCCTGGACTTCCTAACCTCCCTTACCCAGGCACAGGAGGCTCCCAAACTCTCTTTCTTTCAAACATGGATGCACATCACAATGCTGTCAAGCTGCTGGACCAGCCCTGCATTATATTTTTTGACAAAGTTAAGCTCTGTGCTTCATTTCTCACAAACACAGTTTGACTGTAGACAGCAGCCGACAAGTAAATCTACCCTTTTCCATGGCAAACAGCCCAACTTTAATATTTTTACTGGCTTACAGCTGGGTAAATTAAGCCCCAGATTTTTATTTATTTATTTTTTAATACCGTGCAACTGAAAATGAACAGCTACTTCACTATGACTGCCAAGGACAACCTTAAAAACACTAATGCAATCCAGTCCAGCTCTCAATAGATCTATAAAGGCAAGAGGACCAAAAATTTCAGCTTATCCACCCAAACAAAATGTTGGTTGGGCAGGAAGTCTACTATTTCGTTAAGATCCCTTAAAATAAAAAAGGAAAGGAAAAAAAAGATCCCTGGCAATCTGAAGATGGTAACAATCCCAGCTACAATGCCATAATATGGGATTTAGAATGCACTGATTTACTTACCCCAGCCTTCCCAACATTTCAAGCTCTGGAACTTGTGGTCCATATGTCTCCACTTGCAGAGGCTGATATTCATACAAAGTTTCCTCTAACTTTTGAATGGGAGCTAATGAAATATGCTGACCCTGTTGAAGAAAAAAAAAAAAAAAGGTAAAATATTTCTACATATAATCAAGGTCAAGGTTTTGTTTTGACTTTTTTTATATGCAATATAAGAACAAGCCTTAACTTGGTCCAGACAAACATCCTCCCACTAAGAACATACTGTTCACTATACCACTCACTTCTTCATGATTTAGATTTTTTTTACTGGGACCTACAGATGGAAAGTGATGTTTCATCAGCTATAATTGTTTGGACAAGAAGGAAAGGGGGAAGAAGCTTTACTCAGGGCAAGCTTACCATCAGAAAGTACAGCTGCTTCCAGTGTCACTAGCAAAATTATTATTAGGCACTAATTTCATTTATCTGAAGTACTATCAAACAAATGTCTCTGAACAACCCTACTTGATTCTGTAATCAATGATTTCCTGAAAGCCCTAATTAGAAAGGGAAGCCACTTTCCTTTCTCTCCACAAGCTCCCATCCATAATGGCTCTCAAGATAGACTTTAACGGAGCAATACAATTAATTCATTCAGCAAATTCCCATTTGTTTCATAACTAAAAATATAGAAACACACAAACATTAAGCTTTCACTCCAGATGGTACTTTTGCATGACCTTCAGACTGCTGAGAAACAGTGAGACATTTCCACACCCCTCCCCTCCAAGTCCCTATCACTTGGAGCTCTCACAAAACAGGAGACTTGTGCCTGGCAAGGAGGGGGTCAGGAGGATATGAGATAGAGCCAAAGTTAACAGATGTTGCTGCGTGACATTCTACACTGATTTGTTGATCTTTCACACAGTTTCAATTTTCTACTGTATTCTATGGTGCTCACAAAAATTAGCAGCAGCAGCAAAAAGACAGAGCACTGTGAGCTGCCCCCAACCAGCCTGGCTTTCCCTGTAGAAATTGAGTTTCCCATCTGCAGAATGTAGGAATTTAGCAAAGTAGTAGTATTGTTTTTGTAGACATTTTGTCTGAAACAGGAGATGGGAAGCTTTCCATGGTGTAATGCTGTGTACAAGCCTGGCTCCCACTGGTGATCACTTACTGAGCTGAGCTTCCCTGGGGCCACTCCTCTGAGCATCTACTCCCTCAAGTGGAAAATGCAGGCTCCTAAAGTGGGACACTGGGTTAAACTTAACTAAAGAGGGGAATGAAAAAGTCTGTAGAAGGGGAAAGCTGTTAATTAAATTTGTGGTTGAAGACAGTGACCTTTCTGAATTTGGAGCAGAGATATTTTTGTTTAGGGAGTTGCAGAAAATAGCTAAGAAAAGTAAAGACGTAAGTCCTTGAGAAGTGTTATCGTGGATCTAAGCTGATCTCCACGGAAATATCAGCAGCTCAAGTTTTCCATTCAAACAGCCCCTGTGTGTGTGATGAAAACATAGAGTTTTAGGCTTTTTCTGCACTGCCTGGGGGACTGGAGAGGCCACTGCTGACACTGGGGACAGTGTCCTGGAGAGGAGATGTAAGGAAGTTTTCCAGTCAGCCATGCACCCCTCAAACTCTCATGGCCAGCTCATTTATTTCTGTGCTACAAACTACTGCTGCAACATTAAAAGAAGGCTACTATACATTTTTTAAAAGTAGGAAAAGAAAGGTTAAAATTTCAACTAAAGGTTAAAAATTCAGCTTTAATCCCACTTCATTATATTTCAAGGACATAAAAGCAGGGGTTTCTATTTTCCTAGAAGTTGTCTATTTACAATCTATCCCAGTTTATTAAAATACAGTACTTTGTAGCTACATTTATGTGGGCCTCTTACACACATTGCTAGAGGGTAATGCTTAAGTAAGACTCTTACATTTGAATTTTTAGCAACATCTTTGTCTCTAACCAAACAAAATGGAAAGTCATACCAATGTTTTACATGTGTACAACCTCATCTGGTGAGTGAAGAGTCTCACTCTTTCCAAATCCAAATTTTGTTCCAGCCATAGAAAAGAAATGTCAGTTTTGGGCAAAGATCAAAAGCATGGTAAATACTTTGGGAAATTACTTCTGTGCAGAAAAAGGGAGAATCTCAGATTGCAGGCACCCCATCCCTTGAGGACAGCACAGAACAGCTGCTCACTGTCAGCACAGTTGCCACTGGTGCCTTCCTGACACTTTGTTAATGAGAGCAACTTCTGCCAGCATTGGCCCAGAGACACAGGAAGGCTCCCAACACATGGACTGGGATCATCCCTGCCTTTTTCCCCACCACCATTTATGCTGTTACAGATGTCCACCTCTGGAAGCTCCTGGGAGGACAGGATGAAAATGTTTCATTTGTTTTCCCCTCTTTGTGGGGTTCCCAAGGTGCCTGAGGTCACAGGGGATCAGGACGGTCATTATTTCTCAGCTAACTGAGCAGGAACTGTGAGGGAGCTGCCCATGAATGGTGGGAAGGCTGACTGGTCAGCACCCCAGGGGTATGGGGGGCACAGGGGTCATGGGGAAGGACTTCTCTGTGTGGAACTGCATCACCAGCTCCTTGTGGTGCCCTGGAGAACAGCAGAATGTCAGAAGAGGAGCTGCCTCATAGAAACTGTCCCCCCTTGAGCTGGTCTGACATCATGTCCAGCACAGGCCAGGACATTTTGTGTTCCTCTATGAAACCCAAGAACTGGCAGTTCAGCCAAAATACCTTCTTTTGAAAGGCATCCAATCTAGATTCAGACAGATTTGAGATCACAGAGGTACAGGTACATGCCCCAGGTAAGTTAACTGCAATAGTTGATTATCTTCACCATTAAATACTGGCAGCTCATTTCTGCTTCATCAGATTGACTCTCTCCTGTGTCTTCCTCACTCCCTCATGGGCCAAGGTGCAAGGATTAGGAACCAGGGTGCCATTTCATGGCAAAATGAGTGCACTGGTTTGTGTGCAGCCAGCAGATCTGCACCTCAAGAAGATTACACAGCTGTATGAGACAGCTCATTTGTTTTTGTTTCCCAAAAATCACAACTTTAGCTGATGTGCTTTGGCAATGTGGATTACATTCCACTTAGCAATGGGTAAAAAGCCCCATGATCAGCTGTTGTTCCTGCCCTTTGGCTGTCTGGCCTTTAGGCTCCTGAACTTACAGACTTTCAAATTGTTTAGCCCTGGACAGGTTAGTGAGGTCTCAGAACTGGGTATGGCCCAGACTGGTGCAGAAGGCTGGGATGCAAACCAAAACCGTTGCCTTTCCTATTTACACTGCTGTTGGGATGACTCACAAAAAAACCTTGTTGAAGTTAAAAGGCTCAATTTGACCACTATTATCTCAGTTAAGAGCCATCTGACCAGAAGCATCCCACTTTTGTCTCTCTGTCCCAATGGTCCCTAACCACTTCATAACAGACTGGTAATAAAAGGGAAGCTGCTGTGTAACTTTAGAGACACCACAACAGACAATAACTGTTACTTTGGACTTACACAGCACTTTGGCAGATCCAAAACCCATTTCTAACATATGAGGTAAGACTTTTAAATTTCCTGTATTCCACCTAGACAGTCAGCCTTACCTCTTTCCAGCATTAGGAGGCATTTATCAGCATGCTGAAACCAAAATGAAAGCAGTGGGACCAAGGTCCTGCTTCTGCATTGCTTTCTCCTGACAAACCTAAAATCTGATGTGGTCATGGGTAAGTATTTCTAATTCCCCTTGGATGCTGTAATGTTTGTGTAAAAGAAGCTGACAGCATCCAAATGAAGACAGAAAAGGCTTCCAAGAACACAGACAACACTTTTTCCTGCCTCCTCTCCCTCCCACCCCAATCTTCACAGCATACAAGTGTTTTCCCTGGGATTATTTTAGGCACCAGAGCTGTCTATTACATACTGGAATGTATGGAACCACAAAACATGCTGCTAATTAGAAGGAAGGCATTTGCTTATCCTTAGGACTTTGTTTATATAAAAGCCTGCACAGCAATGGATTTGTGAGCAACTGACATTCTATTCATGTGCTGTATGGGTTCAGATGAGAGACATACAGGATTAAATTGGGAGGGGGGTTGAATAATGTCTTTGTATTAGAAGTAAAACTGACTGGCTGAGAGACTGTTTGAGACAACTATCAGCTGAAAAAGAAACAAAAGCAGTGGCCAGTTTTGGTTTCAGATTGTGATACAACATGGCATTAATAAAAGAAAAGCTGTGGATTACATACAAAGAACTGTCCCTGCAGTAACAAGGAGCTTACTTTAAACAAAAACAACACTCTCTTTCAGGAACAATTATGGCTATTAGAACATCAAAATTATAGTGTATCACTGCACCTTTCACACAGGTTTGGGGAGGGACTCTTGCCAAATGCCAGGTACATCAGTATTTGCCTGCTAGCAGAATGAGGTTATTTTAGCACAGAGTACAGAAATATCAGCCCAAGTTGCAGCGTTCACACTTCTTCCTGTCCTGCCCTCTCTCCCCGTCCGTGTCTCCAAAATGACACTGCCTTCCTTCACCTCCTTCCCTCAGCAGCAAAAAGAAACAACTGACAGCCTTCCCAGAAATCTTTCAAGAGCCAAGGAGGAGGAGAAAGGAGACTCACACCAAAAATGCACTAGTAGGGGAAAGAGGAGGAACAGCTATGCCACAAAAACATCTCCAGGCAAGAGACAGAAGCCAGAGACTGGGGTCAGTAAAACTTGTCCAGACAAGGCAAGTTTCTGTACTAGCAGCAGCTGGGCTAGTTGATGGAGCCAATCTTTTTGCCTTTTAAATTTCTCTCTGCTTAGGGACTTACTCAGCTCTGCTATCAGCCCACTTCCACAGCGCACATGAGAGAACAGAAATAGCGGCGCTCGCGCTACATCTCATCAATCCCTCTGCAGCAATGTTATTTTTATTTAACCCTTTTCTCTGTCAGGTCACTCTCCTGAGCCTGGCCAAAGCAGACAAGGAGGAACCAAGGGCTGTGGAATGCCAGGACACATCCCCAGCTCTGCTTCCATTGTACATGGCAGGACAGAGAGGTTAACAAAGACCCTTTTAAACACACCATCATCTGAGCGTGCAATTATCCAAATGCTTTCAAGTGAACATTAAACAAAACTATAAATTCCATGAATTTTTCAGTATAAGCAGTCTTAGGAAACTGTTTTACTCTTAAGCTCGTAACAGAATTCAGCTTTTGAAATGATTTCATGTTAACACAATTTCTTACAGATATCAATGTAAATATCTTTGGAAATGTGATGTGAGCCAGAAGTTGGGTTGTTGTGGATTTATTCTCCCCCTCCAGCTTCCACCCTCTCAATTCTCTATTGACAAATCCATGTCAGCAATGCTAAAGTGGCCTTCTGATTCTGATTAACTACTTTGACTACAGTAATACTCAGGAAAAGGAGAATGAAACTGATAGATTTGGAGGGCTCAGTTAATATTATTTTAACCTTTACCCTCTCTGTCTTCCACAGTCTTTTTAAATAAACACAAAGTATGTCAAACTAAAATGTATAATTCTATTCGTTGGCCTAAAATTCCTGTGCCAGTGAAGCTTTTTCAAAGACTTAAATATCAACTGTTCTCTCTCTGCTCTTGAAAAAGCAACAATAAATCTAATTTATTTACCTGATTATGAGAAGTAAAAGATTATGAGGATATTTCAGAAGTGAAACTGAAAGAACAAATGATTTGAGAGAAAGCAGAACAGAACCAATATTAAGAATTTCTGTTGATCTCAAAACCAAAACCTGATCACAAATGGCAAGATCAGAGGCACAAGATTGCCAACCCTTCTCTGTGTGGCAGATGATTTCAGACACCTAATAACAATCTCCCTCCATGGTAATACTTAATTTGATTTTCAAATGCCAAAATGGATTTAAAACACGT
This sequence comes from Calcarius lapponicus, assembly GCA_039654755.1. Lineage (NCBI taxonomy): Eukaryota > Metazoa > Chordata > Aves > Passeriformes > Fringillidae > Calcarius > Calcarius lapponicus. Next base: position 61,896,514 of record CM077468.1, on the reverse strand, counting down.
GCTTTCTTTAGGAATGACAGAAATAAGCCAAGAGATCAACAGCACTGAAGAAGCTATTAACAAAGACAGTGAAATAAATGTGATTTGTTACACAAACAGGTACCTGCAAAATTACCACAGACTAACATGGGTTAAATCACACCATTAGTTCTACTTGCCTCCAAAATTTTCCTTTACAACTTTCTGACATAAGTAATTACCTGACCAGACTTATCTTTAAGCTCCTGCCAAAAAGCCCCATTTCTCTAATCTCCCAGAAGAAAGCCTGTGTCCCTCTAACAAGCTGAAATACAACTGTGCTGGGGCAGGGCCAGGGCAGAATTTAGTGGCTGCTCTCTTCACAGAAAAGCCCGATGCCCTTTCCTCATGCCCATGGATTGCAGCGCCTGCTTGGGACTGTCCTCTCCAGCACTGCCTGCTGCAGCCAGGCAGGATTCAGGGGATAGTCTGGATGTTTGCTGCAGTAAGTCACTCTCTTGTTTTCAGCAGAGACCCCAGAGTTCTGGCAGGATCTGCCAAGCTTTCCTCAAAATCCCCACCGCTGTTCAAAGGATAGCCCAGTACACAAGACAGCGTTATTTTGGGGAATGAAGAATTAAAACACAACATCATTTTCATGCCACTAATAAGCCCACAGGTAACACTCCTGGTTTTCAGCACTGGTTTCTCCATCTTGCTCCCAACTCTGCCTCAGCTCCCAAGAAATTAGTTCTGTGCATGCCACTGTGCCAGACACGGCTCAATTGCTTCTGCCTCTGTTGTTCTTTGCCCAGGACCTCTACCCTGCACTTGGTGCCTCTTTGGCCACCTTCAGCTGGACTGAAGAGCCATGCCATGAGCTGGCTGCTGGGGGGCATTTGGACACCCTGGGAATGCCAGTTGAATTTGCAAACCTCACTATCAGCTTGTGTATTTTTATTTATTTTTTTTTTTACTGCAGCTTTTACAGGACTCTGTGTGGCCTTTCTCAGGGTACAGCTGCTGGTTCTTCCCATTTTCAGAGAAATGTTTCACTATAGGTGACTTAAAGTCCATGTTTTGGTCAGTTTTGTTTCACCAGTCCTGTTGGTAATACAGCACACTAAGCAGAACTAAACAAACTTTTGTTGCATCTCTACTATCAGACTTCTGGAGCCTCGGTCATTTTGGTTTGGCTATCAACAAAGCACAGTATCCAATATCAACAATAGCCAGTCTAATTACAGGATTTAAGGCTTTAACATAATATTGTTTTAAATACACACATTTAAGACCTAATTTTTCAAGGGACATGAAATAGAAATAAATGGCAAATGCCAATTTGTGTATCATGAACAATGAGAGAGGGACGGATGCAGCAGTGGAGGTCAGAGCACAAAGCATTGTTCATCAACCAGCAACAACTGCCTGAGCGTCTGCACAGGTGAATCTACTGGTGCTCCTACTTTGTTGAACTAAAGCTGTTATGTTACACTGATATGATCCCTCTATTATGCAAGAAAATTATCTAGGATTTCCTGGAGAACAGTGGAAACTGTAAAAACAAGCTGCTCATAAAGAATCATACATCACTGTACTAAACTGTCTGCTCTTTCCAGGGATTCTCTAAAGCAGCTTCCCCCATCCAAACAGCCACAGCTCCACAATACTGTTTTTTAAGGAATGCAAAGTCTGATGGATGATTTAAAAAGAAACACTGCTTAAATTAACAAAGACAAACAGAAAGCTGACCTGAGACTGCAGAAGATGAGTAACTCTGTGTGTGTGTGTGTATGGAAGTCAGAGACATATTCCCTGTTCTACTGAGCATCCAGCCTAGATCCAGATAAATGTTGATAAAGATGCAGAACATCACATTCAGTATGGCTTATGTCTGCCTGATACAGGGAATAAATAAAGTGAGATTCCTTGAATAGCTAGATTTTAAGGAGGGACTGCTAAAGGTTGATGAACGTCTGGCAAGAGAAAGCAAGGAAATTCTTATAACAACAGACACCAAAAAATAATAAAATATTAAGAAGAGGACAATAAAGGCAGATGAAAGGAAAAGCATGAATAGAATAGAAAAACAGAAAGGATAAATTATTAGAAACAGGCAAAATGATAAAAAGAAGGAATTCAGAAAAACTGAAGTCTAAAGTTAAAAAACTAAAAGTATCAGATGTTAGCAGTATGTGATACATCTTCATAATATTTGTGGGCTGTATTTAGTACAACATTTAAAATGAAAACTGAAAACTGTTAGCAATACATTTAGAAATTATTACTTAGAGTAAAAGAAGTTTATTTCTAGCCTTTTTCCATTTGCATGCAGGGTGCACAAGTAAACATGAACCAACTATTCCAGGACAGGAGGGGACCCACTGCAAACATAACACACAACTTCATGGCACTGCTTTGAAAATGAACATTAATTCTCTCAAACTAAACAAAAAAAAACCTCCCTGGGGCAGAAGAAACTGCATTTTTAATCTGCACAAAATTTATTATTTTGTCCTTTCAGAGAGGTTCAGTTTCTTTCCATGCAAGTTCTCATCTATGTGGGTATTTCATTTAAGTGGGTATAACAAAATGATGCTTAAATCTAAACCACAGACACATGACAGCTTTTCAAGTTGTGTGTACTTACTTCCCATAGCACCTGAATTTCACCAGTCCTTTGGACAGGAATCACAGAACTTCACAGGACCAAGAATCCTATTTGCAAGCCTTGCCTGAGCCTGAGAGAGTTGAAAAAAATCCTCCTACGAACGAACTACCGTGGCCAGCTGCATTGCCCTGGTTTCAGTGACTACAGCTTCCTAACTCCTTGAAACACAACCAGAAATATCTAAGGCAACTTTAACACAAAGAAAAAGGAATGGTCCCTGCCATGAAATATCTACAATCTCAGAGAAAATAGAAGCTGGCAGCAAAAATGGATAAAATCTCATGGCAATTTTACTCAGTCCCTGAAAAACTGTATTTATCTGCTTACAAAATAAAAAGATGTCTCATCTGTTCTATCTTGTTCACTGGTTTCATTGTGAACCCTTTTGCTAAAACACTTGTATTCAAATTTTTAAAAAGCCAGTGTTGTCACAGATTCTGAAAAAGAGACTGCTGTGAAAGTAACTGCAGGACAAACACTGCATTTCGAGCAAGTTGGAGAGGCTGCCTGAGTATTTCCTGCTATAGGCTTACAACAGACAGTTCTGCCTTAAAAACAACTCTTCCATTGTAGAAGGGAGGATTCCTTTATGCTCTGGCACAAGTACTGGATGGAGCCACAGCAGCAGAGTGCCCTGACATTTAACAATACCCAACAGGGAAAGACACTGCTCAAAGGCAGTGAGCTGGGTCAGGGACTGCACTGACATCCCAGGCCATGGCCATCAGCTGCTGCTTGGGAAACAACACAAACAAGCTGCAACCTCAGAGAAAAAGAAGACCCAAAAACAAGCATTAAGAACATTTGTTAATCAAAGGACTAATCATTTAGGAAGGTCTTAATTTCTTTGAATTTCAAAAATTACTTCCAATCAGTAAAATATGTACCAGGCTCTCCACGGATGATGCAAATACTTACCCTGGCTCAGGGCAGCTGCAGCTCAGAGAAACAAACCAACATAAGCTGATCATTTGAATCCCCTTAAAACTCTTAGTATTGGACCAAATAAAGCACAGTAGAGCTTACTACACAGTTTTACAAGCCATGCTAAACATCTTTGTGCACTTAAAAACTATAATTTAATTAACTTTACCTGTAAGCTTGGGGAGGAGGAGGGTACATAAGGGGGAAAGAAAAAAAAATAAAATACAAACTCCTTTTCTCCTAAACTCTGAAAATAGTTTAGGGTCCAAATCCCTATACAAGAAGTAATAAAAATAGTTTGGTTTCTGGTAGCAATAACAAAAATGAGGGCAAGATTAATTCTTACACTTTTATGGCAAACAATCTAAAGCAGATGTTTGAGAATAAAAGCGAGATGTCAAAGTAGTTAAAAAGCGCTTTTCAAACTCAAACACAACAAGACAACTTATAGCTTTATGTGCTTATATAAAACTCTAAATCATCTCAATCAGCTCCCACCCTTCACCCTTCTCTAGTCTATGAAGCTTCACAATTACCAAAAATGTTATGTTCAAGTCTAAACCACTACAGATTGGTGTCTCCTGAACAAAAGCACATGCAAGCGAGCTTTGCTGATTAGATATCAGCTCCTGAATCTGGAGCCTTATGAAGAGAAATAGATTTCCCTGGGTTGAATATCCAGGATCTCTGGAATAAAGTCCCTTGTCTTCAAGAGACAGAGCACACTTTAAAGGTATCTAAAAAAAGTTCACAGTGTATTTACATTTCTGCTAGAAAACTGCAGTTTTGAGACAGAGATCAAACTTCACATTCTAAGGTCAAAATCAACATAAGCATTCCTCAGAATCAGACTTCAAATGGATATTTGAAGTTATCCACACTTTCTTGTTTGCGAGTTCAAAGAATTGCTGATCATAAAGCAAATTTTAAGATATTAAATCTTTCAAGTAGAGATTTGACAAAAGACAATGTGTGTGTGCAGGAGAATTGAGTCCCTCCACATGTGACAGGGCAGAAGCCTGTGCACAGTACCCCTCAGCACACCCTTTTCCAATGAAACTGCCCTTTATTGTGAACACTGTGCTAACTTAAAACACCGTTCACTTAGATGTGCTTTCCAAAAGGCCTCAAGCAGGATGATACTGATTTAAATAAAGAAAATTAGGCAAGTTTTTGCACTTGAGCTTCCCACACAAGGAGGATTTGCCAAGCCTTTCCAGTCTAATCAGTGCTGCAATCACCCCGGTATATAAAGAGACTGACTCAGCGCACACAAACACTTCCAGACTCACCAGCAAGAGCTGATTTTTTGGCTGACCACAGCAAAGTGCCTCCCAGTGTCCATCTACCTGGAAGCCATCCATCCAGCCACACTGGGCTACTGTGCATCTGCATGGCTGCTCCACTTCATTAGTGAAACACAAACCCGGCTGAGCCATGGCAGTAACTGATACCGTATCACTCGAGTCAATGGGAGCAAATCAGAAACTCTACACTACATATGAATAATAATAGGTTTTTGTGTTTCCTTTCCCAAGTGCTGACAGTTTGGAAGGTTATTTTCCCCACCACCACCATGGCCGGACTATAACCACATTAATTTCAGCGTGCCAAGGCAAGCTGTTCAAAAAGCTTTCACGGCACATTTGGCTTAATAATCCAGGGTGGGGTTTTGGGGGTTTGTTTTCAATTGTCCAAGGTTTGACAAGAAAAAGAAAATTAAGTTTAAGATATATAACTCTCTGGAAAATTATATTTTCAGCAAAAGATGGCAAGCTTTAAAAAAAGTTTTAACAAACAAATTTAAATCACCCTTTAAATCACCAGCAGTCTAAATAACTTGGCCCTAGCTCTGGACATAAACTTTTATCAATGGTAGTTGACTGAGAAAACCATGTTTTCTCCTTCAGTTTCACATTAATCTCAGGGCACAGTTAAAACATGACACTTCATCAACTTTTCTCTCCCACATCTCCTGTTCACAGTGTTGCTGTGTTGGCTGAAACATTTATTGCCAGGACAGAGCACTGACCAAGAGACCTACAAGGAACAAAAGCCTGCCAGAGCCTACAGCAGCTCACCTTACAAAATCACCTAAGCCCCAGCCCAGCCACTCCAGCAGCTGCACTGATCTGTTCCAGGGTATTAGCACAAGCAACGAACTGCAGAGACTGCTATGAAGTCAAAGAAATTCAGAGTTTGTTTAATCTTTTCTATCTCAGATTTAGACCAATACTAAGAGGCAGCCGCCAAGTGCTACACAGAGCATTCTATAATTCATACAATAGTTGAGCCACAGCAAACCAGCAGCCTGGCCAGGATAATGCTTCATTGGATGTACCTACATTTACTTCTGTAACGGGCTACAGTTTGCTTTTAATTATTCATAATGTTCTACAATGTACTTGGATGTGTATACTGTACATACACACAGCAGTTTGAATAAAATAAACACACCTCAGTAATTAGCTGATTGCAGTGCTCAAATAGTGCTGTTTTTAATGAGATGCTCTTTGTGTGCATGGAGGTTTCTGCTCTGTGTGTGTACACACAGATACACCCAAACCCAAATAATCCAGGGCATGAGCTAAACAGTTTTAAACAAAGACTATCATAGAATGTTAGCACAACCCTGTAATGCTCCACTCACATGCACATTTGCACACGGGAATTATTTAGAGGCCAAATTTCTTTGCCATCAGAAAATTTTATCATCCACTTACCCGGGGCTTAGACCCAGATTCAGCAACACTGATTCAGCTTAGAGAACTACCCAGCTCCAAGCACACAAAGAGCCTCACAAAGCCAAAGGAGCAGTCACATTCCAGTTACTTTGCTTGGATCATGGCCTGCAAGTCCAGTCCAACAAAGCCAAGCAAGCCTAAACCTGATGGGGTAAGCTGAGCCCATCCGCTGCTCTGCAATTACCTGTGGCAATAAACACCACGCTCTAGGAAGCACAGGCTTGCACAAACAGGCCTCCAGGGGAACAACCAGCACCCTCACAACTCCAGTCTCCACTCCCTGTCCTTGCATGGACTGTTCCAGCAGCTGGGAAGTGCAGCAGGTCGTACCCAGGTGTGTGACACCAAGGTGTGTGACACCAAGGTGTGCCATTGCTGGGCACAGACCCACCAGGAAACATGGACGGGCCCTGGGGACCGAACTGCAATGGAGACAAAGTCACAGAGCTGAGAGTCAAGCCTAGAGGAATACCTGCTTGCTTGGTTTCAAAGCACATGCTGAAGGGTTTTCTGGGTCAAAGGCAGGGTGATCCACATCTTATGAGATCAAGCACCTCCGCCAGGTTTGTATCAAAAATTTATATGACTATTTCAGCGATCCCATTAGCCCACAAGGGCAGACTTTAGCTCAATACTCAAGGTACAGGCAGACAGATGAATTTTACCAGGCTAATCCACATGCCTGAGGCATTTCCAAAGCAAAAACCTACTGGTATAGGTGTGAGTTTTCTTACTCGTTTAAATGGATGTTTGACCATCACTTTCTAAATGAAGCTGGCCATGAGAAGACTAATAAAATATTATTAAGATAGATTTTAAGAAGTGTATTGTCACAGACATCTTTTCACTAAAAATCCTTTCTTGGGATTTTTCTCCCTTCTGAGGAGCTGAGGCCTCAGAAACAAAAAGTAAACAATGGTTATCTGCTGCTGTGGAATGCAACAGGTGGATCCGTGATTAGTCTGGTGTGGATGTTTGGATTTACTGACCACTCATGGCAGAGCTGGCTCTTGCTCTCTGCCTGAGACACAGATCTTTGTTATTCATTCTTTTCTATTCTTAGCTTAGCTTCTGAAGAAACCTTTTTCTTTCCAATTTCTTTTTAGTATAGTCTTAATATAACATATATCATAAAATAATAAATCAAGCCTTCTGATCATGGAATCAACATTCTTGTCTCTTCTTCATCCTGAAAACCCCTGTGACCACGGTCACAGTGTATCTGGCTTCCAAGTAATATCTCAAGATTAGTTATTTATTATATAAATCACCCTAAGTTTATTATCTGGGCCCCAATCCCATAGGCCAAACAAGTTGAGAAAATAGTTCCACTATTGACTGTACATAATGGGGTCCATTACTCACACCAAATAGATCAAACCTCTTTAGAAAGTTAACCTACAGAGAAAGTTTCCAAATTTCTCTAATCATGCATTTAAAACTTTAAAAGGAAGAGAGTAAGGTATTATAAATCATGCACACACACATATTTAGAAATCTGTATCATTTTAAAGAATGGACTAGAATTCTAAGGAACAGCTTACTGCAATAACCATTGAATTGTCCATAATAATTTGGTGGCCTTTTAGAATAATTCTTATCTTAGCATTTAACATTTCTCTTCTTAATTAAAAAAAAAAAAATTGCAAAATGCACTGCAGACAAACCACAATCCCTATAAAACTGATGGTCAGGGGCATCACTTTTTTCATGGGGTGCACCTCATCTTATCAAAACAACACAAGAAAACTTGTTTTCTTTCCAAATGCATACCAGATTTCTCTAATCTGTGCATTTACCAAACTGCATAAACAGAGAACTGGTGGTTTGATGCAATCAGCACAGTGCCATTTAAAGTACAGCACATCACAGCACCCTTAAGTCTTTTTGGAAATACCTCTGCTGCTCAGCAGCACCCGCTTTCCACCAGTTGCTGCTCCACATGCTATTGCCAATCAGCTGCATTTGCTGTAGTGCATTCCAAAGTTTACTAATTAATCTCTGCACTAAACCCCACTGATGGCTGCTTGCCATTTGAAATGATCATCATCTTTTATTTAAAGACATAGCGACCGTATGGCCAAACTCAGACCTTATTTGTAAGAAAGGTGAGCCAAATTTAAGGTAGTTAAATCCAGGTTTGGTTTTTTTTTTTTTTTTTAACCTGGACAGAGGCAATTATTAATGGTTTGAGGATGTTTACATTAGGCACAGTCATGTCAATGTTAATTGTCAGGAAATGGGCACACTCTTGCTTTCTGAGCTCAGAGCCACATTCAGCAGAGGGTAGGAGATGCAAACCACTGCAAAAGAGAGCGTTCATTTCTTGCAAAACATCCTGCATGCTTTGAAGCTGTGTGTTTTAAGGATTCCTGCTTATTGCTCCATTTCAGATGAGGTTTTAAGCAGTGATTTCAGGCAGCCCAACCTCTCACACCATTGTTCCAGGCTGCTCCCATTCAGCAGAGCGTTCTGGCTCCGTGACCTTCACAATGACCTCTACAAAAGCAGTTGTGCATTTCACTGTGGTGTAAATCCTCACAGACAAGTCGAACCTGTTCTTTTTGGCATCCAGCCCTTCAGATGAATACTCTGCAGAGATTTATTATGAAAGGGGAATGAAGGGGCATTATTGCACAACATTCATCCCTCACATACAGCTAAGTTCCATCTCTTACAAGTTCTGAAGGCTTTTAAATAAACAGATCATATTAATTACACAAATCCCTCTTGCTTCTCACCAATTTTCTGTAATTAAAATTTGCTGTTGTTTACAAAAAGGTAGATATGCCCAGGAAAAAGCATGTGTGTGAAGGTGTTTTACATTATTATTGATAAGTAATATTCATACTTCCTGTTACTATACACAAGGGATTAGTGTTTCCTAGCACACCATTCACTTACAACACTGAAGTATTATTCCACATTGTAGCAACACACATTGCCTTAAAAGGGTCCATTAATTATTTTTTTAATACCATGAAGTTGCTGCAGGATATTAGACTGTCTCCATAAGAAATATACTGCTGTGGTAAAATGATGAATGATGAAGTTTGCAGATTTTTAATTAGATTTCAGAGCAGTAAGAATTTATAAAGTTGTTCTCCACGGCCTTAGCTTAATACTTTGCGTGACCTTATGCAAATAATTAGAAAGAGATTCAAGATTCCATTAATCAGAACATATAAAAACATGAAAGAATAGTGAAAGGAGTAGATTTTATAAACTCAGTAAGTCTGCCAAAGCGGTCAGAGAGAGCAGTAACCCTAACACTCACATCATCCACATTCCTTCAGGTTTTCCAATTGATCCTTCAGCAAAATGTTCTGTTAGGGAATGGAGAAACCATAACAAAAAACCACCCAACCTAAGTTGCATTGATATTTCAATCCAAAAATCATGTTCTAACTAGCTGCAGTCGCTTGGTATTAACCACAACTGAAGCATTTTGACTGAAGTTCACATTCCCTGATCCAAATCTCGGAGTTCCCCTCAAAAGCTCCCTCCCCCCACTGTCAGCTGTCATGGACAATTGACAATGCACATGCACATCCCTCCCACTGCAGAAAGACAGAGCTGCTGTGTGTGTCTCTCCCTGTCACCCACAGGCCATGACAGGTAGGGCTTCTCTCTCCCCTTCCTCCAAGTGTCAGCTGGCCATTCCAGCTTCCTTTTCTGACTGCAAAACCACAGACAACAAAATGCACAGCAGCAAAAACTTCCCTGTGCAAGAGAGACAGGAAAACGGAGTCTCCTTTCACCTTTCCCAGGTCCAGACTGCACTTTCACAGCTCCACAGCTGCAGGGAGAATTTTCCCCAAACAGAACATGCAGCAGTGGTTTTTACTTTATTCTGTCTAAATTCACTTCCCCCCATAGGTGCAACTGTGCTACCGCCACCACAGTCCTCTCCTTCATTTCTGAGGCTACCAGTGAGAAGAGAAGGACTGAAAACAATAGAAGGTGACCCAGCATGGTCATAGAGTGCTGCCTTTAACAACAAAGATAAACTATCTGCAGTTCTAAAGGAGGTTTCTTCCTACAGTAGAAATTTCACATTTTGAAAAGCTGCAGTTGCTATGTACTTTGTCTCTTCATAAATAAACCAAATAAAAACTTAAGTGCAACTACATTTATGATTTGATCTTCATAACAATCAAAATAACCCTGAACCTTCCAATACTTTATGCAGGATTTAAAAAAAAATCCATGTATTTTTCAAGTAGATGATAGAGAGACAATGCCAAAGTTATACCTGGCACCTACAGCTCAAATTGGTTACAATTTAAAAGCAACAAACAGCTAAATGGGTACAACACTCCTCATGAATATTTATATTACTTTAAAGTGACACATCTGTTTAATTTTGTATTTCAAATGCACTTGACTAACCAGACACAAAACAAGTTAAAAATTAGCACAAAGCAAATGCTGTACACAACACTATCAATGAAACTAAACTGACACAACATTAAGCTTTAATATCAATTGCACCTTAAGGATTGGGATGGGGGCTTTAACCCCATATTCCAAAAGTGCCTGATATGTGATAAATTCTTGGTCTAACCCTGTCTAGGCTTCAGATTCTACCAAAAAAGGAATTCAATGTGGCATCATCCCCCCAAGTGGCAGACTAAGGTGCATAAGTGAAACCAAATGGGTAAAGTCAATGAAAGGATGAAACTCCCACTAAAATCCCCTCTGTGTTCTCTCATGAGCTCTCAAACCAAGCCCTCTTCTTCTCCTCTCCCATAACAAAAGAAAATCCTAATCATGTTTTCTTGTAAACAACCAGAAAGAGGAATGTTAGGTATGCAGGCAAGGCCAAGACACTGCCACCCCTTCAGAAAGGCAGAAAATTCTTCAAATATTTACTGATTGATCATTCCAACTTTGCCTGTCTGAACCCAAAGGGTTTTCACAGGGAACCATTACAAACTGGGATGTATGTGGCTTTTTTGCTTTATGTAGCACAGGTACCAAACACAGGTACCAAACAGAGGCAGCCCCAGCCCTGGAGTGCCCAAGGATGGTGAGGATCAGGTGCCACATGCACCCCTTTAGATCTGTCAGCACATCCCCAGAGCCCAGCCCAGCAGCTCCTGGCTGCCTCTGACTGACTTGCAGAGGATCACATTTCTGTCATCTCTCTCTGCCTTGGAGAAGGGAGTGATGCTCTATTTATTTATGCCTCTCTTTCAAGAGATGAAACAGGAGAATGGCCCTCAGACCTAAATATATTTATAAGTTGCTTTCCTCCTGTGCACAGCCCTCACTTTTAACTTGTTCCTCCCTCCAAACTACTTACCTTTTCAAAGTCCTCCAATTCCACATGCACCACCTTTAAATGTAGCATCTGTAGGATCTACCTCACTTGCCCAGAATAATACAAGAATCATTCTTCTTACACAAAACCACCATTTCATTTTCTACTAATCATGGCAAATGTTGCAAGTTCCAGTCTCCTGGCCCCCATCCAGCTAATTTAGATAGATGGTTCCACATGTGCTCTCTGTCCTTCCATTTCCTGCCCATACCACGGCACACATTTGTCTCAGTGAGTCAAAGCAGCCCTCTCTGTAGTCACAATACTCTTTAGTACTTTATATTTTAAAAAAGAGACCTGCATAAAACACAGTCGATTACCATGCTATTACTGACTTTGCAAGAGGCAGAGGATTTTACTGCTTTGCCACACATTCTGCTGAACTGTAATGGGTCACAAGCTACACCTGAGCCTTGCATTTCCCCCAAACACAGAATAACCTGTGTAGCAACTGTGTTCAGGCAAAGCAAAACAAACTAAACTAGTCAATTCTCTACTTCAATATGATCCACATTTTTTGCCCTTAAAGTAAAAACCTTGACAGACCCAAAATGTTATGAGGAATGAGGATAAGCCAGACTTTCAGAGACCAAGGCACTTCTTCATGAACATAATTTGTCTCCTTACTAGCTAAAGCTGTTAATATTCCCTTCCAGAGACACTCTGACTGACAGTCACTCCATATATATGGGGACATGCACCTTTTGATGTCCAACACTGCCTCAAACAATATTCCTTTCTCTCACCCTCTGCACCTGAACAAACATTTTTAAGGAAAACTACTTTTGAAGTCTCCTTACAAAACATTGTCTCTTTGATTCAAATATCTTTCTTCAAGTACCCTTGTACAATACAGATGCACTTGGAGGGTAATGATCACTATTGAAAACTAGAGCCCACAAGAGCTGTGTTGAAGCACATGTTAATTTTTTAATGAATTTTTGATTTACAAATGTGAAAGCTCAAAATCTGACTTCTCTGGGACCCTGTAGCAAACATTCATTTATTTGCTGTGTGCACTTATGCAGGAGCTGAGGTGCAGAAAAGGTGGTACATGCACAAAATGCAGTACAGCCCCGACCAACACACCGATGATTTTTTTCTTTGTAAGAAATCAATATATTAGTAATTAATTTATCAGTAAGGCTGGTGTACCTTGGACAAAAGTGAAGATGCTGCAAGAAGCAAGTTCTGGCCATTCATCCCTGCCTACAGCCAGAATCCTGGTTAGCACACGTGTGTGTGTGACACTGGAAGCCACACAAGTGCACACACAGCACCCTGGCTGACCTCAGAGAACAGGATTCTCACACAGGGACTGATGGTGATGGATGGGGACCAGAATCCCCAGGTCCCCAAATCCTTCTGTCCCAGAGCTCCCCTCTAATTCCCAACCTTGTACAGAAACCACTCAGCCCTTCTGTCTAGAAACCCCCATCCCACTCACAGCCACATTTCTGCCAACTCTGCCCCAAACCTCTCCCCTCAGTGATGGTGCCATGGCCCCCATGTTCTCCCCAGTTTGTTTCCTCTGCTGCCCTGTGCTCCCCATTCCCAGCAGCCCTGATTCCATGCTCCAGGAGGGCACCACTGCTGCTGCCAGCACTTGTTACTGATTTCCCTGCCATATTCCTTCCAGCAACTGCCTCCCACTACGGCCATCCCCCGTCCTCCTCTTGGCTCTCCTTGTATGACCAAGTCTGGCAAGAATTTCAGAAAAGCTGTAAGCTGTGCTTCTCCAAAAAATTTGTCTGAAGGTGGCCCTGAGAACAGGGAAGGAAGAAAATACAGCCATATGGGAGATCTTTTAACTGTGCTGTGAGATCAACACACTCCACGTGGACAATCTAGTTCATTGGGAAATGTAATAAGCAGGAGTAGAACCAGGCTGGGAGGTAAGGCTGCACACATGTGCCTTAACAGGCCAGTCTGTCAGAGCAGGACAAACAGACATGGCCCAACTGAGTGCTGACTCCAAGGAATCTGCAAAGCCACCATCCCTGCTCTCCACTCCAGGTCACCAGGGCTCCTCCAGGTACACAACTGAGAAGATGAAGGACTGACACAGAACTGCTTTGATCAGCAGCAACACAAGAAAGGATTAGAAGCAAACATGTGATGTTCTCACAGATGCAGACAACTGCTACGGAAAAAAAGGATCGTGTCAGGAAGGTCACACATTCTTCTGTGCACATATACAAATGTACTACAGCTTCCCCAAATGGCTTCAAATACTTCATTGATCTTACTACAGTTATTTAAATGTTCTTGCTGCTCTCTTTAAAAGAATTTTCTCTTTAAAAAGTCCTCAGCTGAATGCCATTTCACATCGAGTCTGTAAGAAGAGACAGTCTACCAACCATTTTCAGCCGAAATCAATGTTTTTATTGTTAAATGACAATTAAGGTGCCTGAACTATCTTTTTTAAAGACTTAAATCCTAAAACATTTAGTTCTGTAAAGTCCTCTTTACAGAGTCATCCTCAAGGACTTAAGAAGCTCCCACAAAGAAGCAGAGAACTTTTGCCATGTATCTAGGTAGAAAATGAGCTTGTATCAGGTCAAGGAAACACACGTTACTGAATTTCCCCCAAGTACCTGCTGCAATTCTGGCACCACAGCTTCTCTTTTATTCATTTTTCTTCCCTGATTTAAAATTCCACCCTCACAAAGGGACTTTGTCCACTCCCATTTTTCATCATCTCTATAAGACATAATGCTTATACTTACAATTTTGGAAAAGCTATTTCTTTCTGTTTCACTTCAGCACTACTTTCTCATGGGTTTACTTGTAAACAGTGCATCAAAAAGCACTGTTTAACAACTTTTTGCATTAAAAGTGTGGTTCAATAACTTTGCAATGTTCATTCAGCACAAACTCTAGTATTTAATGTTTATGATGTTTGCAACTCTTGGCCAAAGTATAGCATCAAAAGAGCATGTATGCACTGAATTGTATCTTGTTAAGAAGAACAGCAGCACTGAAAAAAGTTATATTGGAACAATCTATAAATGTGTTTACATTATATGAATGATTATGCTGTTCCTTCACAAGGCATGTAGGAAGTCAGCACTTCTCAAATGTGTAAAGTATTTCCATGTGCTTAAAGCACGATCTTTCCAAAACAAACAATGATTGAGAAATTTTTTATTATTCTTTATTTCCCTGCCAGCTGTTTTTTTGGACTCTCCTCTCAGCCACCTTCTTTCTTTCAGTCAGATCCCTCCTTATTGCTCACAGTAACACCTACTCAAGCAAAGGTACATTCAGAGCTGTAAGACGCAGAAACAGGAGGATCTCAGGCCGATTTAAATGGCATTTTCCTTAGATTACTCTACAACGTGTCTTTGTGCTATCTTAGCTGGTGGCAGGTCTGGCTGCTGCTTGGGACGGAATTTGGACATCCTACATTGGAGCCTGAAGCCCATTCCTGCTGTTCTATCCTAGTGTCTGTTCCCATACAGGCAAGGAAGCAAATAACAACCTGGCTGAACTCTTCCAGCATCCTCCCTTCTCCCTAGGAGCCTTTTCATGGGACCAGAACGTGCTGCATGTCACAGAAATGTCCTCTGAAAAAGGATGGGGAAGAGTCAGGCATGCAAGTAAGCTCTTGGGCAACTCCAAAAATCAAACAGGACACTAAAAATCACAAACAAAACAACACAAAAACCCAAACAAAAAAATGCATCAGAAAAACAACCAACCAAAAAAAAAAAAAAAAAGAGATAATTTAAAAAACCCTAAGAACAGCTTCATTCCAAAAAGTGACAGCTAAAGCACAGATCTGCTCCACTGCTGGCCACAGACACTTTAGCTAACAAGCACATTGGTCATGCCATTCACTCCTGTACAATTAACACTGTTGGCATTATTTCATTTACTAAATTCCAGTCATTACAGCTGTGCAAACTTATGGGTCTAATTTGTATTTATACTAATATGTGTACATAAACATGTGCTGCTTTAGCCATGTAAAGGAGCCTTAAAGCAAATGAACAAATATTATTTTAACAGAGCAGTATCAGAGAGCCCAACCATAAAAAAGAATCAAGTCAAGCAGTTCTGATTATGTCTGTCCACCAAACAGCTTAATTTCAACTACAGCATATTTCCTAAGGCATTCCAAACTAAAATCCTGCAGAGAGCTATGGGGAGACATAGCACTGCATTTTCAAAAGACAGTCTCCTTTTCCAAGGCCATTGCTGTGTAAATGAAAGGAGGAGAAATAACAAATACTGTCATTTACTTTGCCTTTTTTCCTCCAGAAACATTTTCTTACCAACATAAAGAACCAAATTCATTAAGTCAACATCATGTGCTGAATGTTTATGCACTTTGATATAACAGTAATTACTTAGTAAGGCCAGAACCCAATTAATGTTTCAGACTTCAGTCCATGGGCTGGAGTGCACAGGAAGCATTCTGATGATAGATCACTTAAATAAAGTTTATTTGGCATACACTTCAAAACCAGAGTTCAGAAACTCAAAGCACAGTTCAGCATGTATGTGCTTGACTCTTAACAAAACATCTTTATTTAAACAGAGGGCTAGAGATTTAGTATGACAAATGTATTTACTACCACTAATCATTTTCCATCAAGCTACTCGGAAGTTGCAGTCATATTGTATTTATAAACTTAAGAGATTTAAGGGAGCAGTAGGTTGGTCACAGGACTGTGGATTACTTTTTAAATCCAGCATTTTGGTCCTGACCTGAGTTAGATCTTGCAGCATATTTGGTGTCCCTCAGTTTATATATTTGAATTCTATATCCACATATTGTGAGAAATGATAGAGATACAGCAGCCATGATTTCTTTGTCCTCTCTTCTTTTCAGAAATAGTATCTTCCTTAGCAAATCAATGCTCATTGTTAAAAACAAGACACTGTTAGTGATGACAAAAATTCAATGCTAAAGCAATATGCAACGTACATTCTGAGGAGGAATCAGGAAATGATGCTCAGCAACTGCACAATCCCACTTGTCCCAGGGCTACCTGCACCCCTGTGAATCTCTGCTCCAGGGAAGCTGCTTGGCAGGAATGCTGCTTCCCTGAAAACCTCCATCAGAGACTCTCTTGCATGTGCTGTGACTCCCCTGACTAGGGCATTTGGAAATGGGAAAGGGATTCTGCTTCCTGATACGGAGCCCAAAGCGTCTGAGCTGGGACACAGCCACCACACACAGGCACAGAGACACAGAATGCTCAGTGCCACTGGAAATTTAATCTTTACCTGCATGTTCTCTAAACAAATATGCCTGTTCCAAAAGGATCTATATGCCTAAACACACTAGTTACTCTTGAAAATAAGTGCTGTAATTTTGCTGTGATTCTAAACTACCAAGAGTTGCAAAGAGGGAAATATTCCACCCAGCTGTAAAAGAGAAATGTGCGTGGTATGAGCCAAATAAAGATTAAAAACAAAATACCAATTAAACTCAAACTGGCACTCATCTCAAAGAAATCAATTCCATCTGAACAGTTCCAGTCTGAAGATACACCAGCTGAGCTAACAGTGAAGGAAGCCTTGATTGATTTATTTTTTAACTTCAGGCAAAAACTTAAAGCGCCCAAAAAAAAAAAAAACCCCACACACTAAAACACACTGCACCAAAACCAACAAACCAACCAAGCAAAGCAGAGCAGTAAGAATTGGCAAAGTAAGGCCCCCTCAGGAGCTGCAGAATAGCTGTAGCCCTAACCACAGTGTGACATGCACCTCACTTACCTCAGAGTACCTGGCATATGTCTAAGCAACTTTGAAGGAGCACAATTGATTAAAAAGGGTATTTTGACAGATTTTTTTTAGTTTGGAACAGGATTTTGGATAATTGCTCCACGAGCTATAAAAGAAACAGACTGAAAAACAGGAGCAGTTGTTTGCACAGGAAGCAATATTGCAGGAAAAGGCAATAATAAAGAACAGTTAATTTGACCTGAGCTGATGAGGTCAATGTTTTAAAAGAAATAGCTCCACATAACGTAAAATAAGAACGTTATTTCCCATCAGAATAATACTGCAAGTGTAAGACTGAACAAAATCTCTTCCCTAACACTTGTTATGTGCAGCTTAGTGGTAACACACATTCCTGAGGTGTCCTAGACATCCTGTGTCTGACACAAATCCATTCCTCTGAAATATTGGTTCTACAACTGCTCCCTCCTGCAACCTCTGGCTGCTCCGGGCTGCAGGCTGCTCTCCCCAGCATCCAGCTACTAATAACCTGAAACTGCAAGAACTGGAATAAATCTGGGCAATATTCAGAGCCACAAAGTTATATTTAACACTGCTGCTGTGATTTTGGACAGGGAAGCAGTAGCTGGAGCAGATATTTCACTCTTAATTCGCTGCCATTCAGGGGTGCTGTTGACAGGAGATGGAACCCGGCTCAGCGGAAGAGCCACGGCTTAGGAATTCAGCAGGGCTGGATCCTATTCCTCCTTCCTCCACTGCTCTGCTGGCTAATCCTGGGTGAGAACATCCCCTCCAGGCATCTGCTTCCCCTCCCTCCCTGACATCTATTTCAACTGCAAATTCACTGGGCTAGGGACCATCCTGGTAATGGTAAAGCATGTAGAGCACTCTGCACTAATAGTTCTATTAATAAGTATTCCCACTGCTATTAAGTAATAAAATAAAAATGATGATAAGAATTGGAAGGTCAATGATGCATTACATTAATTCTGAGGTATTTGGGTATAAAATGCAAGAAGGCAAACTTTCCCAAGGAGGAGCAAACCAGGGGACACTTATGGTGTTTTCCAGCATTTTTGGGCAATCCAATTAGAGGTAATTGAGTTTTTAACTGCATGAGATTACTCCAAGAATACCATCACTAGAGGCTAAGTGTCCTGGGAAGCTGGGGGAAGTCCAGGACAGTCCTTCCAGTTCTGTAATGTTTCTTTTCTTGAAAATGAAGAAAAGAAGCATTAGAGAACTGGAAGGAACAGAAAAGGGACAGACACACAGCCTGAAATGTGCTGGAGATGGCATGAGCTGAGCCAGTCTAAGGCACTCAGATTTTCTACAAACATGCAAACAGCTGGGCCACAGACTCAAAGCTTCTGAGCTCCCAGTTCAACAAATTCAGGAGGAGTTAAATACATGCACACTTCTGTGCATTTTTAACAATGGTGAGGGGTAAAGCACAGATCAAGAAAAGCCTTCTACAGTTCTGTCAAGACTAGAGATGTAAGAAGGAAACTAAATTCATGTAACACAATTCCTGTTGCATTTGCAAACTGCCATTTGTCTGCAATGAATATGAGCATCTCTTTTACACCTTAAAATGAGCTCCACATTAAAGCTACCTGACAACCAGAAATGGTCATTACATTCACCAAGAAACAGAAGAATGGTTCTCTTGCCAGATCTTGTTTAGCACCTCCTGACAAGCCATAGAAATACTGGAAACATCATTCATTCATTTCAGACAAACTGTGCTCTTTTTGACAGCTGCTAAAGTCTAAAGTACCACAATTGACAGGAAATCTCATTTTTAGCACTATTGCAGCAATTAAGATTGCTACAGTTTATTTTGTAGCTTTATCCTGCTTGGAGATTGGCTTTTATAAAATTGTTTAAAAATATTTAGATGTGCTGAAAGTATATTTCTTAATATGATGAACATGATAAGGAAAAAAGCCTTATCTCCTTATCTCCATTGTCTCCCCCTACTCAAAGAGATAAATCAAAATTGATTTGGAATGTAAGCTTTGTGCACAGAGGACAGAACTTACTGGAAAAGTTAAAGAGTAGACTAAAGAGGAAAAACTGCTTCCACTTGAAAGGAGAGGAAAAAAAAGGAATTTCACAAAAGGAAAAGTGAAGGAGACCACGTCCCCATGAGCTGTTTGTCTGTCTCATGCTATAGGGGATGCTCTTGCTTAGCTTACAAGACATTCCCTCCTCCCCCTGCAAGCAGAGGAACTCCCAGCACTAATATGACACCTTAAATGAGCCAACTTCCTTGAGCAGTGCCCAGGAGACTAGAATGGACATGCTCCTAACTCAGACACCAAGAAACATGTCTGATTAGCAGTCAGGCAGAAGAACATCTCTGACCAAGGAAAAACACTCCTGTTCAAGCTGAAAAAAACCCCAGTGGATTGCCGCAAGTGGCATATTTTCATAGCCTTTGTGTAAACACCAGCTCTGGATCAGCCAGCAGCTCAGCTCTATCTGGCTTCCCTTCTTTTGAAACAAAATTAGAGAAAAACACCCATCAGAAAAGGTCAGTGGCCAAACTATTAGGAAAAAATAAATGGGGAAGGGCATACATAGTGATTCATTAAATGTGCACTGCTAAGCCTCTGACAGCGGGCACAATCCAGACTTTTCACACAAATGTCCTGAATTTGCAGAACTCTTGTGCCAGAGCATCAATTAGAATTGTATTTCTTAAGAAATTCTCAGTACTCCCCTCCAGCTCCCCCACCAACAGGAGTGGTGTGAAGCCCATGGTTTAGAGGGGAACAAAGCCAAAGCAGCTACAAAGAGCACAAAAAAGCTCCACCCGCTTCACGTGGGCACCTACGCAAAAGGAGCGCACTGAGCATCTCAGGTTCTTAGGAAAACACTCAGCCTGGCAAACAAGCATGTCCCAAGGTGGGAATTCACCTGACACTGTCCCCAGGACCCACCCTCATGGATCATGTGCAATGAGCAGAACTGCTTTTCACACAACTAACCCTGCTCCAAGGCCAGCAAACTTGCGTTTGATAACTACTGTAACTTTCCAAGGCGCACCCCAATCCTAATCTGAAAACATCAAGAATTTGAGATTTTGTTGCATTGCAGAGCCAATTTTAAGAGTGAGGCCAATTAACCAGCAGAACATTGTGTGAACTTTAGGTCTTATTCCTTCCTTCAGTTCCTATTTAGATGGTATTTGTTTAACTAAGGTTACTTGCTACATGTACTGCTGCACTGCTCAGAGCTGGCATCTTCTGTGCTAAGGAGGTACTTGGTGTAAATTGAGTCATACCTGAACCATCTCCTCAACCAGAGGCAGAATGCAGCACACAGAGCAGATCTTTCTACCTTTCAATGGACTTTTGTGGCTCCTCTGCATGTTCTGATTTTTTTTTTTTTCATCTTTCTGCACTCAAAATGCAGCCAGGAGAACTCTGCAGTCCACAACTCTTCCCAATACTGCATTCAGGAGAAGTCCTGTCCTATTTATTGCTGGAATATTCACATACCCAAGGCCCCCCACACACACCGTGGCTGAGGGTCAAACTGGTTTACTTGCTTAGCTAAACTTCCAAATCCTCTTCCCAGAGCCTGACCAGGCTGGGGATTTATTTACTCTTCGATTTCTCATTTTGCATTTAGCCTTACTAAAACACATTTCATTCAAATGAGGCCAGTTTGTCAAAGCGACCCTGTAAATGCCAATTTGCACATATCCACAGAAATTCAGCATCTGCTTCCAAGCACTGAGCTGCCTCCTAGCAGAACACCCACAGAAACATTCCCAGGCTGTGGAACCAACTTCTTCAAAAATTACAAAGTTCGACACTTCCTTCATATATTGTGCAG
The DNA here is from genome assembly GCA_039654755.1 of Calcarius lapponicus. Classification (NCBI taxonomy): domain Eukaryota; kingdom Metazoa; phylum Chordata; class Aves; order Passeriformes; family Fringillidae; genus Calcarius; species Calcarius lapponicus. The sequence goes on along the minus strand of CM077468.1, from coordinate 61,875,342 downwards.
AGTATCAATATTGTTATTATTGTGTAATAGAATTTCTATTTTTTTTAAAGTCATGTAATAAATAAATCAAGCACCTGTAAAGAAAATAAGGAAACATTAATCTTTCTAAGCAAAACCTGTAATTTGGTTGGTGTAACATTTTTGATGCAATCCATTTTCCATAAATAGTAGTCACTAACTTCAAATGCTTCTATCCTTAACTTTACTGTTAAAAAACATTCATAGAAATAAGTAAAATTAAATTGTTCTTTTTCAATTTAGGACTAAGATCAGTCAAGGTGAGGTAATTTTTGTTTCCTGTCATTGAACAAATTAAGTTATTTATCTATTCACATCTTCTGAAATAACTAATTGCTGATGAATTAGCAATTAGTTATCTGGCATATCCCCTATTATTCCAAACTTTAGGATTTAAATGTCCTGCTGCTGGAAAGCTCTTCATCCAAGTCTTTCACCATTCCTGGATGAAATTTACTTACAGCTGCAGATCTCAAATGTCCACTACCACATACTGCATTTAATATTTATTTTTAAACTAATTAGAAAATACTTCCACTACGTCCTCATAATATACATCAGCTGATCTTCTTCCTTTGCCCATAGGAAAGCCACAGCTTTAAGAAATTCTGACAATATTTTTTAACAGCAAGAAAAAGTACAGCCATTCAGACAGAGTATTTTTTAAACAGAATAGACATTTTCTGTCCCTGGCTTTTCTACACAGACAGAAAATCTCTCACAAAGCATATCAGTCTCCCCCAGACTGTTAGATTTTAAAAGAAATAGGAACAATATCAATTTACACCACAGGAAAACAAGAAAACAATCCACACAGCCTTGCAAAAACTGACACTGCTTTTGGAAAAATAAGCTGCAAATGCTTCCACACTGTGAACACTTGAACAGACAGTGAACACAGCACCAATATTCATGGCAAAAATAAATTGATTACTGATAGGAAACTAGCTTGATGCACAGATTTTTGCTTTGCTGACTTCTTGGTTTCTTGAGGAGAGTAGAGTGTTGGCTATTTTCAAGACATTCAGTTTACCATTACCAACTCTAAAATACAAAGTCTAAAAAAAGTGGATTTAAAAAAGTCTAAAAAGAGATTTAAAACAATACAAAGCAGAAGACCAGCAAGGTGCAGAAAAGATCAGTCACTGGTGCTCCCACCCCCAGCTTTACATTTATGTACACAGACTGGTGTGTGCTTGTGCCATGTCATGACACAGAACATGAATGCTGAGAGATCTTCACCCAATGGTGACACATTTGCAAAAATATCTGTTGCTTCCTAAAGCCAAATAACAATGAAAAGAGTCCTTAACCTTGGCATCATTTTCTAGTCTGTCAGTCTCATACTCACAGATTACTCCAGTGCTCAAAATAAATCTGAAGAAAGTGCAGATGATTCTTGAACTTCAAAAATTTTGACTCCCAGAATTGGTACACAACCAAGAAAAATAATTCAAGGACACCACAACTTCACAGGGAGAGAGGTATAGTTTGTTTTTTGACAACTACACAATGAAAATGTTCCATATATTTGTGATGGGTGGGTCATCACAATTTCCCAACTAACAATTATTAAACTCTTCAATTAATTCCTAATTACTTATTTAATTGGAAGCAAACAGTCTATTTCATGTAACATGCAACTCAGGTTTAAAAAACTACTGAAAAAACTACTGAAAAAAATATGAGGAACTCCTTGATCTTTTGAAATGGATTTTAAAAAAACCAAATAAGCAAATCTTACCATTTTGATGCCAGTGGAAAACGTGACTGGTTTGACAGGTTTGGGTTTTTCCAGCTGCATTTCTAGCTGAGTAGATCTGTCCTTATGCTGAGCTAAGAGCAGAGAGGCAGGAAGATCAGAGCTCTCCTGTAAACATATGAGGAATAAATTTGAGTCCTAGACCAAAACAAATATTAATTAACACTGCACACTCTCCCAAACTGCAAGCTGTGACTGCAAGGCCATCACTAGGAGAACAGCAGAATGCCAAGTATCCTCTCCCTCAGAAAGAGTTTACAGAAAAGGATCATTTTCAGTAATAAGAAAAAGCTGCAGCAACCCCATAAATCAGAATAACCTGCAAACAACCATTTTTATAGAATCCACATTAAAGACAATATAACAGGCTCCTTATTCCAACTGGCCAATGCAACAATATTTATTAAAATAAAAAAAAAATAGAACTTAATCAGAGAAGGAATAATACTGAGTAGTATAACTTGGATCAGATGTTTATCTAAGACACATTCTTTCTCCCAATGAACTCAGACCAGTTTGAAATTGTTTCCCATTAGATTTCACCTGAGGCCGTTTGGAAATGATCCTTGCTCTGCTCTGCACAATGGCACTATTGTAAGTGCAACCAACAGCATATTTATTTTCTCCTTCAGCAACTTATTTTTAGGGAAGTCAGCCAATTTTTAAATATATATATATATATACATACACATAAAAAGTAGTAAAATGAATAGTTAAGCAAATGAATTACTTAAACTGTCAGGACAGAATTATTATTAGCATACATATATGAAAGTGTATTTTTGAGAGAGTCAGGAAATTATTGGCTAAGTAATTTTCTAAGAGACTAATGTGACTATCTACATGCACACAGAAATCCTTGAGAATTCCTGGCTAGAACTACCATGAAGTTGAGAGCAGGGAAGAAGTTCAGATTCTTCCTGGACTGCTCTAGCACAGGATTTTATTCCTAAAGCTCTCACACTTCACATTTACTTCTGTTTCAAAGAGCCAAAGAAATACTGAACTATGAACCACATTTGTTACTCACAAAACCAAGCAGATTTTATTAACGGGACTGTGATTTTTTTAATTATTTCAGTTCAAGGTAAGAAGTTGGATGTTTTTAATGCCACAAGATGCCTTGTTGTTTTGATGGTACCTAGAGAAATCCTCTGAAGTGATCATGAAGAACAGTCACATTGTACACTGACTTTTCACATCACTCTCCAGTCTTTTTTCCTCTCTATATTTTATTACACTCCCTTTGCCTTACCACTAGAATGCAAGATAAAAGCAGAAAAATCTCACAAGACAAGATCTGGTCCAGAATGACAAATACAACCTCTAAGGCACAGTTTCCTACTTGCATTTCTGTGATCAGGTGGGAGGAGGGAGGGAAGATGCTAAAAACCTAAGTTGTGGAGACACCTATTTTCTGTACAACTGGGAGAAAATTTGGACCATAAATGCACTAGTTTAGAGTCTGCTTCTTTCAAGTGTTGTACATCTCTAACCTGCATGCAGCAGCATGTGCTGTCAGCAGAGGTTAAAGGTGTTGAACTCTTTCAATGACCAGATTTAACATGTTGGGGGAAAAGGGAAGAGGGGGAAAACATTCCCTTGTTCATTTTGTCCTTCATATTCCTTGAACACTCACTGCATTTCTAATAAAATGATTCAAGGAAGCCAGTTTTTAACCAACTTCTCAGGAGTTCACACAATGACCAGTAAGCAGATTACACAACTGTGGGAAACCCACAGTGTGCCAGCAAGGCACCACATCCTGATTGTTTGCCCTTTTGAATATGCCCAGAGCCCTTCTGTTAACTATTAACACACGTGGAAGTTCCAACCCTGTGTTTATCCATACCAGCAATTTTCTCCATGGGAAAACAAACTGTCTACACTATGAACAAAGCTGGTTCTACAGAACAATTTCTAGAAGATTTGTCTCAAAACCCTTGAGGTTCTGGTGAAAGTGTGGATTTGACCTCTTTAATGCCTTTGCCTGGCTTCAAGCTTTGCCACAGTCCAGGGAAAACCTGCTCCTCTGCCATGTGCTGCAATCCCATTGTGCTCATGCCTGGGAATTATGGGCTGTTGAAGAGGAAAGTGCAAGTCCCATAAAACACAAGAGATCATCTTAGAATCCTCTGTATACATGTGATAGAGTTTGTACAGCACATAAAGAAAGTGCTTTAATATTTTACTCATCCTGGATTATCCAAGGTTAAAAAAAATTCCCAAACAAACAACAACCCAAAATAAAACACTCATAGTTCTCCCAGTGATGCACAAAGTGCATTTGAGACTACAAATCTAAATCACAACAGGGTATTGTGCTTTTAAAGTGAGAGGTTGTAAAACAGGTGACCTACAACCAGGTAACACAGAAATTGCCTCATCAGGGAGGTAAAAAGGACCAAACTGCTTTTCCAGTGGCCTGCAGAGCCTGAGTCCCCCCCAGTGCCTTGATGATCTCTCCAGCACTTAACACTGGTCTTCCCCTCCCTGTTCCCAGCCAAGGATGTGTTCATGGAGCCTTGGCCCTTTCTGCAGGAGCCCCTGCACTCCCCAGGCTGGCCACAAACCAGGGCCCACTGCACATTTAGAATAACAAACATTTTTCTGTGCCTCTGAGTACCTAAAATCATCAGCTCTTTGAAGATGCTACAGCATTCTCAAACACTTTTGCACACAATTGAGACCTTCCCTCCATATGAAACCACCACAAGTAATGACCTGGACCACCAAGATGATGGGAGGGAAGGAGCACCTCTCCCATGAGGAAAGGATGAGGGCTTTGGGATTGTGAAAAGAGAATGCTTTGGGGTGACCTCATTGTGGCCTTCCAGCTCCTGAAGGGAGCTGATAAAAGAGATGGAGAGGGACTCTTTACAACAGCCTGACAAGGGGAATGGCTCCAAAGTGACAGAGGACAGGGTTAGATTAAACATTGGAATAAATTCTTTCCAGAGGGTGGTGAGGCCCTGGCACAGGCTGCCCAGAGCAGCTGTGGATGCCCCAACACTGTGAATGTTCAAGGCCAGGTTGGATGGGGCTCTGAGCAATCTGCTCTAGTGGAATTTTCCCTCCCCATGGCAGGGGGTTGGAATTGGATGGTCTCCAAGGACCCTCCCAACCCAAACATTTCTATGATTCCATGAGATCTGCAGCTTCCTAAGATTTCAGCACCAAAGGTAAAATTCATTTCTTGACAAGGAAAATTCCTGACATCTCTACTTGTACAACACAAAAAATGTGTCCTTAATTTTTTCTTGTTGCCCAGTGACAGAGGCAAACTTGGAAAAAAAAAAAATTACCAAAATTCAGTAGCTCTGGGCTGTAGGCTGACCACACCAGGTGATCTGTCCAAAGGAGAAGATTCAAAACCAATGTCAGATTCTCACCTTCCTCTGCTCTCACAATGCTGCAGAGCCAGTGGTGTTACCACTGGTATCTCTGTAACCAGAAATTAATCCTTTTTGGTTTAGCACAGAACCAGCAATCATAGATATAAGATTATTTTTTAAGTTAATTCTTTACACTGCTGCTGCTTATACTTGGCTTTTGCCACATTTCTCATTTGAGTTTTAATCACTATCGGTTTCATATTTGGAGCACAGCATTAGAGAGATCTCCGAGACCATAGGAAATGTTTATTACTTGAACAACCACTGGTTTTCCAGAGACTTTGGAAGTCATTACACAAACACTTCAGTGCTGGTTTTATAAATCTTAGTAATATTACAAAAATAAGTTTTGGCTCAAATTTAAGTTGACACTGCCCCTTCAGAAACAGAGACACAACTTGACACTGCGCAGTTTCCTCTCTCAGCCTTTAAAAATCACCTTTATATTGTTTTTAGAATATTAAAGATATGTTTTAATAGCAATACATATGCAATCACAGTTAAAACTACTTATTTTAGTCATGTTTTAAGGGTTATTTATAGCTATTCTTTCTGCAAGCCACCTGGTGAAGGTTTCCAGTAAAACCAAATGCTGTGTTAAAAAAAAAAAAATTTAAACAAATAACCACACATCAGCCACTGGTCTCTAATCAGTTAGGAATGTGTCTTAGAACAGGTTTTTAAAAAGTTAGAAACTTCAAATCCATATTCTGAGAAATTAAATTCAAATTCATAGTGGAGTTTTTATTAATTTATCCGCTATTCCTAATTGTGTGGACTGTAAAAGCATTTACCTTTAAAGTGAAAATAGATTGCTGGATGTAAAGATAAAGGCTTGACCTTTTTTTTTTAAAGAAGCTTTCTGCTCATTTCTGCTTTTGCCTACAAAAGGAAAACCAGTAACAGGTTGCCAGGAATCCTGGCTTGAAGCAAGGCATCTATCTCTTCAGGAGGCCCTGAAACTCCTAAATTTCACTTAGATCCTTGTCTCCATGTTGGTGCCTTCTGCCCTGGCTCAAGGAGGAACTCTACTTTTCCAGGAAAAGTAGAAAAGCATCTGTATCACGAATAAGAACTGAGACTACAAAGCAAGAATTAACACTGTGTTGGTTTGAGATGCATTGATATAAGAGAAAATATGATTTGGATATGCCAAGCAGCTTTAAACCACACTGACACAGCTGAACACGTGTATGTATGCATACATACATCTTTTTTCTGATTTCCCTCAAGGTTACACCCAGGCTGTGTGTACACAGACTGTCCTCATGGGTGTTAAACCTGTGAATGTGTGTGTGTGCATGTCTGTACACACTCTTGTACTGAAAAAATTGAGACGTGAACCTTAAATAACACATCGAGTGAGTTTCTCTATGCCCACACATTATTGCATTTGAGATGCAGAATCAGTAAGTTAATCAAGATTAGCACAATTTTCAAAGTCTGAGTTTTTCTCTTTTTGTCTGTACAAGCTTCATTCACTTCAAAAGGAGCAACTTGTACAGGAGAAGTGGCAGTAAGAGAACATGACACACTCAAGGCAGAACACTTTTCATTGTAGTTGCTTTTGCATACAAAAGGACCACCAATCATTGAGGTGCTCTGACTCAGAAAGGGCTGAGCAATGCCTGGATAACTCATGAGGTTACTGTCCCCTGCTCTCCACTGCACAGGTGGCTGAGCCAAGAAGCACCTCCTGATGACCTTTTTGCTTCCACACACCTCAGTCACTACTCAGAACGGCTTAACAAGCCAACAGAGGTAGATCTGAGCTACAAATCCCAGCAGCAGTCTTCATCCAGCCCCTAGCTTACCAAAAGCAGAGTGCTTTGCAACACTGAAATAAATAACAGGTGAGAGAATGGAAACACAAAACAGGGAAATGGGGACAGATCTGTTAATTCCACACAGTGATAGAGATGGATGTCAGTGCTACTGAGATTTCAAAGCCTCTGCTTTTGTTACTCACCAGATCATCCAGGAGTGCTTGTTTATTCTTCCTTTTTATCATCTGCTGGAGCTGCTCCTCCTTCTGCATGAACAGGCGCCTCTGTTCGCTCTCCTGCCGCTCCACCTCCAGAGCCTCCTCCAGCTCCTCCTGCTCCCGCGTCTGAGAGGGAAATCAGAAATCAGCTCCCAGCAACCCCACAGCCCCCCAGGGGACCCCAGACAGGCCAGGCAAGGGGAAAGCAGCCAAATTCTACCTTTTAAAGCAGAATTTTAAGGTGATCATGGATGATTATTCTACCCCCTCATTGCCCGGTGTAAAGTTAAGATTTTTAACTTGCTGCTCGCTGCAGTCAGATCTGACTCCTTAAATGTTAGGGAAGGGGTTTGCCCTCTACTTTCACTCTTAAGTGAGCCCTCCTCAGCTCCCACACATCCTATAACTCAATGAAGTAAGTAGGGTGAACAAAAACATAATCCCATGATACTATTCCTGATCATCCCACTCATCAGCTGCGTCTTCTTTGCAAAGCACACTGTGCTTGTCAGTGGTGTAGAAGGAAAATGAGAAATTACAAATATGTGAATATTAATAGGGAAGCCTATATCTTTAAGCATTAGCTGTGAAAATATCACATTTTTAGAAAATAAAGAATTTTTCCTATAACCTGGATTGTAGTCATATGACATGAGATGAAAAGACAGATTACTAGTACAAAATGACAAGTTCTTGTTACAGGTCTATTTTTTTGCAAGTATTTTTTTAACGTGCAAACTGTTAGGTAATCTGTATTTGAAAATCACAGTGAAAGAATAAAAAAACAGAAGAGGGCTTAGAGACAGAGGAAAATAAGAGGATTAAACAATTTTATAAAGAAGGTAGATCAAAAGAATGTCAGTTTGGTTGCTAGAAGGTACAAGGAAAAACATACAGGAAACATTTTCCAAATCTTCTCCATTTAACATACTAAAGCAAAGAGATGCAGTAAAAATGGCAAGATAATTAAAATTTTATAAACTTAAATAGATGATTTATTGATGAAAGGAGTTTCAGCAAAAGATCACAGGGGAAGACACTGATCTCTTCTCTATGGTGCTCAGTGACAGAACCCGAGGCAATGGCCTGAAGTTGTGTCAGGGGAGGTTTAGGTTGGATATCAGGAAAAGGTTCTTCACCCTGAACAGGCTCCCCAGGGCAGTGGTCACAACACCAAGGCTGGCAGAGCTCAAGGAGTGTTAGAACAATGCTCCCAGGCACAGGCTGTGACTCTTGAGGCCGGCGCTGTGCAAGGCCAGGAGCTGGACTCAATAATCCTGTGGGTCCCTTCCAACTCAGCCTCTTCTGTGATTCTGTGATCATTATTGAGGCCAAGGCCATAGTAAAGTTTGTTCTAATCATAAAGTTATATCATAAAGCACAGCTACCTAATAAAAGCCAGAATCTGAAAAAAAAAAAAAAAATAAAATCCTTTCACCAGACAGATTGAGCCAGTGGGTCCCAGTGAGACCCAGTTACTCCTGGGAGATGGCACCACCTGCCACCAAGCCAACAGAAGCTGCTTCCATTTTGTAACTGGTGCAGTGACACTGGTAAAAAGCTGGTCACCAACCAACAACCACCTGGAAATGGGCTCTCTTTGCATTTAATGAAAGGAAAAAACAAACAAGAAAATCCCCAAACTTCTAACTGAGGCTATGTCTGAGAATTAAGGGATTCAGTAGTTTGGTCAACAGAACAGAAGAGCTCAGGGTCTTTGAGACATCCCAAGGCTCTTCCACATTTATCTCTAAAGACTGCCTGGAATTTGCACTGAAACAGAAGAAAACTTGTAGGGAAGTGCTGACAGACCTAGTCTGAAGAAACAGCCCAGAAAAATTATAGTCTGAAATAAGTAAACTGATAAACAAACCTAAACCAGAGCAGACTACAGGAAAATGGAAGAATTATCATGTCAGATCGAATTCTTTAAACAGTAAAAGAGAAGAGACGTGTTCAGCAGGCAGCAAGGGTTGCCTACAAGGGTGTCCAGACTAAGGATAATCTAAACACAGTCCTAATATGTGAAGGAAAAAATGATGACAGTGAAGCCTGGAGTAAACTCAAGCCTACAAGTGAAGAAGTAAATAGAAAGTAAAATCATGTTTTGCCACATTCAGGAAATGATAATGAAGAAAACATGCACATTCACATCACAGAATCCAGACACAACTATTTCAAGACTGCACAAAGCAGCAAGTGAAATTAAACATCTAGTGATAAAGTAGGAAGCAACAAGTTACCCTATGACTGGAAAACTGCAAATATTTAAGGGAGAAACACTGTAAAAGCTGCACTCAGGGTGCAAGGTTTTATAAATAAAAGCATATATAAATATCCATACATTTAAAAAAAAACAATTTATAACTACAAGAACACCAAGATCTTCACTTTTTTTTCTAAACTACAAGAGAAGAACAGTCTTAGGATGAATGTATTTCCAGCAGAGATGGGAAAACAGAGTTCCTTTACGAGAGGCATTAAGATCTCTGCATTCAATTCTGGCCCCTTCTGCCTGCCAAACACAAATCACACTGGAGCAGGCAAAGGGTAACAAAAACAAGAGGGACAGAAAACATCTATATCCCTCAGAAGCAACTTATTACAGTAGACAGAAAAATTTAAGTTGAGAAAGCAGGGACAATGGCTAAAAGAAGTTTAAGCAAGAAAGTAGGACACCTTTTACCACACATGAAGTAAAGACATTCCAAAACTTGCTAAGAGGAGCTAGAGAGGAAAAGCAACCCTTCAGCTTTTAGGAGAGGGGGAAATTTATGGACAAGATCATGCAGTTTTTGTAATAACTGCTGTGTAAAGTCTATTATTATGTTTCAATTGTTGAAAAAGAAATTATGAATGTTTCAAATGTTAAAAAAGAAAGAAAAAAAAAGAGAAGTGTTTCCAGCTCTTCAGTGAGTCGGGATTCACACAGGCTTGTCCAGCCTCCAGCAGAGCAGGACTGTGGAGCACAGCAAACAGAAGTGCTGGGGGCTTGAGAGGGTACAGGGCATTACAGAGCTGCCTGAGAGCATCACCCAGCCCCTGGCCAGGCTCTCAGAGCCACTTCCTTGAAGGGAAGGTGGGCTCAGGCAGAGCTGCTCTCACTGTGACCCCAGAGGCTGCAGCTCCATTGTAAAATAAAATAAGACACACAGCCAAAGCTTTGGCAGGTCTCCTCAAGCTCTGAAGCAGAGGATATTGCACAGTGTCAGAGACAGGATAACAGATCAGAGATGGACCCCTAGGGAAATTTCCTTGCCTTTAAAAGGAAGAGGTTCAAACAAACATTTTTCAGATTCCAATCTCCTCCTGTGAAATCCTAGAGCTAAAGAAATCACCCAGAGTTTTGCCACAGACTTCAGGGGAGTGAGGATTTCACCCCTACTGATTTGAAAGCAAGTCCTTAGTGCAACTGGATTACAAACACAAACCCTTGTTATGTCACTCTCTGGGCAGACATTTTCCTTCAAGAACTGATAACAATGTGTATTTTTAAGCTGAGAAAATATTTAACAGATTAAACTTTTCTTACAGGAATAAATGCATGCAAGTTTATTTTTAAAGAACAAAATGATATGTGAGCCATAACTTAATGAATGAATCTTCAAAGAACCCTGTGTTTTGCATACAGATTATATATACAAGATCCCTGATGTTACTGTTATCAGCTCTTGAACAAAAGTTTTAATGTTTGTTTCAACATCTTTCATTTCAAATTTTGCATAAAGCAGGCCTGTGTTTTGCCTCAGTTTTACAACTCTCTCCTGGGAGCTTCATAATGTCTGAGTCTGGATTTCTTTTTTTCCTTCAGATGAGAAAGGAACGATTGTCCTGGTGTAGGAATGAACTTCATCTCTCCTGGCCATTGTCCAACGCCACTGCCAGCACACATGCCGTGGTGATGTATTACACACAGGCTTTGCTGCCTGCCCCTCTCCTCCAGCCCTTCCCAAAATAAAGCATAACTACATCTCAACCTCAATATTTAAATACAAAGAACCCTGTGCAGTGCTTTCAGGTTTGATTTGTTTTAAGAAAGTACTCCACAAATCCTTTAATTCTTTAACAAATGAATAAAAATTGTAGGGGAGAGAAGTTAACTAACCAGTTTTAGCTTATTCTTCTGAATGACTTCTTTGTTATCCTTTTGATACAGCTCCATTTTCTTTTTGGTGTTCTCCAAGTCCACATTGTTGGTCAAGTTAAATACTGCATAAATATTATAAAGACAGAAAGCAAAAGTATTAGGTCAGCAAGCATGACTATGACAAAGAAACACTATTCTTATGCTCTCTATCCCTTCTAGCCAAATATAAACATTGCAGTAACAGAACTTATTTAAACATGCCATATAAAGACATCCAATCTGCTAAGTCACTGCACTTCAACAAAAGCCAGCAGGGTTTCTGTAGGTTTACACATCTGTAGGAGATTAAAATTTGAATCTTGCATCCCATTTTGTGACACTGTAATGATACACATGGATAATCATCACACTATTCATAAAACACTGACCTTTCCAAGTAGCAGTTAAAGCTAAGAACATGGTGATTCCTATAAAATTAAATTAGACCAAGCACAGGCATATGAAGACAAGGTTGGAAATTAAGTCATTCCATTTTTCAGGGAATATCTAATGCACAAGGACTACAGTGACTGAATTCTCAGGTACACAAAAAAAATTTACATTGTCCGATAACTTAAAAGGCACCAAAGTACAATTACCTTTATTATGAGGAATCTGCAGATGCTTGCAGATTAATAGGTCAGCTGACATTCTTTTGATGTCTCTCAGTGGTGACAGACTATATCTCATGTAATTATGAGCAAGCAGGGTCGGCCAGCAAGCTCCATAGTTTAGCACAACATTCCCAATTATCTACACATGGTATCTCAAGAAATTGAACAGTTTCTATAATCAACAGCTTGAAAGATGTAGATGGTTTGGATGATTTGTAATTTGATACAATGCCTGAGCCCTTCACCTCCAGGTCACTGGTTCACTTGTGGGTTAAGTGAATTCCAACTGAAGGCCGTTATCACTGGGAAGTCTCTTGGTGATCCCCATCCTGAGTGGATGCTGGGCTCATGCCCATGGCCTTAGAGCTACTGAACAGAGCCAGCACAGAGCACTCCAAGCCTCCAAGAGCTCTGCCACGTGCCTGCAAGAGCAGCAGAGAAATTTGTGCTGCCATTGATAAATCCTCCACAAGAAACAACCGCGCAGTGACCGTGCCGGGTCACACCCCGAAGGGAAAGAGGTTCTTGTGCAAACACCAGCGTGGCACTTGGGAGCTTTTGGTCCAGTTCTCTTTTCCCAGGTTTTTAGAAAACCAGGGCCAAGCTAAGCCTGGGCACAGGCACCACTGCCAAGTCATTTGTACCAGTGAGGCTGCTAGAGGGAACAGAAGGAAGCAGCATGACGTCTGTTGTTACTCAGCAGGATAACACACATCTCAGTTTGGAGAACATCATTTCCCTTCTTCCATCCTCCCCACAGGTAACATGGCAGAAAAGAGCACTTGGAAGGGTTCTAGGCAAACCAAAAGTAGCTCAGGCTGGCATACCAGGTGAGAGCAGTGAAGGAAACATCAAGAAATCAATGCCAGGAGCCAATCGAGATGAGAAGAAACAGGAAGGTCCTAAATGGTAGAGCTGTGGCTGCAGCTCAGTTCTACAAGCCCAGCTCTGGCTGCCAAGGGAGGCACTCCTGCTCCCCAAGCACAGGCCTCACTCTTTTCCCTGCTCTGATTCCAAAATTCCCTCAGATACTCTGCAGTGTCAACAGAAACCCTCCAGTAACCTGAACTGGCTCAACACAGGGGCTGAGAGCCAGAGATGGTACCAGGGAAGCAATAAAAGGGTACAGATGGGAACAGGTATACTCCCTTATCCACGAGTACCAAACCACCACATCATCTTACTCTTATTAAAAATACTCAATTTCCTCAAACTGCAACAAAAAAGGGCTCAGCAAGATACAGTTCAATAACCTCCTAACCTTAAAAAAAAAAAAAAAAAGCTGTATTTATTTTTCCCATTTTCTGAATAATAAGCAGTATCAAGAGGAATGACAATTCAGTCTGGGCTCCTGAATCAGCTGAACTCTTCCAGCCCCACCCCAGCATCCTCAGTTCAGAGGGAAGATCTAAGATGACTGAGTTTGTGCTTTAAGAATTTCATAATCAACACCTGAGCAGAATTTTCAAACTTTGCTACTGGGCCCCTGTACTGGAGTTCTTCCACTGGCAAGAATCAAAAAAAGGGGGGAATAAAGGTTCCCTTCTCCTACACACCACCTGCTGTATCTCCATGCTATAGCTTCAGGCAGCACTTCTCCCTCAGGTCTTGGTCTCACCCCAGCTGGGACCTCTGGGCACTGCCATAGCTCAAACAAGACATTCAAAGTTCAGCTCCTTGGTTTTTGGAAGCAAGCTACCCACCCCAAATGTTTTGGGTTTTTTTCCCCTCTCTAAAAGGAATAATATTTTCTTGTTTCATATTGTGACAAACACACACTTCTTGGTTGTAGCAACCTCTTCTTAGCAAAACATTATTTTAGTTTAAATCTTTAGTATTTTAATGGTGATCTGACATCCAAATTTCCAGCCTACAGTTGCCCACTGACAAGAAGTTTTAATATGTGAGTATTAGGGCAGGGAAGAAGTATCATGTGAAAATGCTGGCACACAATCAGCCCAGGGCTCTGCAGTGACAGCAGCTGCATGGGAATGTCAGCACTTCCTACAACCTCAATCCACACAGCAGCTCTCTAAACTCCTCAGTGACGACACAAGAAAGAAATAGCACATGAGCCATGCTGTGCTAGCAGGATGCCCAGATGCCACCTTCAGGTGCATGAGGAGATGCCAAATTGCCTTCAGGCTCCTGAACATCGTGAATATTTCTCTAAAAATAAATCCAGCCATAAGCTGATGATCCCTGTTTTGCAGTTATTGCTGCTTGAAACCTTCAGGGTTTGTTTGTGGGTTTTTTTTTTGCTTCTTTTTCAGTCATCTTTAATAGGTTAAACTGGTTACCATTTGGTCTGTAAAACAAGAAGCTCAAGATTTAAAACTAATACTGGGGAAAAGCAGAAATGTTTTAAACACTTGCAGATGCCTACCTTTATTGAGAACTGCTTACAAAAAATGGGTGTATTTTGGTACTTCACATTATTAGAAGGAACATTTCTATCTAAAAAGAAAATCTATTTCTGCATCAATGTTTGGGATTTTTTCACCCTAAAAGCCCACTGCTCTGCTCATGGTGGAAGTGTTTATCCCCCCTTGTTTTCCAAGCCACAGCCACAACCCCCTCAGCTGTCAGATCTGCTCACACCACACTGACTCTGCTCTGTCCATCTTATCCTGCTTTGTCACTCAAGGATACTGTAGGACACAAGCAAGCAGAAATTCAAACTTCCAGCCCCCTCAAAGGCCAGAGGAAATTTGTCCCAGAGAACACTGATCTATAGCCATTGATGAGGAACACTGTCCTGGTCCTCAGCCTCTCGCCCTCAACACTGAGCTGTTCGTATTTCAAGAGTGGAAACACTTAAAGACATTTTGTTGCAAGAATGGAAACAGGGTAAAAGAGTGCAAAAAAGTGTAAAAAAAAAAATAGTAAAACAATGGAAAGTGTAACAGTGCAACCTGGATCTGCTCACATCAATTTCAGTGTCAACAGCTGCCCTTTAGTAGATGAAAACAGCATCTTCCCTCTACAATAAACACCTACCAGCAAAACAAGCTGCTCTTTGACACTGCATGGTTAGCAGTGGCCAGCCAGCAGCCAAAACATCTTTCAACATATTTTCTAATAAATTTTTCATGAGCTTCAAACGTCTTTTCATCAATATTTATAGAATACAAATTCTTGCCATTGTATCCTCACAATACAGCTGACAAGTCTGCTTTGCAAGGGGCACTAGGGCACAAAAAATAATTAAGATATTATTTCCCTCGTCCCCTCCACAAGTTACTTGGCATTTAAAAGCCAACAACTATAAAACCGAAGAACACAATTGCTACCACTCAACATACAAACTTTACCATAGTTAGAACTATGCAGCACTTTTTTGATTTGGCCTGCTTTGAGTTTTGCCAGAAATTCATTTTAAATGTATTTCTTAATTTTAAATAAGGGAAAAAAAATAGAAGTAGAAAAACTAGAAAGAGTTAAAAATCCCAACTCATATGCTACACCTACCCTGAAAAAATATTGGTGTAGATCTGAATATGAGTGGCAAAGCAGATGGCTGGTTTGAAAAGGTTTCAAAGAGAAGACAGACTTATTTTTGTCCATGTTGAAATATAGCATAAGCCGATATAAGAGGCCTGAAGCCCTTCAGGGAAAAGAAACAGAAGCTGTTTTGTATGCAACAATTATTTATCTACTTATCCATCTCACATTGGTTGGTTTATAAAATGACTTGCCTTGAGACATCTGTTAAGTATAACAGGAAGACTATTGTGTTTTTTGTGAAACATTTCATTCTATTTAGGTGAAACTCCTAAGTTCTGAAATTCAGCCTCTACAGGGACTTTCTCTGTTTTTCAAAACAACAGCATTCATTATACAATTCTATAACAAATGGAAAAATATTTTCCTAGTTATAAAAAAGAAAATAAGAAGAAAAAAATTTAATTAAATGTCACAATAATTGAATGAATTAATATCACTGCACTGCAGGACTAAGTCCCTCAAAATCTCCCTGTTTTAGACTAAGACTAAAAATTATTAGCATTAGTTCATTATAAGCAATATTCCTCCCATCCTACTGCAAACAACTCCTAAATTATCATCTTCCTAAAACGCCAGGCTGGGACTGGCAGAGTGCTACAGAAGGAGACACAACCTCATCCTCAGTCTGCCTGGGATGTCCAAGGCTACTGTGGCAACTTCCATTGGTGCTTTTGATGCCTGATCCCTGTACTTTTAAATGGGGTAGGAGTGCAGTGAGGGGGAGAAAAGATGGAAAAGAATTTAACAGGTCCCTTCCAACCAACGTTTCTGGGGTTATAACAAAATAATTATCAGAAACAAAAGAAAGCCCACAGTTAAGCCAGAAAGTCTAGTTAGGTATCAATTATTATTTCTGTTTATCCTCAGTGGTCTTTTACTGAGTCAATAACTTTTCCAGAAGAGCTGTGAACAGCAGTGAAAAACTGAAATCACTCAGCCCCATCACTCTAAGAAAGACCATTTTGGCAGGAACAGCGTGATGTGAACCGAAACAGATATTTGACAAAGCTGCCCAATTTCCAGTTGTGTTATTGCCCCTGTCAGGACCAGTAACACCATTCTCGAGAACACACACACAGAGGGGGAAAAAACCAAACCACAAAACAATAAACAGCACAAGCCACAAGAGATCACAGATAGCAAAACCCTTCCTATGCAAGGATCACTTGTCAGATAAGTGTTCTGAGAGGCAGCTGGTACCGCATAAAGTCCTGGAGGATCACGGAGATACAGGAATACACAAAGAACAGCAGCTCCTTGGAGCTGAATGCTTTTTAAAAAGCAGCAATTACCCACAACAATCGTGCTGCGGTAATGCCTGGGGGCCTCGCTCAGGTACCAGGAGAAGGTGCCAGGCACACGCTGAGAGGCGGGTCCTGCTCCAAGAGCTGCACACAGGGCTCGGAGAAATGGCCAGAGAGATACTCTGGGGAAGGAGAACTACTTGGGGGAAGAAGAAAACTTCTTAGAAAAACCAAAAGAAATTCACATTGTGTCCAGAGAGCGCAACTTGTAGCAACACTCAAAGGTTTAACCAGGTCCCTCTCATCAAAAGGGCACAGTCCTGACTCACTCAGATACATGCTGCCCACACCTTTCCCAAAAGCAGGTTTTAACTCTTTCACTTGATTTTTCTTCCTAGTGCTAATGACAACAAACTGTGCTTACAATGCTCTCAAATTGTCCAATTTTTCTTCTGGGGAAAACTCGCCTTAAAATGTGGTTTTTATTTAAAGCCTTGTTTAACACATTTTAGCCCAAAGCATTATTCAGTGGCTACACTCTAAACCACTTCAAAAATCTGGTTTTTATAATAGAAATCTTAAAAGGTGACTACTCTAATGTTTGTTTGACCTTCCCACACACACACACACACTACTGCTGCACTATCCTGCTCTTCTATTTCAACAGAAAAAGTCTGTAGGTATAAAACAGCTGATATGAAGGGGGAAAATGTGTTTCAAGTGAAGTCAGCAATTGCTGTGTCTCATTCCATTGCTAGTTTTGGAGCTGACCTACCTGGATTATTTGGAAAACCTATCAGAATCAGGATCACGTGAAATACACCTACAGAGGATGTTTACATTTTGTCTGTGCTAAGCAACTACTTCATTTTAAGCCCCCCTAAAACAACTCCAGAAACAAAACCTTCCAGCAAAGAGGGACAAAAAAGGTGAAGCTGCACTTTGACCTGCTCACAGAAAAACTGAAAGTTTGGGGCATGGGGAGAGGTGAAACCTTTCCAACCACCAGCAGCTACTGCAAGTCTGCTGAATGTTGGCTCCACAAGGCAAAGCTGCCCTGCACATTCTTTTTTTTCCATCCTGCAGCCCAGTTTACCACATGAACAAGCCAGCAGGGAATTCAGAGACACACAAAAATGAAATAACTCCTCTCCAGCAGTAAAATGTGAAATTATCATACAGAGTCAATGACTTTTAACACACTGTCCAGTCACACCATTCACAACACACACTGGAAAATGTCACATCAGACGTTTGCCAGGTGGGGAATTCTGCCCAGGACCACAGCAGGGATGGGCATGGGGACAAATGTGCAATGGGCTTTGTCACCAGGGAGAGCAAACAGGGCTCGAACTCTTGCCTGAAGTGGTGTTGTTGAATCTAACCTGTCCTCTGGTATCTGTCTGGAGTTGGGATATCATAAATGAACTCACTGAAAGTGAAAATTAAAGAGTCTTCTGACTGCACCACTTCCTCTCATCACCCTGGCTGCCACATGAATGAACTAGGATGCAGTTGGACTCCAATTCCTTTTAGTATTTTAGGTGTTCCTCTCTCTCAGGTAACTAATTCCAATTCCTAAAAACTCTATCAAGCTTCTTCACTGTGCATTTGCAGGGCCAAAACAATTACTGGCCAAATCTTTTTTTTTTCATAAGGTTACCAAGACCAGCCAGGTTTCTGCTGCTTCTAAAACCAAGTTCCCAGTACAAGATTTGGAAGCATTTGCAATGTAACCACCTAATCCCAAGAGTTGTAAAAACTTAACATCCTGCACAAATTCATGAGGTTCACACAATTTTAGACAAAACTTCAACTCCCTTGTTACAGATGTTGAAAAGTCCTGCAACAGCAGTTAGGTGGGAAATTATATTTAATGCTACATGAAAAAAAGCAGTTTTGCTTCCCATGAGCACACAGATTCTTCCAGGATCCTCTGGCCATTCTTTCTATTCATTCCCTCCTTCCCCCATACCATTCCAAAAAATATACAAACAAAGCTACACCCACATCATCTCCTCCAGATATCTGGACCATGTGAGTGTGACTGGTGTTTCCCAGCCACACGATTTGGCTTCCCAGCCTCAGCCTCCTGGTGCCAACAAAAACATGATGCATTGCTCACAGCAGTAAGTGTTTGGATACATTTCTACAAAACACCACAGTGCAAAAAGGAGCAAGGGCTCCTTTGAGAAAAATGAAGGAAAAGTGTCATCTCCATGGTTTCTTTCAAATCACATTCACTGCCCCTCCTGCATGCTCTAAGTCACCTCTTCTTCCTCCAGGTCAAAAAAAAAAGAAAAGCCTCAGAAGCTCATAAAAACCAAGAACAAACCATTTAGGAGTCACTCCTTTGAACACATCCTTGTTTTTCTAAGCAAAACCCATCACTCCACCATAAATCACAAGTCACCCTAACTAAGAAGAAAATAAACTCTGTTGATAACATTGTCCCTTCCCCAAAGGGCAAAGTTCTGCTTCAGCTAATCCAAAGAGAAAGAAATCAACGTCTGTTCCTAAACCTTCTCCTTCTGCACAGCAACATAAAATGCTACCACAGTGGTATGTAAGGTCATCAGCTTCAAAGCAGCTTCAACTACTGTACTTGCAGAAGTAAAAATGATGAAAGACACCATATGGCTTCTGTCATGGTAGATAAAGCTAATGGAGGGATATAATGAAAATTTCAATTTCTCCTCTCTTTGTTTAATCTTTGCCAGTGCAGCATTGACAGTCCCCTCCAAGCCTTTCTTTTCCAGCTTGCTTCCTCATTGGATTGTGTTTTTTCTCTGGCAGATAAAATGTTTTACTTAACAATATCCTACAGTTCAACAAATATGATTAAATCCAGAAAAAAAAGAGTAATTAGATAAAAATCTGATACTGTGATAAATCATATTACAGAAACTGAACTTAGACATTCTCATAGGCAGCTGAATAAGAAGATAAAAGCCTATGGTCTCATAAGCACAGCACATCAAAAATTCAAGCATTAAGACTTACCAATTTCTTCTATTTCTTCCAAGAAATCATTATATTCATCTAGAGTGGGAAAATCTTCCTCTCTTTTATTGTATCTTTGAGAGAAGAGAAAAGTATTTATAAAACACAGAAAGATGCAATTTCCATTCAACAAAGGTTTTGCAGCAAACCGATTAAGCATTGATCTAGTTTTATCTACTGTGTGCTTTGTGACTCCCAAACTGACCAGAATCTTTACTGGGAGACAGAAGTGCCTGCTCCAAAGGAAAGGAGGAGCCTGGAAGAAATCTCTGCTATCTTTGCCTATTGTTTGCCAATTCCTTTTCCAGGGTTACAGGTAAACATGAGCACAGAGGCCAAGACAGAGTAACTCCCAGCCAGCCTCTTAACAAAAGCAGAGACAACAGCAACACCCACAGAAAAAAAAAAAAAAAGCTTTTCTAGAACAATCAGAAAAGGGAGTTTGGCTTTGTGCCAACAACAGAAAGCATATGTCAGCAGCAAACTGAAAATGCTACACAATTATCTCATTTCATATCAATAGACCATTCCAGCACTCATATTCACCTCTTCAGAGCTGGAAAAAATAAAAAGATGAAGGGACAACTGGCTTAGAACATGGGCAGCTTTTGAAAGTCAGGACAGGCAGACTTTCTTCCCAAGAAAATATAAAGCTGAGGTTCTGCTTGATCTGTGGACCGTGACACCCAGGAACATAAAAATCTCAAGAATTGAGGCCATATTCCAATTTGGGGGCATTTTTTCTGCCTCTGGAAAACTAATCTGGCAAACCATAGTGGGCCAAGAATTTTCCAACATTTTGTCTTCTAACTAAACTTCATTCCATGTTTAATTGACTTATCCCAGTTTGACTGCTGTTAATTTCAGTAGACTTTAAAATCCAACATCAAAATTTTCACTGCTTTCCACATCAGCATCTTGGTACTCAGTGGCACAGTTTCCCCACGTCTCAGCAACATCATATGATTCATTTACTATTGTACCAAGTTTTAGATAAAGGCTGACAAGCTTATAATTTACCTGTAAGTTCACTTAGGCACACACAGCTTTCTCTGGCTTGTTACAGTTATCAGATTTTCTTCTATTAAAACACCCACTGGCTCCCATATTTTCCTTATGAAATGCTGCTCACTGGCCACAAGGAGTGAGATGCAATCTTGGACCTCATTTATCTCAATTTCAAGAGCTTTCAAATCTGCATGACAGACTGGTAACACCAGGCTTGTAAGGAACCACTTCCACTAACAATTGCTGTGTGAAGCAAAAAACAATGTGAACTTTCTTTTGCCCATTTTGATTTTGAAGGGAACTGGCCTTCAACTGTCAGAACAGGTCCCCAGGGAACAAAACAATCAAGGTCCTGTTTCTTGCTCTGCTGCCATGTTCACCCCCTCAATATCTAATCATCTCCACTTTGAAGCCAAGTCTTTGCCAAAGAAGGCCACATAGAAACACTCAACATTTTCTAATGCTAAGCAGGAATCCCTCAAGGCTAAATTGAGAATTCAGCTTTCAATTGTTGCACAAAATCAGATTCTCTGAAATCCCTCCATGATAAATGGAGTCAACTTTTATGGTTTGCCACTTGAAAAAAAAAAGAAAAATCTCCTCTGTACTACTGAACAAGTCAATTTTTAAAAATTTTGATGCATGAAATACATCCACTTGCTGTTATTTTAAATGGTGACACTCACATTTTCAGCACTTTCTTCCGGATTTCCACTTCCTTGTCGACAGCAGGGTCCTCAAAGAGCTGCACCCTGAAGTTGCTCTTCCTCAGGGGGGTGTCACACTCATGGCAGTTCCCAGCCCCTCTCACAAACAGCAGCTCCACACAGCTCTCACATCTGTGGGAGAAAGGAAGGGGTGCAAAGGCACAGAGGTGTTAAACAGAACTGAAACACAGGACTGTGCCCCCTTTTTGCTGTTTGCACAGAACATCTGCTCTGATTTCACTCCTGCAGCACCCACCAGGGGCAGGAGGCCAGGGCTCTCCACCCTCCTGAGCAGAACAGGCTGAGCAGCACAAACACAAGGATTCTGATTCTCCCTGCCCAAACATCTCCAGCTCTTTGCTGGGACCAAGCATCAATCCCAACAAAATTATGAGGTCTGGATCAAGGGGAAGCTGTTATTGACACCAGCAAACCCATTTCACATGGACAGACTGCAAGATCCTTATTTACTCTAAGGATGACCTCATTGCACAAAAACCCTGTTTATTTTCTTGATGCTGCAGTGCAAGGAGAACTCAATCCAAGCATGGACACAAATCTTGCCTGCAGACTTCCAAGCATCTGCCAGTCCTATCACAGAGGAACTGCTACAAACCTGAGTTAAAATCCAGCCTAGCAAAGCTAAAAGAATAAAAACCATTTCAGAAAGCAACCAGCTTTATGCAGCTCTCCTGTGCCTTCTGGTAATACTTTTTAAATTGCATATAAAATAAACTTTACACAGAGGCTGCACAGAAATTAAAAAAAAAAATCTTTCTGGTTTTATTTCTTTTGACCTAATGAAGACTTCAGATTTTAACGAGATACTTGCTGACCAGTCAGTTGGCATTTAATAAAGGAAGAACACTTAACAAGAAAGCTGATTTTAAGAAAAAAGTACTTGGGTAGTAATAATGTGCAAATTTCTAGCAGAGGACAACACCTGCTGCAGTCATTTCCTACTGCTGGGGAGGCAAAGGGGAGCCTATTTATAGCTTTGCTATATTGAAGCCAAAACAGTTGTACATTAAGGGCTAAGCCATGTTTTACCTTCACAAACCCAGCACAAAAGCTAAACAAGTTAAGAGAAACAACACTGACATGGTTGAGAAAGATCTTAAACAAAACTGTCACACTGCTGACCTATCCCCAACAAAACTGGTTCCAGTCCTTACAGAGGCAGAGGTGAGGAGAGCCAACCAGTTTTACCCAGCTTCTGTTTTCAAGATTAGAAAGTGCAAAATAAACACAATTGTATCTCACAATTAAAAAAAAAATAAAAAGCAATTTTTTTGTTGTTGCTAACACAGAGAACTACAGCTTCAGCCTGCATCTTGCACAGCAGCTGCCAATGTTAGAGAGCAAACCTTGAATTTACTTGGGCATTTTCCTACTCCAGAATTCCTTTAGTTAGAAAACAAAGTGTATTTATAAATACAAATTATCTGGGTAGGGAACAACTGAACTTCATTAGCACACTAAGCCTGAAATTTAGAAGCTGCTGGGACGTGAACTCAATAAAATAATGAGAAATTAATATAATGAAAGCAATTTATGTCCCCACTATAGGAGGAGCAAGAGTAAAGGCAAGAGAGCAGGAAAGGCAGGGAAAGGGATTTCTCCTTCCTCCCCCAGCCTGTCTGTGCATGCAGGAGCCCAACACAAGGACAGCTTCACTGCCTCTATTCTGGCAGCTCTTGCTGTTTGTGCCTCTCAACACAGCAGCCAAAGCACAGAAAAGTCCCTGCCCCCTAAGTTATAGAATAGGGAGTAAAGAGACAGAACTCAGCAGGTGGATCCAAGTGCAGGTGTTTGTATTGTTTTTTTATCACAGTATTGCCTAAGGACCAACAGAACAGGGGCTCCACGTGCAGGATTTTATTCACAGACAGTAGCACCTGAAAGTACTTCACTCCCCCCCTCCCTAAATCAAAGACACTTCAAGTCTGCACAGGACTTGACTATGGAAAAAATCCCTCCTTGGAAAAGCACTTCATACAAGTGCTTCCATGCCTTCCCCAACTTCCATGCAAGCACTGTTTGTTTCTAAGACTGCAAAATAGCTTTCCATACATAAAAAGATGAGTCAACACCTCACTATGGGAATCCCACATCAGGTGATTGCATTCTCACTCACTCATGCACATCCACCCTTATATTTATTTGGAGATAATTCCTTCTGAATTCAAAGGGGGCTGTATGGGACAAGTCAAGGGCAGAGCTGGACTCAGTCCATGTCCTGCCTCCTCTCCCATCTCCAGACAGATTTAATACACACAGATCCCAAGCTTCCTTCCCAGCAGATCTGTCATCCTTGCCCCCACAAACAGCAGCCACTCTGCCACCAATGGCAATGCTGGGGCACACATTTCCATCTGATTCTTGAGGAAGGGAAAAAAGCCATTTGCCCAACCCTGCTCCAAGGAATTCCTTTTGGTTTCACTGCAGACCACTAATGTCAGAGCATGTGTCATCACCACAAAGGCACATTGTTCTAAAGGTGGGTTTAATTAATTCTTTCACATCAAATAAAGATTTCAAAATGTGACTTGAGAAAAAATTATCTTGCACTGTAAAATTTAAAAATACTTTTTTTACTTGGACTATTTAGTTAGCTAGTTATTAAAGATATGTAGCAATTTCTGTGACTTCACCAAAATTACAGAAACTCATTCAGTAGCACAGAGGGACATCCCAACACCACTGGTTTTAGCTGGTATTAGAGAGCTCCTCATGGCACACAAACCACATCATTTCAGGAGATCCTTCCATTTCCTTCCAAGTCCAACTCTTCCCCATTGGCCTTACTGTAAGGACAGCTGACTGTGGAAGCAGGACACCATTCTGTACATCTTTCATTGGTCAACACATTATATGTGGCTTTCTCCAAATGAGCAAAGCACCAAAACACCTCCTTAACTCATCCTCAAATCAGGGCCAAAAGAGATGGCACTGCTTTCTTAAATGAGGACCTTAAATAGGCAATTTTTCATTTGCACATGCATTATGTATGCAGATATGCTACATATATAAAGTAATGATGACAAATGTTTGTATTTTTAAAAAATCACATCCATACATTTGTTCAATATTGAACAAATTGACAAATATTGAGTTTGTCTGAAAACAACAGCATCACATGAGAGCTAAACAAATGGTGTGATGCTGCTGCTTCTCCTCTTCACACCAAGGCTGCACAGCCTCTGCAATCTGTATTCTACTTCACACACTCACCAAACCATTTCCTTTTGGATTTGAGCTTGTATCTTGAGAACAAGTGATCAGGATGAAGATATCAATAGAAAATACCCAAGGACTTATACATGGACATAAAACAGGGACAACTATCAGTAATGCCAACCAGGAACAATGTCATTTCCTGGTCTTTGGCACCAATAAACATTAGAATGCTTATTTTCATTTCATGGACAGTGGTTTAATCTGTTCTTCTTCTCTTTAATCCCCATGAAATATTAAACAAAAGGCCCAGTCTCTGAGCAGTCTAGAACACCACATTTTGGGGGAAAGCAAACAATAAAGCATCGACATGGTTTGGCACCATCAATGCACAAACAGCACTACAGGCCCTCATGTCCAAGGACTTCAGGATCACTCTAAAAATGCTTTTGGTACATTGCAGAAAACAAGCAGAGGTTCCTCCCCAGAAAGCTGTTAAGATATTTATCAGCTAAATTACACTGACTGGGAACTGAGTGTTTGTTTTGGACAGAGTGTCTTCAAAGGGTACAGGATTGGTGCCCAGTCCTGCATTCCTCACACATGCACACATTCACTGCATGCAGGGATGATGGCACACAAGGAATCAGCCCTCTGGGACACTGGAGGATGAAAATGGCTCACAACATTAGCACAGCTTGATGGTGCTGCTCACTTTTTTAGCTTGGCTGGCAAGGCAGCCAACAAAACAGATTAAAGGAACAGCTATTTTCACAAGCAGGAACACAAGATATTCTCTCAAAATTTTAGATTCTGCTGAGCATTACAAAAGTTTGCAGAACTTTAGATATGCAGCCATTAATCATTTCAGAAAAAAAAAAACTTTATGGCTTTTGCTGTTGACTAGGAGTATTACAGAATGAGTTACCAGCCTTCTTTGCAAAGCCTGTTTTTAGTAGATAGGCTCATTAAACAGTATCAAACACTTAGAATTTCTAACCCCTCTTTCTTCAGCTTCTATAGCCAAGATGTTTCTATTATTTCAAGTAACAAAACAATGATCCTCTCTACTACGGAAGAAAGAGTTTCAATTAAAAAATAATAATACAGTCCTCAATACATAGCCAAGACTTGAACCACAAACAACAGGAGTGGAGAGAACCAGCAAAAATGATGCTTTCACTTGTTCCTCAATTTCAATGTCAGAGGGAAATTTACCTATAGAAGTGGAGTGACTTGATTTATGGGGAGGGGATATTAAAAAACAGAAAACACACATGAGAAAGCTTACAGAATGACATCTAGTTTTTTAAATCAAAGATGCTTCTAGAAACATTCCTGGGCTTCTTCCTTAGCTTGGATTAGACAATTTGATATTCTCAAGCAGAGATTCTTGAACTGAGACAAGAACAGCCCAATCTGGGGAGAGCAGCTGTCAAACCTGTTTATTTCACAACCTTCAGTACATTTAACAAGTCACAGTGGTTTCTGCTGAGCAGCCAAGAGCTCACCAATGACTTGCAGCTGGCCACTGCAGTTTTATTTTCTGGGCTGATGGACCCACAGACATAGGTTCTTCCTGGAGTCTCAGCAACCATGCCCTCTGAGATCCAAGAGAGTCAAAAGAACACAGCTAAAGCCATTTTCCCCACGTTACAGGATAGGGAGCAAAAACAGAGGAAAGAGAAATTTGACTTCAGTGACACTAAGCACCTCTGAGAGCCTCAGAATAAAGGAGCTTAAGAGATCAGTAGGGAGTTAGGGATAAAAATCAGTCTTTTACTTTTCACACCTCAGCTTCAGGAATCCATAAATCCTTATTCAAGTACTTGCAGTAGCTGCTGCCTATGTTTTTTGGGCCATCTCTTCCCTGACTGCCAAATACAAGAGGGAGTTGGGAGAAGGAAGAATCTTGTCCAGATTCTGTAAAGTTCTATCAGGGGGGAATTTTGCTGTCCTTACCTTGTGAGGAGACAATTTCACAATGCTCTCAAAACCTTATTTGGCCAAAAAACCCAAAAACACAATGGGTCTTGTCTTCATCTAGTAAACAAACAGGTCTCACAGGAACCCCTGTATCACGCAGAGACTACAGCTCATCATGGCAATAGGACACAGCTTCCAGGCAGGAACCACAACCCTATCAGATTCACATGAGAAGTGCTCAATTCAGATGAGAATTTTGGGGTTTTAAACACTGCTGATAAGCTATCTGCAGTCACCTGCAGCTCCCTTCTCTTCAGCCCAGTCACACAGTGACACAAAATCTCAGAGATTGCTTTTGCTAACATTTCATTTTTTTCCAAATCAGGACTCCAGAGAGCTGATCTGAACTCCCTCCTTTAAGCAACAAAGCAAAAGCAAAAAGAGACTCTGGTGCTCTGCCTATATCTGTGTTATGTCAATTCTCAGCATCATCTGCCAAGCTCCTGAGAACACAATCCTCCTTCTAGACTGTTTATATCTTTTGGGAAAAGGATGCACGCACACCACTTCTGTTTCATTTTTGTTTTGTCAGACAAGTTCTGCTGCATGTTGCAGAAAAGAGGAGGTTAAATGAGCCCAGACATCTCAAAAATTTAGGAGACATTCAGGCACAGTTAACCTTATTTTCCAAACTCCCATGTACATACTCTGCTATACAGACCAGCTCCTCTCAGCTGCACCAGAAATAAAGCAGACCAGGTAGTGGCTGAACAACAGCCCTGACTGACTGGGATTTCAAAAGGAAAAAAAAAGACATACTGAGTCAATTAATAATAAATATTTCCACCACCCATCATGTTTCAACATCTCTACTACAAAACCATTTCAAGGGGCTTGGACCTGACAAGAGAATTTGCAGCAAGCTAAAACTTAAATCACTTTTATCCAGTACAGATGAGCCTTTCTTTTTTCCCT
Organism: Calcarius lapponicus; assembly: GCA_039654755.1. Lineage (NCBI taxonomy): Eukaryota > Metazoa > Chordata > Aves > Passeriformes > Fringillidae > Calcarius > Calcarius lapponicus. The sequence continues at coordinate 61,847,896 of CM077468.1, read as the reverse complement.
AGGGAAAAAAAAAATAGAGAAGCTTTTATGTTATTAACTCTAGATAATATAGAAAAAATATTTCTATGAGTACTTAAATAAAAGTGTTTTTTCCTGACACAGTGCTGCCTAGTCAATTAAGGACACAATCACAAAAACGTGTCTCACAGCACCATTCTGCCAGTTTGGCCAAACAACAGGCCAGTACTTGACAGGCCAATTGCTGACACTCCAAGAGCAGCTGTGTGGCATTGAGAAATAAGTGCTTTCACAATGACTAGGCACACCAAAACCGACCCAGAATTTACTCAGTGTACCAGAACAACTACTCCAAATCCATTATGGTCTACTGGGCAAACACATGCACTAAAATAATAATTCAACTGTGTCAACAGCCTTTGCTATTATTCTCCATTCTCCTTCAGTGAGAACTTTGCGAGTTTTCAGAGTTCTCAGCAAATATCAAATTAAATGGTTTATTAGGATCAACAGCTGCCCACAGCACACCTGAACTTAAGTCACAATTACGAAATCTCCCAAGTCTGTCCAAATTACCAAGACTGCACCTTCTTAGACACAATTCAGCTCTACGTCACCCATTGTCTCAGAGGACAAACATACTTGTCATTAACAAGTGTGAGATCTCACACCAGACTCCACATGAGAAATGTTGCCCCCTTCTCCCTTCATATCCATTTCTTACCTCATGACAAAGTCCTGCACCATGGTGTGGCTGAGCTGACAGATCTTACTAACCCAAGTACTCTGAGCACTGACTTACTCCATCACACCAAACACCTACATAAGCCAGAAATCACATGGAAAAAAAACTACAATCTAGAAAACAAAAAATAAACACTTAGGGGCCCCAAAGTAGTCACAACAAATCTTTAAATCTTTTCCTGAAACAAGACTTCTACATTCTGTCCTGTATTTTCAACAGATTTTAACAGTGCAACAACAGCATGTGGGAACAAGACAAGGAAATGTGGCTTTATGGCAAAAGGGGAAAAACATTAAAAGGTATTTGTGGCATGATGGGATATCCTGACCACATTACTGAGGGCTTGTCATGAGACACTCCCATATTTCATGTCTAATCTCAGAGTAAGAAGATAAAATTGATAAGACATCTGTCAGAGAGCCAGGCATATGACCAAGGTCTTCCAAAATACAACAGTGGTTTGGGGTCTCAATGGGAAACATGCAAGGCTTTGAAAGTCTCTAAAAAATCAAAATCTTGACCCATCTTTCACAAAGATACTGTTGAGTGATCTACAAATGTTGGCTCATCTCTCCTGGGTATCGGGAGGAACCAAGCCAAATTCCTGCCAAGAGCAGAGACTTGTGTTTGACTTGAAGCATGAAAAGTACACAGTCCAGTTTCCTCAAGCTATTCAAATACAGAGACAGTGTGGGTGCATGCACACACAATTAAAAACAACTGAAAAAACAGCCTGGTGGAGCAATAACTGCATCAGCCACATCCTGGATAGCTCTGAAACCCCTATCAGTGCTCAAAAAACAAAGTGTAACAAAGATCTCCTCCCTACCACTGAACTTGCTTGGTTTGAAGTGACTGAAAGAACAAGTTGCCATGACCAAGTGGGAGCTCCTGCATAAATCTTGGTTTATGATACAATAAAATCAAGTGTTTCTTTTTATTTAATTACAAATGAATGGCCAAACTCAAAGGTTAAGACATCATCTGCCATTCTGATAAGCAGCAGAAATCCCAACAAGCCTGAGTTTATAAATTCAGCTTGGGAACGGCAGAAGTGTATCCCTGCGTGTAAAGTCAGTAGCGACGCCAGAGAAGGTGCTGTAACCTCATTGCTGTGCACTGTGCTCTCCCACAGGCCAGGATAACATATGTGCAGCCACACAGTTATTTTTGGGTTATTTTTCAGCCACATAAACTCTCCCATTGGGTGCACAACACAGGCAGATCAGAGTTTGAACAATACCCCTGAACTGAGATCCCAGGGATTTCCACTGGGTGGGAGGGCATAAAAAGCCGTTCTTCTCTCTGTTCATTAGAATTTCTCCTCTCCTCCAAAGCTTTTGGAGCATACTCAGCTAGTTTATCTTGATCCAAAAGTATAAGGAGAGGGGGAAAAAAAGACCCAAAAAGTGTCCATCATTATTATTTCAGAGTACCCTACAAATTGCTTGATCAACACACCTCTAAAAAGCTGAGTTAATGAACAATTAAAACACAAGCAATGCAATACATGGGGTAGCAGACAGAGGGTAAATACTATTTTTTAGACTTGCTAAAAATAAGACAGCCAAAAGACCATGACAAATTATTTCAGAATACTTTACACAAAGCACACAAGATTACTTTATAGCCAAGCCCTTCCACAACAGAAACAGAAAACAACACAGCTGAAAAAAATTAATTAATTCATGCATTTTAAACAAGTCACAGAGTCACTGGGAGCTCATCACTTAAAGAGCATCAAGCAGAGAAAATGACAGCCCCATACCAATTAAATAACACCTCGTGGTCCCCCTGCTGTGTGGGGCAGTCAGGAAAAGGCACATGGAACCCAAGGGGCAGCAGAAGAGCTGCTGGTGTTTCAAAGTCACCAGCAGGATGTGAGGTTTAACCTGAAGTGACCAGTGTGGTTCTGGTCAATGACACTCAAAACAGATGAGCTCATCCTATAAATGCACAAAAAGGCAACTAGACAACCACAAGATTAGGAAGATTGGCTTTTCAGGAAAAACAGCAGAGAAAGCTACTGAACTATAAGAAGTCCAACTGATAGCGTAAAACTTCATACTGGAAATTGTATTACTCATCAGTCATATCAGAGGGGGTCTGGAATCAGAATCAACAGGAGTAACAGGACAAAAAATTAGTTTAAAAAAATTAACATTACTTAGCTGTAAAAAGTTCTGTAAGTTAACAAGAGGAGGATTTGATGACCTGACAGTTTTCAATAGGTAACCAGATTTGGTAGAGATGATGTCTCCAGACATATCTGTAGTCCTGGTTAGGTGCTCTAACACCTGAAACGCTGAAACAACAATAGCTTAGGAAGGAAAACCAAGGAAAAAGAAAAGTTAAAACTATGTGCATCTTAGAACATCTGAGCTATGCTTGCCTTCCTTTAGTTTTATTTTTCAGTATTCAATCATCTGCTCCTTCTGCTCATAACAGTAATCACTCTCAGCCATCAGTCTAAAGCAGCCTTCCCAAATTCAACAGAGATTAAAATTCTTCTATCAAAAAACAAGCAATTTATCTTATCTGGCATAACCCATAATACAAACATGTCAGAGACCCAATTCACTTCAGCTGGATTCACTGGGACCAATTTTTTTACATGGTAGAAAGAGAAAAGTTAAGATCACACCATTCTGCTTGTCCTTAATAGCCAATACAACACACAGAAGAAACTGGAGTAAGAATCCCCAGCTTGTCCTACTTCAGGCAGAACACAGAATTTGTCATGGAGATATATTCTACTAGCATGTAAAAAATCCTTTCTGCAGCAAAAGGTGGTGGTCATGACTCAACAAATCATCCTCCCCTCCTCTCCAGTCCTATACAGCCTCAGGGAACTCAGTGCTTTTCAAGGCTGCTGCCTTTTCAGTGAGACCAGAAGCACCAGTAGCCTTTGAATGCTATAAGACTCTGTAATACTTTTGCTGTAGAGATCACATGGGTTTTTTTGACTAATGAAGGTAATTTTATATTTTACATCATATCACAATTCCCTACTGAATTTCAGTTGATTAGGACATTATTTATTCCCTGCCCTAAAGCACCATTAAGAATGACTTGCTCACTGTCTGTTGGCTTTACTATTGCAATTTGAATAGCTGGACATCAGAGAAGGAAGAATGATTTCTATGAACTCCTTTAATACCTCATAGAGCAGAGCCCAAATTATTCTGAACATTAAATTGCAGAAAAACAAAAGATGCAACTCAGTAACACTTTATTGCCATCTTTCAACCAAATTCAGACTCAATCCTTCAAGAAATAAGCCTAGGCAAGTATGTTTTAAAAATAAATGTTTTGGCAAATCTATTTTCTTTTTTAACCTTAACTTAAAGGAGGTGTACAGAATGAACCCAAAACCAAGTAAAGCATTTCCTGTTGGAATGAGTGTCTCATTCAGCAGTGGCTGTGCTACCTGGTGCTGAAGCTCATTTACATCCCAGCACCTCCCAGCACCTTTGATCCACCGCTGACCTTCAGCATCCCAGCACCTTCCCAGGCTCTGCTTCTGCACTCCCTGAAACTGCACCACTGACACACACAAGTGCCTCAAATTACAGGTTTAGATTTCATTTCTGTAGCCCAACAGATTTTTATTGCATTTTAAATGCTTCTTTCTCTCCCTAATCTTAATTTCCCCCATTCTAAGTGCAAGGACAATATTCATTAGGAAAACCCCAGAGCAGCAATTCTGTTTCCCCACCTCCTTGGTCTCATTTGGGAATCTCCCACTTCCTACCAATTTTTAAGGGTCATTCCTCACTTCATTTTCACATAATCCCCAAACAACCATTATCACATCTTTTCTCAGCATGAGATAAAATATAGACTGTGCTTTGTAAACAGTGGAGACCTTAAGATTACATTCTTGGTGGGACACAGCATGATAAATATTTCAGAGATGTCTTGAAATACCCTACAATATGCAACACGTGGCCAGTGAAACAAATCTCAAAAAACCCAAATATATTTTGACTTATTAGAAACAAAAAAAAAAAAAAAAAAAAGGAGAAACACACCAAAATTTCCTTCCCCCATCCCACCCTGGCCATTGAGCAGGTCAGGTTTCAATTTCCTTTTTAAGGGTGGCAGAAATCCTGACCTACTTAAAGCATGGTAGGGAACTTGATTTTTTTTTTTGCATTTTAAATTTAATCATTCAAAAAAATGCTTTTTCTTCAAGCTCAAAAAAAAAAAAAAGGCAACTGCTATTCTAGCACATTAAACCACTTGGTGAATATCATGCCAACTTTTTGAAGCTAAACTGTAAGATCACATTCAATGCAGCTACTTTTAGGTATTAAAAATAAGGAGAACATATCAGACCTTCATTAGCTGTACTGGCATCTCAATCATTTCCTACAGATTGTGGGGAATAAAAACCCAGCCCTACTCCAGGGAAGTTGGAGGGAGCTTCACAGGCTATCAAACACAAAGGACAAATTGAGCAAACACATTACTCACCATTGCAAAGACATAACACGAGCTGTTCTCTCAGAGTTGCAGCACATTTCAAAGAATATTATCACAATAAAAATTTGTGATGCAAATTTATTCCTTCAGTGTTTGTTAGTAGGAAAAACAACGAGGAGGATCAGTTGCACAGAGGGAGCAAGAAGCGAGACAACCCATATTAACGGAGGATCAAAAAGATAAAAGCAAAAAAGTCTTAACAAAATACATTCTGTTCTTGTTAGTATTTCTCTCAGTACCCATTCTGCCACAAACCACACAAAGCAGAACACCCCAGTGAAGTTACTCAGCAGAGGATGCAGATGCTGGGACAAGAGGGAGGAGGACACACAGCTGCCTCCCCACACTGGTGAGATGATCATGATCAAATTGTTGTCAAATGATTTGAAGTCAGATAAATATCCACAGATCTGTTCTTCATTATGTGAAGTTCCTCCCATGTACAGCACATTCAGAGTACAGATTGTTGGGATTTTGTGTGTGCCTTGTTTTTATGCGTGGAAATACCCTGGAAGAGTATTTTTGAATGCCTGTTTTAGCATAAATTCCACCTGCCACCCTCTGTGGGACTGGTCTACCTCACTCATTTTGCAGAGTATTTTTATTCATTCCTATCTTTGTGTAACGTTAATGGGAAAGACAAGAGCTCTCCATTTCCATTCAGTACTTCAGCTGTAAGTATCACACAGATAACCAAACCCCAGCACTACCCATGGCCACATCCCTATGCTTTGTGCCACCAGAGCCCACTGCTCCCCCTGATTAACCAAAGAGCCACTGAAAACAAGTCAGGGAAAGGAAATCTGCCCCAAGATTCAAATGATCAGTTTCAGACAATATTTGAGCTGATCTGTTTTATCCAAACATCAGCTGAGGAGCACTCCACAATGCTGCACGTTCTCTCATAATAAACCATACTGCTCCATAATCACGCAGGATCTGTGCACATATTCAAAAGCAGCATTTCTTTAGGCTCACAACTGTATTAAATGCCATGGGTAAAGAACATTGTTCCTGGCCTGAGAAAGTGTGTATGGTATTTTCCCTATCCATATAAATCACACACAATAAATGCTTGATATTATCTAGTGCCACTAAAGCAGTCAAATTAAAACAAATTGGGGAGAACAACCCTGAGTACACAACTCCAGGAAGTCTGAAATACAGAATTTCATGCTTTTTATATGCTCTGAGTCTCAATCAAATTGTAAGCTGTACACAATAATGAAAAGGATTTTTTCACAACCACCCACTCAAAAAATAAAAATCAATACACCTATTTTACACATCATTTTTTGATTCTACAGATCCTTCCAGAACACAATAGCCACAAGTAAAATCCATGATGACCAACAATTGGGAGATCCAGTGAAGACACAAAATAAAGCAAAAGATGAGTTTTTCAGAAATCAATGACCCCTCCAATCCCTGACATTTTGGGGTGCCCACACAACACTGCCCACCTCTAACTTTCTTGACTAAAGCAATCTGCACGTGTGCAAAATATTTATTCTCTCTGCCCAAAAATGACTCTCTAAGGGGATACCACACTTAAAATCTACTCTCATCATTTTATGATGCTATTTATAACACATTTTTGTTAATTTCTCTCAAGCTCTCAGATTCCTGTGAACTTCAGCTACTTCTTAACTTTCAGTTTTAAAGGGGAATTCATGCTGCTTCCACCCCCTAAAACCATATGCAACATTTTGGAGAGGTGTGTAAGGAAGGCATTCCATAGTTTACCAGCATTTTCTCCAAGAAACATTAGGATGTTAAGAAAAGTGATCACCTTCCCTTTTCTCACAAAGCCCATAAGCCAAGTTTACTGGTAAAAATAAAACAAAAGGGATCCAAAGATAAGGAAAAGATGGATTGCTTGTAGATACTGAAGATTGCACCCTGGCTATTGCACACAACAATTAAAGCCTCAAAAGAATCCAGTTAGGGACACAGGCTGTGGTCCATGAGTCACAGTGCCATTGTGCAACTCAGGTACCTGAAAAGCAACTGCAGCTCAACTGAAAAAGCCATTTACAGCCTACCCAGGGCAGAAAACACCATAGTGGGTGTTTTCCTTGGAAAACCCTGTAAAACGAGTTTGGTGACACCCACTGCAACACAACCTGAACCCAATGCACAAAGTTAACCAGTTCAACAAAATTCCCCCGTGAAAAAAAGTGCTAAAGGTGGTCATGGAAATCAGAAAGATCAGGCCACATTCCCAAGATGATTGAACCCAAGAGAGAAAGACCTGCCCTGTCTGTACAGGTGAAACAGAACCATCACCTGCTGCCCTGCCACCAACAGCAGCCGGCAGTTAACTGGGGCAGGGGGATGTCAGCCCCAAAACTGAACCCATCAACACACCCTCATTAGCTTGCAAACCAGCATTGCCCAGGTCACTAGAAATAAATAAATGTGCAAATGAATTAAATGAACCTGGGGATATAATCTTTTTCCCCTCCTTTCAGGAGGCATTTCAATGGCTCTTTATGCTTAGTGTCATATCTCAACCACTACAACATGCTGAGCCTTCAAAACTCTATTAAAAAATAGAATACATGACTCAGATGGTTTTAAGACATAGATGCTTACTCAAAAAAAAATACTCCACCCCAAAATATCCCCTTAACAGCAATATATATTACAGCTTCTAGAACTGACAAGTGACTGCAAAACTTCCAAGTGACAGAACTGAGATATGTGTGAAATGCTGGGGTTTCTGCAGAAATCAGTATTATTAAACACTGCAAGGAAACTTCCTTGCTGACCAGCCCTTGAGTAATTTTAAAGCAAGGGAATGCCAAGATGATCAATTTTCACCTTTTATCTGAAAGTGTTCTCGTGGAACAAAGACTCTCCCCCACAAAGGAGTATTTCCTGCTGGTCATTCCCTCTTATCTGGTTGCTGAAGACCTTGACAATATTGACTGGAGCACTCTCACTTCTCAGGGCAGCTGCACTTAAACCACACAGATACAATCACACCCCACTGCTGCCCAGGCTGTGCAGGTGGAATTAAATCTCATTCAAATTCTCATAGGCTTTAAATGATAAACTGTTAAAACTGTGGGAACGTGCACAGTGGAGGCAGCTTAAACGTAGTAAATTTAATTGCATAAAGATGTGAATGCACTAATAAGATAATGTGTGTTTGGTTTCTGCTAGTGAGGCAGCAATTGTCACTCTGAGCACAAAGTCTGACAGTTCAAACTGTCACCAGCACCTGCCTCACAGCACTGAGCAGTGAAATACAAACCCATGTGATTTCTGCTCAGCAGCTTTTATCAAAACCAGATTCAAGTGAGGCTAAATGGTCTATTAAATGGCCAGGCCAAAAGAGGTTCTTTGCTTTTGACAATATACAATTAAGCCACTTTTCACGTGCCCAAAATATCCATTTAACAGGCATATTAACACTCAAGACTTCATCATTGATAAGCTAAAAATGTGTGGCTGAACGACAGCTCACAGCTTGTACATTCTCAGACATAACATGCCAAAATGTGAGGATGTTCAGGTCTATTTTACGATGAAAAAAATGGCCTAATCCTTCAGTCACTGACTACTGGGAGAGGTGAACTGGCTTCAAGGCACTCTAGAATCGAGGTCTCAAGGAAGAAGGGGAAACAAACCCTCAGTATTTGGTGGGCTTCAAGGAGGCCCTGGATTCAGCTCCATGTACTTATTTGAACAGTCTCACAGGTATCACCAGTAAACAAAAAGCCTGTTCATTACTGCTTGCAAGACCAGGCCCCTCAAGACAATGGCCTACTGAAAGCAAACAAAAAACCCACTACACAGAGAAAAGGGAAAAAAAACCAGAATACAGACACTTGAGAAAACACTTATGTACTGGATAAATCCCATATAGCTGGAGTTTTTGCCTTCCCTAGCAGCACTGTGTGGGTCCAGAACAGCCCAACATTCACCTCTGCAAGCAGCCCCAGCACTGAAGCCATCATTATGCCAGATACTCTAGAAAACTCACCAGGAACTACTTTTCACTTGTTCTTTGCTACAGACAAAAACAAATGCTATAAAAACTAATTATTAGGTTTTAGACTAATATCAGACTACTTAGACCTAGATTACTAAAAGGCAACCTGAACGCTCATCCAGAAAAGTGAGAGCCTAAACATGACATACAACTCAGCACAACAGACCAGAACCTGTTTTGTTTCCACTCCAATACAAGCAATACTCTTTCCACTGCTAAAACTATAAGATTTCTCTTCCTGCTCTGCAGGAATGACTTGTGAACCATCAAATTCACATACAGCAGAAAACTGAGGGCAAGAACTGCATTGCCCAAGGGCTGGTCCAAGACATGGAGTCTTTCACTCCATGTTCTGCAGTCAAAAGTGTACATATTTGGGCACAGTACCAAAAGTGCAGAGACACTCACTCCTGCTTGTCCTCCCTGAAGATGACTTTGCTGCAAAGGTCACAGAGCAGAAATGCTTCCTCTGTGTTTCACAGGCTGCTGATGCCACGTGGGGAAAATGCGTCAAGGCAGTCACTCCCAGAGCGTTAAGGAAAACCGGTTACAAGACAATGGCCTTCCTCAGCTCTGAGAGTGTTTACAAATGTGATGAATGCCAGTGTGTCCTAGCATGCCAGCTTGAAAATAAGTCAAGCACCTGGCCCTTAGCACAAAAGGCTGACTCACCTGCACAGCATCTATTCTGCTTTGAAAAGACCCCATGTTTAAAGCTCCTGAGGACTCAAAGTACTCTCATGACGCTGATGGGAGCGGGACTTTTCCTGCCCTTCTCTACCTCGGCACAGACCAGCACAGACAGAAGTTGTGGGATGGCTTCCCAAGCCAGGGGACAAGAAGGATGGGGACAAGGATGACTTGCATACATGTGATCTCTCTGATAATGCACAAACACCCCCTGACACCAGCTGCCCCTCTGTTCTGGAGAGAGGAGTGTGAAAAAAAAACCACCACAGAGATAAGGAGTCACAAATACTTAAATCTGAGCTCTATGAAGTTCTAATTCCAGTGTTATTTCCCATCCCATCCTGGAGCTCCACTGAAAACTCATGCATGAAACTGGGCAAGTACTGTAGCAGGAGACACTGCATCAACTAACTCAGGAGGAAACTTTCTTGTTCCTACTGTATCTTCACCTTCCCTGCCCAAACCTGTTTACTTTCTACACACAGCTCATCCAAGCCTTTTTCCTTTCCTTGCAGAGAACTGGGAGTTGGGACTCATGAAAGGTCTTCTGGCTACTACCAATATAAACAATGTTAAAAAAAAAAAAGAGAGAAAAGAGAAAAAGAGGCTTGGTGACAACAGCCACGACACACCAAATATCAAACTTGCTTCACTGCCATTCCTATTACCTTCCAAACAGATTTTGCTTTGTATTACCTTCACTTTCATTTATGTAGAGAAGAAAAATAGGCCAAACAAAACCCATTACTCTTATGAAGGACCATATTGTGCACCCTCCTGAGCAATCTCTCATACCAGCTTTTCATTCACACTGGTGACAACATTACAAGTCCATTGTGAACCAAATCCCTGCACGAGTTTTGAAAGAACGATGAAAATATCTAAAAGAGAAGAGATCTGAAAACTCTTCCCCCACTTCAAGAAGAAAGTTGTCTCCTCCCCAGCACAGCTCTTCTCAAATTGCAACACTTTCAGTAATCCACAAGTGATCCTTTTATTTTCAGGAGCAAACTTTACATAACATGAAGAGGCAGTTCCTTGCCATTTGTTTAAGTGAAATCCCAATCCAAGCCACACCGTGTTTGAGCAAAAGACAAATGGAGCCTCTGCAAGCTCAGGTTGTCAACTAAAACAAACATCTGAACTCCCACAGTAGGGACTGGGGAAATTGTGTGGGATCATGTGAGATCAAAGCTTTTTCTGCATGGCTGACACACACCTAGGGCACTTCAGGCTGCAGGAATGTTACCAGGACAGCGCTCTCCTGGCACAGCACTGGAGTTATCAGCAAAGACACATGCAGGTACCTCACGTAGATTCAGATATTTATTTTTACTGGTATCTAATATGGCTACTGCAAGTGCAAGGTCAAGTCTAGTCCTACAGTAGCTTATCCTATTTCAGATTTGCCCTGCAACCTCTACAACAACACATGTGCCCAGGAGCAGTACAAGGAGGTAATTCAGCTGATAACCTAAAGTCTAAAACCCTAAAAGGGATCATCTTCCTGAACTGATTCACCATTCAGTGCCAAAAAAAGGGTTGGAACACGAGGATGGGACAGGCATGTGACACAGGGAACACCTGGATGTTAATTAGCTGGAATAACCAGGGAGGCTCAAATGGAAGTAAACACACTCCTGCAGCCAGTAATTTTGACTTGTTCTCTTAACCACACCACCCCTCTTCCTGTTGTCTTTATACATAAAAGGCATCACCAGTGATGTCTGATCACGTCCAAAGCATACAAATATTTTACACCAACCTGGCCAGTAACAAAGCTCATTTGTGGTGGAAACAGTGTGGGGAGAGCCATAACATTTTGGGCCCAAGCAACAATAAAACCACTGGAAAGGGTACAACCACAGATGCCAGGCAAAGGTAAATGTAACACAAAATTTAAGACCTTCAGAGGTATCCCTGCACATGGCAGGGGGGTTTGGTACCAGATGACCTTAAGGTCCATTCCAACCCCTTAAGACTCTATGATAAAACTTGTAAAAATTCCAAAATTATGATGCACAGAAAAGCTGAAGTGTCATTTCCTTAACTCATGCAAACACCCTCTTCTGGAATGCCCAGCAGCTACTCACAGGACTGGCACACTCTAAGTTTAACACTTGACATCAGGAGGCTTTCTAAAGGCTGGTTTTGTTTGCTGGGGAAGCAGGCTGTGTATTTGAAGATGAAGTGTCGATGGACAAGAAGTTCACAGAATCACAAGGTTGGAAAAAACCTTCAAGATCAAGTCCAACCCAGCCCCAACACCTCAACTAAACCCTGGCACCCAGTGCTTCATCCAGTATTTTTTTAAACACATTCAGGGATGGTGACTCCACCACCTCCATTCCCCTTTTAGCACATATAAAAACGTAGAGACCCCATAAAACCATTATGATTTTTCTCTTAAGTAAGATGAGGCAGCACTGCTTTAATATCACAGGAGAAATACCTAGGCATAAAAAGTTTTATATTGAGAATGCTAAAGAAAAGAAATAAACCAATGTTCCTCTTATTCATTGCATATGTTTGATATGTCCAAAAAGTAACGGATTAAAATATTGTGATTATAGCACAAAACACATCCTGCAAGATGAAAAATACCATTCCATGTCAATAATAGTACCCTACCATATAAACAGAGAAACCACACTAAGCCTGGATCCTTATCTTGCAATTTTCTAACTTTTGGGTTAAAAACAAAAGCTTAGAATGTAGCTTTTATGCACTATCTATACATTCCTCAACAGATTCCAGGCAACAATACTTGAATTATCCTTGAAGAAACTGGAAAAATAATTGTGGAGCTATTAGGAAAGAAAAATAAACAGAGTTTTATTAATGTAGTTGCTCCAATCTTGAACAAAAAAATGCTCTCTCATCATGAAATGAAGTTGGATTGGTGTACTTATTACAGTCCCTAGTCAAAAGCTGACCTAGTCAAACCAAAGACTGGCAAGTAGAAGGTCTGGTATCACTCAGAAGATGATGAGCAACAGCCATATAAGATCTTTGAACTGATCACATTTAAAGGGGCAGATGACACAAACCTCCACCTCTCCCTCATCTCATTCACCTCCAGTTTCTACTGTAAATAGTCCAAGCCAAATATGAGAAGTGACAGTATTAGGACAAACTGCAAGTCTGGTGCTATCAACTTATCTTAAATAAACTGTTTGTCTGTGTTAAGTAAACTATTTAACAGAAAAACAACTGTCAAAAAAACCTGATGTATATTTTTAGAAGTGAAAATAAATAGAAGAGGTTTGGTCCTGAAAGTAATCATCACATGCAGATTTTTCACTATTTCTTGCACAAGTGAGGCTACTCTGGCACTCAAGCACCTGAAGAACTGAGCCAGTCTTTTAAAACAACAGCCTTGTTAAAACAGATCCTTCATCCACTCTTCTGATGTACTGCTCTGCATTCCAAACAACCAGGAAATGGGAATGTGTTGTTTTATATACCAACAGTTCTATTATCCATATAGCACAAGGATTCTTAGCGCCAGAGTTTTGTACCTCCTCGATGTTTCTCATGGGCAGCTCCTCTGAGCACTGACTGTTCCTGGTCCCTGCAGCAGCCATCTGAGTCCTGTTCCCACCAATCCACTCTTTTACACCACTGGTTCTTATTGGCTACAGGTGTGGCCTGTTAAGATCAGGCCGGCTCCTAATCTTTAGCAATTGGTTCAGCTGCAACTCTTTAGGGGATAAGATTACATTCTGTACCAGCTTCATTTACCCATCCTGTATCCCCCTACAGGAATGCTAAGTAGAAATTTGATTTTTTGTAATTAGCCATCATAAATTCAGTAAATATGGATATCAGTCCACAGTGGAAGTGTCTATCACTGACACAGAGCTGGCACCACCCAGGGTGAAGTCTCTAGAACAGACCAGCATAGCAAACACTCACTTTCCTACTTCAGGACATCTCAAATTTAGTTGCCCACACCAGATCCAGTCTTGTAAGGAAGGAGTATCTGAAAGCCCTGAAAATCATTTAGGAAAGCATTCAAAAGGCAAAGCAGCAGTGTTCTTGCAAGGCTGTGCACTGGGGAACAGTCCAGAGCAGGGATTCCATCCCACAGCTCCCCTGCCCTGGGCAGAGGCGCCCCTGGCAGCAGGGCAGGGCTGACTGAGAGGGACAGTGGCATCACCCCTGCCCCATTCTGGCTCTCAGGGGTGCCCCAAGCCTGTGCCAACGCTGGCAGTGCCAAGGACACTGCTCCAGAGCTGCACCTCCCAGGAGATGCCAGCATCTCCTCTTGGTCTGCACCAAGGAGACACCACCAAGGACAAGAAGTTTTACGTCTCACTAAAGGAATAAAATTGTGGGGTGGCTTCACACACCTGAAACAGTTCAAGATATCCACATTATGTGCTCAGCATACTGCTTCCATTTGTGAAGCTGCTAAAAAGCATTTATAAAAATATATAAGGAAACACATCCTGCTGGTGTAATGCTCCAAGAAAATCGGTCTAAGAAAATATGAAATGTCAAAAGAAATCAGGATACAAACATGTGCCATGCAAGTGCAGCTTCCTCCTGGTACTAAACTAATATTTCTTTTTAAAGAAGTTAATAGATAAAATAAAAAACTGCACATTGCCAAGAATGGTATTCATCCCATCCCCTCTTTCTACATTACTCTCTGTATTATTACAAAGGCAATACTATGTGTAGTAGAGAATGTTCCTGGTTATTAAATTTTATGTTTCTCTACTCAGTGGCATCACATTCTATGTGGCCTTTTTCTGCAATTAACATCCAAAACACAAATTAAATATTTATGAATAAATGTCAATTAAGATTATGAGAAACAATAAAAGGACCATAAATTAAATAATGCAGATAGAACAATAAAGTATTTTCACATGACCAAAACAATGTTTCAGTGTTAATGCTTTCTTATTTGAATTGAAAATGCAATTATGTACTCATAGGTATCATTATTGCATAAAATTTGATAGACAATACAATATCTATTTTTATAGATATAAAATACTATTTTTCAAGAATTATGATTAACTCTCAGTAAGAAAAAGCCAAGCAAGCCTGGTTGCCTCTTCCAGCAGTGCAACATTATTGGATGCTTCATAGGTATCTCCAGTACAGGACTGTCCAGAGTGCAGTACACAGCTATTCCTAGACTATTTCCATCTTCTGTAATTAATTATCCACAATACTATATTTTGTTCAGTATTACCAGCTCTCCCACATACCCAAAATATTTTCCCACTATTGTACTTTTTAACTAAGAATTAACCCTAGGCTTGCTATGAAATTTAAAAAAAAAATTAAAAATGCAAATACTCCAATATGACACTGGGATAATCACCTTGTTGTTTTAAGGTCATTGCTTCTGTTTGCTAATGCTGATTTTTACCAAAAAAAAAAGGGGTTGGAAACAAAACATTTTTACCAAATTACCAAAAGCAGCCAAAAGTCATCAGTGACAATTTAAGGAATTGTAAATTATATGGGACACACTGTTCACAAATAAATCAGATTTATGGTTATGTTCAGTTGTTCCTGTTACCTGGAATTAGAATTAGAAGCTCATTAAAAATGAATACATTTCAGAGAATGAAGAGGCACAGCATTGTATTGATGAAAGCTTCATTAAATTTTCAATGATAGAGCTGCTTCTATATTTGTGGAGGAAGGACACAGTAGAAAGAAGTTGGGACAATTCTCCTTCAAGCAACTTTGCATCTTTCTACTCTACCTAGAAAACAAATGGATTTTAAAACAAAATGTTGGACTAATTAGGTGTAAGAGACAGTATCTATGGTCCACTATATTCAAGGAATAGTCACTTTCAGGTCATTATTTGTTCTTGTATTTGTTTGCCAATTATACAACTGATACTCCAGAAGAAAGAAACCAGGAGAGAGAAATCAGGTTTGAACGATCAAGCTCATATAAAATAGAGGCTCTGTATTTTATCTGAACTCAATGGCACAGTCACTTCTTAGAATATTCACTTTAAAAAAAACAGAGTATGGGAAATGAAGCTTTACCTAGCAAACAGTAAGAGATAACTTCCTGTGCAAGCAGAAATGTAAATCTATTTATCAAAGTCATGCAGTAATGCAGCTTTGTTTTTACTGCAGAGACTGAAGCCAAGAAACAGACAGAAAGCAAACTACAGCCAAGCCCACTACTCAACCAAACTTCTCTTATTACCATTGGCAAGTCAGACAATTAAAATCTCCTTATGTAACACAGGCTACATGAAAGAAAGCAGAACCAAAACCGAAAAAGTGAAAATTCAAGTGGTCTGATCCCTCTTGTGGTCATGCACCACAATATAAATTTATTATATCTCCACATTGTGCTAGCCAGTTTCCTTTGGAAAAAAGGCTTATGCAATCAGGCTGCTACTCAGCTCCTCCCCTCAATATCCATTACCTTATGTCAACTAAGCCAGGCAGCGGGGTAGAGGCCTCAATGTCATGTTATTCCTCTAACAACCTGCATGATATATGGCCCGGGCATTACACGTTTTTCTGAACACACAGTTAATGTGCATGGCCTGCCAGGCACCAGGATGAGGGCTTGTTCTTTCCAGTTTGTTAGGATCCCACCTCTTCCAACCTTTTGGATAGGCAACACTCAGCTAAAACACTTAGGCAATGCCAGTTTATCCTCAGACCTTGTTTATTCTGCCCTGCTCAAATCCTGCTTCGACACGTTTACTGGTTTTCTCCCCCTCTCCAGTTTTCTTTGGCATGCACAGTCAGCATTAAATAACTGACCTTCTCAAAACCACCATGAGGTAGCATTATCCCCACATTACCAGATAAGGAAATTAAGCCACTATAATTAATGCTTGAAGCATGCCCAAATTTCACATTCCTGATTTGAGAGCGATTAGCATTAGCGCTCTATAGGATTTCCTCTGCTCAAAGCCCGGCTCCCAGGGAGGGCAGGAGCATTGCCCAGAGCCTGCACTGCCACAGGGGCACCCCATGGGCACAGCAGAGCCCCTACAAAATGCTGCACTCCAGGCACTTGGCCAACTCCACCCCAGGGCTCTGTAAAACACTCCAACACCCGGGTGCTGCTCCAGCCCAGCGAGGGAACACAGACCTCAGCGCCTCCTGCACCCTTCCTCTTCTCCTGGCCAAGACTTTTGTACCCAGGCTTGGCTGATTTCCATTTAGACACCTACAGCCCCACAGCACAATGTTCAAGCACACACTCACTGTCCTCACTTCTGATTGCCACAGCCTCCCCATGCCTTCATCCTCCAAGAACTCTTGCTACTTCCTGAGCTCCAGTTTTCCAAGATTGTCCCAAATCCTTCCCTAGCCCAGTCATCACTCTTTCTCTCAATTCCTCGTGTAGTCGTGTCCCTTTCTCTAAGCAAGTCTCCCTGTGATCTCTGTGGCTTCCTTTATGCCATACAGTCAGACTGGGAGTCAGCCTCCCCTCTGGACCACTCTAGGATTTCAGTTTCCCCAGAGCCACAAGGTGTTTCCCAGTCACAACTTCCCTGCAGAACAGAGGGCTCCCTTCCAAAATCTGCCAGCTGGCAGTAAAGGTTTCCCCACAGATCCCACGCAATTTGAGCTTCCTAACTTCATCCCAAGAAAAAAATCTCCAAGGGGCTGTTCCACTCACCCATCACTGAGATCCTGCCCATGTGAAGGCAGCTAACTCTGCACACATCTCCTGTATTACCTTCCCCAAAACCAGGCAGACAGAACAGAAATCAAGAGTGTGTTTGGCAAAATTTTGTTGCAAGAGTAGAAACTAAAAAGTTCAAAGTAATACAGCACTTCTAGACTAAGCTCAACAAATATCTCTGCAGCTCCTGAATTCCTCCAAGCCTGCTCAGCTGATGATGTTCAGCAACATCCCCATCACCCTGACATTGCCCTCAGTCCTGTTAACCTCCCTCTCTCCCTTTGCAGAACACAACTATACCCCAAAACTAAAAATAACTTTTCATTTTTTTCCTAAAACAAGGGATCTTGGGGATTTAAAGGCAGCCTCCCATTTGTAGTTCACAGCACATCAGTCACAAGCTTATCAAACTACACAATTGCCACTGACAGTCTTTCCTGACGCCGTCCAGGGTGCGCAAGGATGATTTTTTTTTTTGAGGCTTTTAAAGCCTACAGACACTACCCCCAGAACAATCTGGACTCTTCTGTTTACACAAGGCTATTCATGTACTCACAGTAAAGATTACCTAGCCACTAGTTACACCTACAGATTGTTCAGTTCCTAATCCCCACAAAGATATCTTTTTTTTTTTTTTTTTACAGATAAACACATGACACCCTGCAAGTAAGACAAGTTAAACATTTGTCTGCCTGTACTTGTCTGGGACCAGAGATCTTCCTCCTTCACCCTGGCTCTGAGGGCAGCTCTTGCAATACATCTAATCCCAGAGCCAGACTTTCCTGCCCAGTTAGACCCAACACTTCCCATTCTGGCTCAGCAGTCTGAAGGTGTCAACACTGGCCAAACCACTCCCTTGCCTTTTGCTGTCTAGGAACACCAGTCCTCCTCTGCCACCCTGGCAGTCTGGCCACACTTCTTGGAACTAATAAAAAACTGAAGAGCACAACATGGAAACCAACAAAATACATTTCTTCTCACTCTGTACCATCCCAATATTTCCTAACTCTCAGCAGAGCCATTTACCTTCTCAAAAATCTTATGAAGAAGTTGTCATGCTCATGTTAAGCCCAGGATTCTGCAAATGCTTAGACATAATCTAATCTTAGTGCCAGTCATTGAGGCAGGACTGTGTGGGCACTGCAAAAATCATTACCTCATGTTCCCCAATTTGAAGCCAAAATATTTATCAGACAGATGACTTCCTCATTGTTCCTTTGTGACAGAGCCATCTTGTTCTCACTGATCTGAACTTACCTACATTCCACACAAAAAATCCTGCAAGAATTTCCTTATATATTCTCTCCCCACATGTTATATTCAAAACAAGAACAACTTAATCATTTTCAGAGGATAAAAAAATGTTTTTAGTTATGACAAAGTTTAATTTTGTCATATATAGCAGCATATGCTATAGATCTTTTCACAGATCTGGTCTCGTCAAAATTAATTCTTGCAAAATATTTTTTTTAAAAAGAGAAACCAGGTAAATGTCTTTACAAAATTCAGATCACTGTTAGGACTACTATTTTTGACTTTTATTGCAGCCAGAGTGGTCTGTGAGGAAACATCCACTGTTCCCTGCATATCATCAAACCAAGAGAGGGAACCAGCAACATGAAACTCAAGTGCCCCCAGTGCAAGCTCAGCTGTGCCTGTGCCACAGCCTGCTGCTTTCAGGGCATTTTTTTTCCTATTTCCTCACCAGATATAAGCAGTGGTGTATTCAATTCAACTTCCAAAATGTTGACCTGGCTTTTCTTCAAATTTCACCCTCAGCTATCGAGGGGGGAAGAACAACCTACCAAAGCCCCAAACAAAAAGCATGCACATAAATGCAACTTCTGGGCATTTGCAATAGGGCACTTCTGGACCTGCCCTGCTGTGAATTTACAGTCACAAAGACACGTGTGCTTTCTAAAATGACTCAGGAATCTATTTGCTTAATTTCATAAATATTAAACATATGCACACAGCTTATTAACATCTGACAGCTAATGCAACCACACAGAAGGAAGCCCATTGTCATTTTTCCTCACAAACCCACAGAATTATTGGCTTCAATTAAAATGAAGTAGATGCAATTAAAAGAATGAGAAAAGAAAAACCTGCCTAATATGAGATTGTTTAAACAGCTCTTGTCTTTGCCTTCTTTTTGAGAAGCACCTGTTCCCACCAGGGAGATTTACCAGACCTGTGTGAGACCATTACCACATTCACACTAACAGGGGGAGCATTCACCCAAAGCAAAAGGGGCCAAGCATGTTGGAACAAACTCCTCAAGCTGGGACCCAAAGCCACTTCCAGGAAGGGAGCTTAAAGATCATCTCATTCCAATCCCCTGCCATGGGCAGAGACAATTTCCACTAGAACTGAGTGCTCAGAGCTCCATCCAGTCTGTTCTTGAACACTCCCAGGGATGGGGCAGCTTCTCCTGCCAACCTATCCCAGAGCCTCACCACCCCCACAGTCAGGAATTTTTTTCTAATAACTAATCTAAACCTGCTCTCTTTTGGTGTGAAGCCATTCCCCCTGTCCTGTCACTGCATGCTCCTGTAAAGTCTCCAACCCAGGCTGCAGATTCAAATAGACTGAATTTCCAGAACCAAGAAAAAAGAATTTACTTTTCCATTTACTGACTGGAGAGACAGGATATAAACAACAGCTTTCCTTTTGCCAAGGTCACGAGGAGCAGAACCATAACTTAAATTTCTAACAAGTACTTACAGGGGATGAAGAGTAGAGCTCTGTGAGCTTTGCTAAGCAGACAAGAAGTATTACCAAGCAGACACAGCAATTGATAGCTCAACAGAGAAAAGAGAAGATTTTCTAAATATGCCAGTTTTAAAACAAAAGAATTAAACAGAGGCATTAACACCACTTCATCAGAAGGATCAAGACCATGACTCAGAGCCAAATGTAAAAGCAAATATCCACTGTCAAAACTGGATGGCAGAAGGAAATAACCTCTTGGGTATTTCAGCAATGATTTAATCACCTCCCATGACTAACTTGTAGAGACTTTGGAAGCCTAATGGGATGGAACTGGATCCAAAGAGCATCTAATCCCAATTAATAAAACCAGGAAAATCTCCAAAAAGACAAAGAAGAAAGATGACCTAGATTTTCATTCCCTAAGAAGTCAGGAAAAGGCTTTCTTTCAGAGGGAATACATCCCACTTTAAAAAAGAAAAAAAATTGCTTCTTCCTCTGAGGAAGCAGACAGGCTTTGATTGTGCAATTACTTCAATCAAGCATCAGTTAAAGTCTCATAGTAGATCTGACAAAGTGAGTAAAAACATCCCTGATGTGTCTCCCAAGTCACACAGAAGAAACTAAGAGAATTCTTTCAGAGGTGGAAATTACAGGGAATGAAATACATTTACACAGCTTTCATTACTTATCTCCCCAAAGCAAAGCAGGCGTTTGCAGGACCACACCAAGTTCCTGTTCTGGTTGAGATTTTCAACTGCATGTAGTCCCAATCTGCTTTAATCCACCAAGATTCTTCATGCTTTTCATACAAGCAAGGATTTACCATCCAGGAACCTAAGCAGAACACTTGCTCTCCCAGATAAGCCAATTTTAAAGCATGCAGCTTCACAAAATGGTTAAAAAAGCCAAATTAACATTGTGTTATAGGAAGATCCTTCCTTCTACCCTATTCCTACCTCATTTGTAGACACAGATTCCTACAGATGACCTTGCACCACCTCTGATGTCTGACTAACCATTCACAAGCCACTTCAGCTTGCTAGTTCTGTACAAACAGCATTAACTGACCAAAAAAAACTCAATTTCTGTCAGATCAGCAAAGCAGATCAAACCCTCTGCAAGGGTCTGGTAAGTACCAAAGCCTGGTGGTTCTTTTCCTTGTGCCTGCTGCTGTTCACAAATCTTGAATCCACACTTCATGGCTGAACCAGCACACTCACACTTGTTTGTGCTCCAAAGCCCACACACCACTTTTTTTTTGGCCTAAAAATCATATATATTACAGCAACCTTTATGTTTACAAATGACAGCCCTGAATCATTGTCCTTGTGTATCTTGCATTCAAGGTATTTTCTTTAGGAAAAAAGCTTGCCAAATCAAATTCAAATGCATATTTAAACCCCCCTAATTCCCACATGCTCAAATTAAAAGTTACAGGTCTGACAGATCTTCACTGCCTACCTCTAGTTTAGACTTCTTCATTCAAACTCACTTGGCTGAAATACAGTTTTATGTTATTTTCCACAGTCTCCAGGGCTTTCCCCCATCCTGGAAGAAAGGCATTTTCTTGAACCACACTGCAGAGAAGAATGCAGCAGGAAGCCAAGCCATCCTTTCACTTGGAAGGGGTTGAAACAAGAAGATTCCAAACTGGTTTCCAACAAGTCCAGCCCCACACACTGGCAGGAGCCCCCATTCCCCTGAATTCACCAGGGATGTTCTACTTCTACCTCCCAGGGAATCTGACAGCCACAAAACTCCAAAAGCTTCTGACACTAAAATAAATACACAAATAATGAAACGTCTGTCTATTCACATTGCAGCTGTTAACACCTCAATTAGAGCTCTCCAAGGATGCACTTCCCCCCTGATGAATCCCTGGAAACACCTAACAGGGTGCAGGGCAGATTAGAGAATCCCCAGAACACAGCTTGGTGAATTGAAGTCTCCCCTGAGCAACACAAAGCTGGGCCTAGAGACAGTCAGCTTTTTTACACTGTCTTCATTTTGAAGTCTTATTAACAAATTAAATGAGAAATAAATACATCTCCCTCTGGGAACAGGAGAAAAAACCCTTGTATTTTAGTAAGGAGCCCAGACACTTTCCAGAAGTCTCTTCAAGACAGGGAAGAGACCAGAAAAGCTTAGAATGAAGCAAGTTCATCAGCTACCATCTAAGACTGTGGCAGTACACCAACAAACCCAAAACCACCAAACTGGCAGCAGCTGAAATGGAGCTTCCCAGCTTTCTGTGGAGGCTGCTCTGGTCCCTGAGCCCTTGTCTCTCTGAGATGTCAGGCTTGGAAAAGACACTTTGTCAAGACAGCACAACAGCTGGCATGGCACTGGGGAAGAAAAGGAATTTCTTTGCTTTTGCTGGTCTGCAGACACCCACATTTCACATTTCCTCTCTCTACAAGCCAGGGTGCTGGAACACCAGGACTGACTCCTAAGGAAGAGCTTTTCACACCAGTTTCCTTCCTGATCCCTATAAAAGGCAGTGGGATAACAAAGGTGAAGCAGCAGTCCCAATTAAGTACCTTTTTTACCTAACATTTTTGTGTCTCCTTCTTGGAGACCATATGGTCCAAGTTTACAGGCAAGAATAAATCTCTTTACCCACTCCTGTTTGCAGTAACAACCTTAACGTTCCTTTAATGCAGGTTTGGGTGGATACATTTCCCCTCCTCTTTATGTAAGTAAATCAGTGGGATATGCTTAACCTGCCTCCTAAAACTCAACACAGGCCATGAAATCCAAGCAGGCAGAGTAAAAGATAATTCATGGTCTCAAGTGAAGCCAGGTGGATTACAACTCCATTGGCAAGCATGCACCCAGCATCTGTGTGCTTAGGAAAGACTCTAGGAATTGTCTGAAAAACCAAAAATTGCCATGCATGCACAACGGATTTTGAATATAATTCTTGAGTGAACTTCTAAAAGAAAGCAAAGCCATCAATGTACCTTAGAAACTTATGCATTACAGGACTTTAATCAAGCATTGCTCCATAATTAGACACACTTTTCCCTGCACAAAAGTTTTTTTTTAAAGCCAAGTATCTGATGCCTTGAACCTCTGTTATAGTTAAGAAAATAAACTTTAAAAGACATTCATTATTCCTGAACTAAGCATTTCCTTACTAAGTCCCATCCTAGAACAACTTTTAACTGCTAATTTATCATCCTCCCTCCCAGTGACAGGGAAGATTTATAGTGGAAAAGGCTTATTTAACACTACTCTGATGCCAAAAACACATGGTGTTACACTTTTGGTGATACTGGTCAAGAAGCAATAACCAAGGAAAACAAACTACTAAGAAATAACCCCCCAGAAAACCCACTCCTACAATTGTAAGCCTTGGCATGGTTCTATTGGAATAAACTGCAGTGAAATCCCAACCTGATGTTGTTTATAAAAGACCAAATGTCTGGTTTCATCCTCTTGCAGCCACCTGCTTATCCCTTATCTCCACTGCAGCACTGCTGTGCTTATCAGCACTCTGATTTGCCAGGAGCACATTCCAGAGCCCCAGTGCCCACGGGAGAACTGCCCATGCCAAAGGTGCAGCCCTGGGAGAAAGGCACTGGGAGATTTCTAACGTGGGCTCAAGCAAAGGATGAGGGAGGAGAAATGCTACCTGCATGAGCTGCCAAAATCCAGACCCAACCTGATGGCAGGGTCAAGGTCACAGTAAGGAAAGAGATGGGAGGCCAGCACAGGGATTTTCACACACAGCATCTACCTCAGATGAGATTTAAATTAATGAAGCAAGGAAGAGGAGAAGAACGAACAGCCAAACCTCCAAAGCACAGGATTTCATAGCAAGAACCCTCACTGTAACCATCTGGCCAAAAAGAAAGAAAGGACAGGACATCTGTTGCCCAACAAGTTCTCAGGTATTCTGAGGTGCTTTTTTTGAATAAGAGGTGAGAAGGAAAAAAAAAGGGGGGAGGAAAATAAACCATGATAAAAAGAATGGCTCTTCTAATGCATTCTAATTTCATTCTAATCAGAGGGCACCTAAGAAAGTGGAAACAACCTGGCTGACAGGAGACATAAGAAGACAACTCTCACAGTTCTTTAGAAGGAAAAACAGAATCACAACATGAAGAAAATGAACTCCTGATAAAACCACAAGCTTTCTGAAACCCAGATGAAACAAAGATCTGAAGCTTGCTGACAAAACATCTCAGCCAAGTAAATATTTTAAAATTCAAGGTATTTTGTACAAGTGCAAATCACATCACTGGAGGTCACTTCATTAAGGGAACAGCACAGTTGACAGAACAGGAAAGGTCAGGGCTTTAGGAAAGAAACTACCAGGAGGCAGCACTGAAGGTAAAATGAAAATATTCCTTCAGAATGCCTGCAATGCAAGCACAGCTGAAGCAGGAGCGCATTAACCCACAATTCAATGAGAGGGAAAATCTCTAACAGATGATGCCAAAGCACTTGGGGCATTTTCTGCATCAATCTCCACTCAGTAAGATGGATTAGCTGGCTAATGTAACTCATAGCACAGCAGAAGGAGCAGGAGCCCAGGCTAGAACTGGGAAATGCATTACAGCAACTGCTCCAAAGCTCCCCAGCCAGCAAAGCCACGGCTCTGAATTTTCCATGCAGATTTCTCAGCACACTTCAAACAAAAAGCACCACAAAGGCAATGTGCTTCTGCAGACAGCTTAATGAGCCTCCATAAACCCGTGGACCTGTAGTCCATAAACCTGGGGACTATATCCAGGGGTTACAGCATTAGGAGTGCCTCAAGGTTTTGAAATATGGTAGATGTAATATTTACCCTTTGAAAACTGACAAGAGAAGTTTTGGATCATCTCTGCTCTCTGCATTAAGCTCTAACAACCTAAAGAAGGACCAAAGCACCTGCCTCTAAAGAGCAGGAAACAAGTACACAGGAAAACAGACCAGAGTCAGGCTTACCATCAGATCCTGGGAAGATGCCAAAATAATCTGAGAAAAAAAAAAAAACAAAAAACTATCTATCTCCTGCATATGTCATAACAGAACAGACAAGATTCAACACACAATTCCTTAGGAACAAATCATATCAAAGGAATATAATTCCCTCCATTGACACAGTAACAATATAGGTAGTGAAACAGCAACTACAGGCAATATAGCTTTGGTTTAACTGGACTTTTGACACTATTAAACTGACAGCCATACAATCTAAACAAAAGCAGAACATACTGAAGTACTCAGAGATGATTAGAAACCCACACCCAGAGATAAGCTATCATTATTTCAGTCAGAGAGAAAATTGGTAGCAAGCCCATTCACATGGCTTTAATCTTTTCACATTCTCCACTGTTACAGAAAGTAACCAGGGGAAGAGGGGTTTTAGCAATGAACTTACTGCAGGCAACTTCATATTTTGCTGTGCCTCACTTGGATTTCTTATGGTGACAAGCAACAACTTCCAATATCTCCCAGACATTCTGCCCACAAACTACACATTGGAAAATATCAGGATGTTAACAGAGAATCATCTCAGGCAGTTTCAAAAACTTGGATGGAGGGTCTCAGAATCCACAGTCACTTGAAGCAAACAAAAGTCACCTGAAGTAACAAATTGTTTAACAGAGGAAAAAGGTCATTATAATAATCACCTGTAAAACACAGCATGGAAAGCAAACTTGAATTCTATTCTGCCCACAGATGTGCTGAGTGGTAAAGTGCTAAAGAATCTGGGGCTTATGTTCAGTATAAATCAAATACTTCACAGCAAAAAAACTAAATACATCAAGAGTGATCATCCTGTCTGGATGAAATGCAGGCAGGAAAAGAATGAAAAAGAACACAAAGTGAAAAGAACACAAAATAATTTTGACTCAGGCTGTTGTACTAATGACTCAGATGGTACACCATGTCCAGCTTCAATAAAATACAAACCAAGTGGAAAAGGCCTAAAAAAACCCCAGTGAGAATAACCCCCGAGTGTAACCAAAAAAAAAAGAGACATTAAAAATCACTGAAGAGAGGAGACTGAAGCAATGGGATTTCTTCAGAGTGAAAAACACCAAAGAGAAAGCCCTCAAAGTATTCCAGACATTCCTACAAAAGAGAAGTAATAAAGAGTTCAGAAGTGTATAAAACTCATAGTAGAGTTCTTAAATGCTCCAATCGTAGCAAACAAATTTAGATTGGAAATTAGGAGTAGCATTTTCAATGGTAACAACTGCAAAATATCAAAACAGACTGACTGAGGATAAATGTCCATCAGAAACTTATGTTAGCTCATTAAACACTCCTTCCTTGTGACTGAAATAGGGTGAATTTATGAGAACAAGTCAGTTACCTCCTTTCGTTCACAGGTGGGTCATCTGAGCTTCCAGATGAGTTACTATGGAAATTCATTAACCATTGCTCAGAAACAACTTCCAACATGAAGGTTTTTTAACACTGTGTGGAAACAATAATAGATATACAACCCTGAGGGAGCTCTTGGAAGGAAAACACAGAGGAAAAGTGGCACACTTGAACCACATTGAGATGGAGAGTCCTTAATTACAACAAAAACAAACCCAGAGCTCCTACTCTGCCACGGAGATGCAAACAACAAGAGCTGGGCTGCAGAAACAAGAAGCAAGACAAGAACATCAACCCCATACACGGTGTCAGCAACTGCACCCAGTAAAGCAGAAAACACCATTCACTGTCTCGAGCAAAACTCAGCCACAAAAAAAGCCCAAAACAAGAGAAGCAAAGCAGGAGAGCAAACTGAGACATGCTGTCCTCTGCTGGAAGTGGCTCTGGAGGAGCCTGGAAGCACATCGGGACCACTTTGATCATTCCTTTGATCTTCGGTCAATGCAAGATCGAGGCACCGCTTTAAACCCGCACGGCTTTGCCCGAACGGGGCTGCTGCCACCAAAGGGACACTCCCGAGGCCACCTCTTCCACACCACCACAGCTCCGTGGCAAGGGAAGAGAACAGGAGCAGGGAACAGAATGAAATGTAGCACTTTTGTCCTAAGGCAACAAGGTAAATCCTTTCTTGTAATTGGCTTCCTTCATCCTGTTCATTTACAGCAATGTACCAAGGCAAGCAAAAGCTCTCAGGCTGCACCTTTTCAATGTAATTCACGCGTGGTTTAAAAACATACACATCACAGGCAAGATGACAAGACAAAAATAAAAATAGAGAAAGGGCTGCTACTGCAGTACTGGCCTTGGATAGTGTACATCCAGAAAGAATTTAGAGTACAGCCTTTCAAACTTCCACACGAACTAAGGATGGTCTCCAGATCTGAAAGTGAGTGAGTTCAGGCTATTTGGGACTTAAATCATCAAGAGTATCTGTGACTAAAATCAGCAACAGCCAGTGCTGGGTACTACCTAAGGGCTGAGTATTGCGAGAAAAGGGAAAAAAGTAATGACTGATCTTGGGAAAAAAGAAAAAAAAAAAAAAAGAAAAAACCACGAATGAGTTAAGACTACCATCAGCACAGGTTCGCAAGAGCATTTTCCAACATTCAAACCAGCACCAAACCTTCAGCAAAGCACTCTTCATTCAGCAGAATTCACACGTTACAATAATACAACAAAACAGCTTTTCTCTTTACCAGTCGAGCAGAGTTTTAAACAAGAAATGTTTAACTCGACGGGAAATGCATTTTCCCCTGCGTTCCCCGCTTCTCAGGCCGAAGCCTGGCAGCGGAGCGGGACAGGAGCGTGTCCCGCGGGTTCCTCCCGGGAATTTCACCGCACAGAAGGCACCGAGGGCAGTCAGACCCACACCGGAGCCAGCCCGGCCTGACACGGACCCTCCTGGGGAGGAAAGGCAGCCTGACCGGCCCGGAGCCGCCTCGCAAGCGCCGCTCGGGTCTGGCGGAGCCGGGGCCGCCCCCACCCCCGGGCCGGCCGGGGGAGCGACCCCTTCCTTCCCTCGGGCCCCGCCGCCCCGCAGAGCGGCCGGGGCTCCGGACCGCGCCCGCTCCCCCCAGGGCCCGGCGCCACTCACAGCGTGTGCCCGCAGACGTTCACCATCAGCTTCAGGGAGGGGTTGCGGTACTTGGTGGTCTTGCACCGCGGGCAGCCCAAGTCGTCCATGGCCGCCTCCTCCCGCTCCCCTCCCTCCTCCCGCCGCGCCTTCCGCCTTCCGGTGCCGCCGCCAAACGGCCCCGCCGCCGCCCGGCGCCGCCCCGCGCGTTCCGTGCGCGCACCGGCCCCGGCCCCGACACCGCCCGCCCGAGCGGGAAGGAGCCCGGGCGGCAGCGCCGGGGCTGTCCGGGCCCCAGAGCTCCGCGTGTAACAGCGGGAGACGGGGGACACTTGCCCACGACTAACCCACAGGAACCACGGAATCAATCGCTTCGGGAAAGAGCAGCGTGTCAAGCGGACCATGGCACTAAGTGCCACGTCCAGTCTATCCTTAAACGCCTCCAGGGATGGTAACTCCACCGCCCCCCTGGACAGCCCATTCCAATGTTTAATCACTCTTTTTAAGGAGAAATTCCTCCTAGTGTCCAACCTAAACCTCCACTAAGACTCTGTCCTCTCGTCCTGTCGCTGTTAGCCCGGGAGCAGAGCCCGACCCCCACCTGGCTATTCCTCCTTTCGGGAACCGCAGACAGTGCTAAAGTCACCCCCAAGTCTCTTTCTCCAGGCGAAACACCCCCAGCTGCCTCAAGCGCTCCCCACAGCACTCGTGCTCCAGACCCTTCCCAGCTCCGCTACCCTTCTCTGGACTCGCTCCAGCACTTCAATGACTTTCTTGAAGTGAGGGGCCCAGAAGCGGACCCAGCAAAACTCCCTCACCCCCAGTAAGGGCGGCAGACAGCACCGGGAGCGTTTTAACCCTTTCCCTCCCAGGGAAAGCCGCAGGTGACGGAGCCGCCGCTCCCCGGGGGCTCCAGGTGGGGATGGGAGGGGGGGGGAGCGGAGAGAGGAGCGCGGCCGCTTGATTGACGGTTGCCATGGAGACGCCGTAGCCCCCGCCCTCCCGGCGCGGCGCAGCCAATGGGCGGGCGCGGCCGGGGCAGAGGTGGGCGGGGCCACATAGTCTTGCGGCGGGTGCGGGAGTCGCGGCGGGGGGAGCGGCGGAGCGCGGCCGGGATACAGCAGCGATCCCGGATGGTCACCGCGGGGCCGGGGGAAACCTGATCGGCTAGAGCAGGAGGAGGAGAGAGATAGGAAGGGGGGAGAGGAGGAGAAGGGAACGTGGTGGGGGGGGGGAGGGAGGAAGGGGAAGGAAAAAAAAAAGAGCGCACAAGAAAAAAAAGAAAAAAAAAAAAGAAAAAAAGGAAAACAAACCGAAACATGTCTTCTGCCTCCCCCGCCACGGACGACATCGTGATCGCGGTAGAGATCAAGGAGGAAAATGTGATGGAAATGCTCTCCGAAGCCCCCGACGGGCCCGCGCCGCCGCCCCCTCCCGCCGCTGCCCAGTTCCCCATGGAGCATGCAGGCTCCGCTGCCGCCGGCGAGGAGGGAGCCGCGGAACAGGTACTGCTCCACACGGAACTCCTGGCCAGGAATCACCACGCTGCCTCCTCTCCCTCCTCTTCATCATCTTCTTCCTCCTCCTCGCAGACCCCCTTGGCTTTCTCCCCGGACCACGTCGCCTGCGTGTGCGAGGCGCTGCAGCAAGGTGGGAACCTGGACCGCCTGGCCAGGTTCCTGTGGTCTTTGCCCCCGAGCGATCTGCTACGTGGCAACGAGAGCCTGATGAAAGCCCGGGCGCTGGTGGCTTTTCACCAGGGCATCTACGCCGAGCTCTACAGCATCCTGGAGAGCCACAACTTCGACTCCTCCAACCACCCGCTGCTGCAGGAGCTCTGGTACAAAGCTCGCTACACCGAGGCGGAGCGAGCCCGGGGCAGACCCTTGGGGGCGGTGGACAAGTACAGGTTGCGGAGGAAATACCCCCTGCCCAGGACCATCTGGGACGGCGAGGAGACGGTCTACTGCTTCAAGGAGAAGTCCCGCAACGCGCTGAAGGAGCTCTACAAGCAGAACCGATACCCCTCGCCCGCCGAGAAGCGCAACCTGGCCAAGATCACCGGGCTGTCCCTCACCCAGGTCAGCAACTGGTTCAAGAACCGCAGGCAGCGGGACCGCAACCCTTCCGAGACCCAGTCCAAAAGGTGAGGGAAAACTTTTCCTCCCCGCCCCCTCTCCCGCCTGCCTTTCCCTCTCCCGGCTCTTTCTTCCCTTGCAAACATGGCGCTTACCTTCGGTGCGCCTCGTCCTCCCCTCCTTCCTCCTCCCCGCTCCCTCGTTCCCAACACACCCACCCGGCCCGGGCGTGCGAGGCGGCGCGGGGAAACTTCCCGGACCCGCCGCCCGGTGCTCCCGGGGGAGCTCCCGGCGCGGGGGAGCCGCGGGGCGGACTCCCGGGAGGGGACGGGACGGGACGGGGGTGCTCGTTCCCCCCGCTCCTTGTTTTTTATTCAATTGTCGCGCCTGACAGAGTTAATCATTGACGGCCGGAGGACGCGCGGGGTCCCGGCGCTCCCTCTGTTTTGAAACCTGACTCGGGAGCGGGCCGGGCTCGGGTTTCAGCGGGGGAGCGGGGCCGGTTCCCGGGGCTCCCGGGAGCGGCCCCGGCCCCGCTCCGCCCGCGGCTCGGGCTCGGCTCCCCCCGCCCCGCGGCGGGGGCGCGGGCAGGTGGAGGTGACCTCCCCGCTCCCGCCTTCCTCCGGGAAGGGACGGGAAAGGGGGGAGAAAGCGCGGGGAGGAGGGGGGAGGAAGGGAGCGGGGAGAGAAGGAGGGAAAGCGGCCGGCGGAGGGGGCCCCAAGGCATTTCTCAACCAAGGGCGCGATTGTGCCGCCGCGGCCCCTCTCCGCGGGACACATCAAAGGGCGAGGGGGGAGGGAGGGGAGAGCGACCGAAAAATGCAGCCGAGGGCGGACCAGTCAGCGAAAAAAACCCGGCGCAGCCCCGGGCGGAGGCACAAAGGCCGCCCCCCATCTCTCCGTCCCTCCCCCCGGCACGGCCGGAGGTGCCTCCGCCGGCACCGGGGCAGCGCCGGCCGGGGTCTCCCCCTTCCCCCGGGCCGGGGGCGCCAGGCTGAGCCCGGAGGGTCCGGCTGAGCCCGGAGGGTCCGGCGGCGCTGCCCGGCCCTGCCTCACCTCGCAGCGCTTTGCCAAATGGCCGCGGCCGGTCTCACACGTGTGGGCACCCCGGGCCGGCGGAGGGGGGCCCAGGCAGCCCCCTTCGGTCGCCGAGGTGGAGGAATTTATTTACAACTCCATAACCCAGTCTGTAAAGTTTCTCCTTTGGCGAATGTTTGGTTTGATGTGTTCTATTCAAAGAAATCTCCTCTCTTGGCATAAATATTCGTTTAAAGTGCCTCGTAAAGGCAAAACACAGAAAAAAATTGTTCGTGGAAACTCTCACATACTTGTGTTAAAGCAAGAAGTCCCCCTTGGTGCAGAGATCCCGGTACGCCGTGGTAATGCAATGTCATCTCTCCATCTTTCCCCGTAGCGAGTCAGATGGCAACCCTAGCACAGAAGATGAATCCAGTAAGGGGCGGGAGGATTTATCTCCCCATCCACTCTCCAGCTCATCCGACGGCGTTACCAGCCTCAGCCTTCCCGGCCACATGGAGCCTGTCTACATGCAGCAGCTTGGAAACACTAAAATAGCCTTGAGCTCGTCCGGTGTCTTGTTGAATGGGAACCTCATGCCTGCCAGTACCTCTCCTGTCTTCCTCAATGGTAGCTCGTTTCTTCAGGGACCCAACAGTGTCATACTCAATGGACTCAGCGTGGGCACTTCGCAGACTGTTACCTTAAATTCGCCCAAAACTGCGGCCAGCGTCGTGAGCAACGGGGTGTCCATCACTGACATACTGTCCTCATCGTCCTCAGAAGATGTTAAAGACTTCAAACTCCTTCAGGCTTCGGTCCCCAATGCCACAGCAGCCTTCAGCCCTAGCAACATCCCGGTCACTTTCCCAGGATTGATACCGAGCTCAGAGGTGAAAAGGGAAGGCGTAGAAACTGCTGCTTCCCAGGATGGAGGCTCCGTAGTTACTTTTACTGCTCCTGTCCAAATAAACCAGTATGGCATTGTCCAGATCCCCAATTCAGGAACAAATGGCCAGCTGCTGAACGGAAGCATTGGTTTTTCTTCTCTGCAGCTGCCTCCAGTTTCTGTGGCAGCTTCACAAGGTAAAAGCTTTGCCTCTTGCAGTAAGAGATATGAGAAGAAGTTGGAATCAGGCAGACTTAGCATTTTAGAAGCTGTGGTCCTTTTCTTCCAAGGTATCAACAAGGTATCTCAGCCGTGGCCACACACAGAACATCAAATAATACTGTTTGCCTTCCTTTATAGTGGGTTATGCTCGTGGGCAGACTGTTAGATGAAGCTGAGCTCCTCTGTTAAGAGCATGGACGGAGGTCTGGTAATTTACACCCCTTTCATCTCATGCTGTTCACAGAAGTCTGTGATAGGGGTCTTCACAAATATCTGTAAATTTTACATGTTTCAGTAATTCAAAATATTCCCCGTTTGCCACTGAATTCTTTTAATGAGAAGGTTCATAAAAATGAAAATTATGGCAGCTGGAAATTGTTACCCTTGTTGTTCTTGTGGTGGTTGTTTTGTTTTTTTGTTTTCTTAACAAAGGCATTTCACAAAAATACATTTTGAATTACTGTAGACACAACAAGACTGAGCAGTTGCTTGTACATTTTATGTTCCATAATTAAGAAAGATTTAACTTGAGGGAAACAATAGAAGTAAGCACTAGCTCGTAGATATAAAATGTGAGGCTCTTTGGATAAAACTGCCCTCAGTCCAAGGGAAATATGTCATCACAGGTTCATGTGCCAAGTGTGCAGGCTCCTCCCCAAGTTTGCTTTAGAGTTGGTCTTAGCATACCATAGTCTGAATCTTGCAGCTGGCCAGGAAGAATCCCAGGGAGCACAAACCTAGTTCTGGATCCCTTTTTTGAAGCAGATCAGTTAAAAAGCACAGCTGAACATCTTTGGTACTCGTTGGCCACTTTATCTTTGTTCATGAAAATGATTAAACTGGAATGACTTTCTCTGGTTTCAGGAGCTGTGAAAACTATAGTGAAAGTCAAATTGTGCTCGTGTGCTTCTTTGAATTTAATGTGTATACGGTGTGAATTGTTCTTGCTGAAGCACAGGGAGAAACACTGAAGCTGTGCAACCACATTTCAAATGGGTGCATAATTATAAGGTCCTAAAATGTGGCACTCACAGGCACTGGAAGTTGCTGGCACATAGTTTAAGCAAGATTAAAGTGAGAAGACATTTAGTCTGAATGCCACCTGTAATTACTAAAGCCACTTAATCCACATGCTCCAAGGCATAAACTAACAGCCAGCAAAGGTGAGAAAGCAAGTTCTGTCCTTTTAAGTATTCTAGGACTATTGTATTTGAAAGTCCTAAGGTTCATAATAAGCTCTTCTCTGAGCATTTTTCCCATTGTTAAAAATACTGACTGCCCACTGGAGAGTGATCCACCATATCTTTGGTGCAGAGAAAAGTTCTGCTTGTCTTGGATGGATAGCTGGCTGCCTATTCCAAGTGAAGCATGCTGCAGGCTATTTCAAGTAAGCCAGTAAATAATACTGACAGGTAACTTCAAGTTACCTGGCTTTGTTATTCTAGTTTACCCATATGCATAACATCTTCCAAAAAATCACAATTGATTAACTGAAATTAATAGGGAACTAAAATATTCCCCATGTGAGAAATTCATCTTCGGTGCTGTTCTGAAATATTCAGCTGTGTCCAACTGAAATCTCTTATAATTAAACTGCTTTTGAGAAAGAGAGGTGTTCCAAGTGGGACTCAGTCCCAAGAGCCAGTATTTCTTATTTTAGGAATTACCATAATGACAAGTGAGTGACATGGCAAGTCCAGTGAAAACAACTTCAGGTCATCTCTGGCCACCTCTCCTTGCTTTGGCTCACTACAACATCACACGAGCAGTGCCATGGCTTTCAGCAAGGGCTGGCAGTGCTGGGTGACTTTTCACAGCATGGTGGATGTGGTAGAATTAGGATTTTAGAAAAACACAAAAAAGCAAGGTGAAAGGGAATAGAGCTGAGTGCTTGAGGATTATTACCTAGTTAGACCAATAGAAATTACCGGTTTTTCGTGTTTTCTGTGAGGGTTGGCTCGGGCAGGTTCTCCTCAGCAGCAGTGGATTTCATGTGACGTGTCTCCAGTTCCCACACACAAGCTGTAGTCTGTCACTGAACTATCTTTAATGGCTTTTCATGCTTCTATTCTTAGATGGAAATTGAGTGGTGGCAACTAGTGAAGGCCAAAGCACATTCATTTTAGTCACATGGCTGGGGACTGTTTGCTCCTTAATGAGAGTCTGAAAGATACCTAATCTAATATATCAGAAACTTTTTTTTTTTTAACTTTCTAGAAGCAACTTCTTTAACAGCATTGATTTCTTTACACCAAGTTTTCTCTCACCTGCTATAAAAATTGTTTTGCAGCGTTACATGAAATATTAGTGTATGTGTATACTGCAAAGGTAAAAAAGACCAGGACTGCATAACCCTCTGCCAGCTGTAATTTCTGTTTTCTTTTCTTTTGTTTCCCTTTCCCTAGGCAATGTTTCAGCAAACCCCAGCACATCTGATGGAGGAACTTTTACGACTGAATCTTCAACAGTGCAGCAAGGAAAGGTTTTCTTCAGCCCCCTCACTCCGAGTGCAGTGGTTTATACAGTTCCCAACTCGGGCCAGGCTGTAGGATCTGTCAAGCAAGAAGGACTGGAAAGAAGCCTGGTGTTTTCTCAGTTGATGCCAGTCAGTCAGAACACACAACTGAACGTCAACATGTCTTCTGAAAATATATCCAGTGCAGGGCTCCAGTCCCTGGCCTCCTCCTTAGTGAATGTAACGCCCTCACACAATTTCTCCCTCACTCCACCAACTCTTTTAAATGCTGCAGAACTGAGCTCTGGTATCTCGGAGAGCCAGGCCATGTCTTCTCCCGTGACCAGTACCTCTACAGTGATATCTATCAGCAACACTAACTATGCAACCCTCCAGAACTGTCCCCTCATCACCAGTCAGGATCTCTTGTCCATTTCCACAGCACAGCCCGTGCTTGGAGAAATAGTTTCAACCAGTGGAGACCGTGTCAGCCACCCCCCTGCACAAGTGCACCAGGATTTTGGCAGAGAGCACAGGTTGGTTCTGCAAGCTGTACCTGATGTCAAAGAGAATTTCTTACCTAATTCTGAGAGCAAGTCAACTGGCAATTTAATGATGCTGGATTCCAAATCTAAGTATGTTATGAGTAACATGGTTGACACGGTATGTGAAGAACTGGAAACGGACAAAAAAGAACTTGCCAAACTGCAGACAGTTCAGATGGATGAAGTTATGCAAGACTTGTAGCTTCTTTCTTTTCTTGCTTTCTGTTTTAATAGATAAGTCTCCTGTTGAGGCCCTAACAAACACCTAGTTGGGTGTTTGTGGGTTTTTTTGTGTTGTTTTTTTTTTTGGTTTTGTTTTTTTTGGTTTTTGTTTTTTGTTTTTTTTTTGGTGGGTTTTTTTTTCATTTTAAGAAACCAGAAGAACATTTAAGTGGTCTGAATCAATGTACAGAGGAATCTCCAGCAATGGAATTAGGTTGCCACACTTGGTTTGCATGCAGTATTCTCTTTTAAACAGGTTAAAGGAGAAAGAAAATGGCCAGGGCAAGTACTGAGGAATGGGTACAGGTTTGGCTACCAGATACTACCCTGAAAATTTAAGTAGACTTTCCATAGTACAACATACTCTTAACAGTAAGTATACACTCCTAGCTTCAGATGGAAAACAAAAATCTCACTCCAGAAGGGTAGAAACAATGCAGACTTTTTTTTTTTCTGTTTACTTCCAGTCCATGGGCATTGAGAGATTTCTAAGGAACTCTAGACGATACCTCTCTGGCTACTTTTATGTTGTTTGAGGTTAAGAAACAAAACAAAATCATAATATTGTTACTGGTATGTTTGCTTTTTTTCCAGCAGACTTGCATTTAAACCAAAAGTCTCGCATCAATCATGTACAGGTTTCTGAATGCTACAGCTAGCATTTTATCAGTGCACCAGAAAAAGCATCGTTTGAAACTCTAATTATGCAATTCAGAAGCTTTCTATCCAGTATGAATGTAAATATTGTTTCAGTTCTTATAAAGGAGACTTTTTTTTTTAATTAGTACAATGGATTTTATTTATGGTTTATGTTCCCTTTCACTTTAGACACAATGCATTGAAAAGGAAAACGTTTTCTGGCTGTTTAATTTATTTTATTGTTTGAGCAGGAAGTAAGCGTAGTTATTTCTGACAAGGTTTTACTTTTTTGTAGTTTTTTTCAAGCAATAGACTGTAAAAGTGAAATGTTAATCACACTGAAACTAGAAAATTAATTCCCAGTCTCACAAACCCAGGAGGTCACTGTTTCTACCCCCTCTGTCTTTGTGTTCAGGGCTACTTTTTTTGTTTGTTTTGTTAGTACTTTGCGATTTAGTTGAACCCTTTTGTGTATTTTTTACAGAATTCCATGTGCCTTTCTTCCTAGTGGCCTTATCTTTGTTACTAAAGCACAGTGGCAGGAGGAATAAAAACACTGATTTGCAAATATCCGTCCTCAGGGCCAAATCCTGATGCCTTACTTCTGCAAGTAGACGCCTCTGACTTTGGGTGCCCCTGCTTGCACGAGTAAGAAGAGGTTTGAGAGTTTTCTGGGCATGGTGGGTGACATTTCCTGGCAGTGCAGAGAGCCAAGGATGGGTCCTTCTGCCCCACCTCAGCAGGACAGGAGGGGACCACAGGGTTGAGCTCTTGGCTCCGTGAGATGAGCAGGAAAGGTTGGATGGACAGGGCAAGGAAGGGAACCCTGTGTTCATAAATTGGCCAAACAGCCCATGTGGGACAGCTTCAGCTGCTGGTGGAGCAAGGCCCCCATCCAGGAGTGCAGTTGAGTGTGTATTTATGAATATCCTCCAGGAGAAACAGCCTGGGGGCTGTGGTGGGAACTGCAGCAGCCATGGTCCCTGCCTGGCTGGGGATGGGTGTCCACACCTTTATCCCTGGAGCAGGTGGAACAGATCTTAACCTTTCCTCCAGAGGAGTTTTTGTAGCATGGGAAAAGCACATCCTTATAGCTTTAAAATAATAATAATAATTCAGATGTACAGAAGTGACATGCTGTTAATTCTGGTGGGTTTGGTTTTGTTGTATTTTATCCTGATGTGAATATATACAGTAACTAAAGCATGTCTTCATCCTCATCAGGGGCCTCCTCCAAAGCCTTTGGAAGGCAATGGGAAATGTTTTCAAAAACTTCTGTGGGCTCTGAAGCAGGCTCAGGACAGAACAAGATTTTACATGTAAAGGACAAAAAAAATGGAAAGGAAAGATAATTAAGGTGGCATATCCCAGTGTGTTTGTCTTGGTTTTAACTGGTCCCATGGAAAGCTTTTGGGGAATGAAGGTTTTTCCGTGCACCGTGAGCACGGCATCGGCATTCTCGTTGTGGTTTTGCACTATATTGCCTATTTTGCAAGGTTTTCTGTGGAACCTTGAGGCTGAGCTCTGTCAGTGAGTGCTGGAGCCCATGCTGTGAGCCAGGGCTGCAGGGAAAAGGGCAGGAAAAGGGAAGGAGGAGTGTGCAAGGGCAGCACTTGCAGCTGTACGGAGTCGCTGACGCTCTGCAGGCAGGAGCAGCCCATCAGCAGTTGGCTGTCCCCACGTGCTCCCAGGCAAACAGGGTGTTTGAGGCAAGTGCTTTAAAGCAGAGATTATCACAAGCAGGACATGGAGCTGTATGTTCCCCTGGCACAACTTTCCCTGACGTTCCCGGGAGCGCCGCGTGAGCAGGGAATCGGATAGTCCCGAGTTCTCCTAACCGCTCTGCTTGTTTATCTGTTTGCTGGGCCCCAGCATGAGCTGAGTCTGTTTCCCACCTCTTCTTCGCCCATGTAACTAAGATGGTGATGACAGTAGCTGTATGTGCTTTGCATGAAATCATTCAGCCATTTGGAAAATTAGAAATGCCCCCTATCGCTGTCATTTTAATGGAGAACGTGTACTTGGCTCTGAAGGAGTTGATGGTGGATTAACATTTGGTCTCTGAAGCTCAGACTATATTTGGAGGCAAGCTAGGGAATATTTCAGACCAGTTGTTGGTGTGATCATCTCTCATAATTGAAGAGACTGTGGTGTTACAACAGTACCTGTTACTTTAATTTTTCCTTCTTTGCGTTGGTTATGTTACTGAGGCTTTGAATTCCATGGCTTTGCAGCACAGTTGATGTGAAAAGCTGTTTATGTTGTTACAGTGGCACGTTTCTTGGAGTGTCTGGTACTTCTAATAGGAGACTTCCCACTCTTCAGTTGGAATGGAGGATGTACATAAAAGCAGTGTTTTGGGACAAAGTGAGATTAATCTATTCTAGTCTTCCAGATATCGAGTAACTTCCTATTATCTTTTACTCTTTTTCCCATTGAAAATAAGTGTCATTCCCTCCAGATAACATAGTTATAACCTCATGTTTTCTGCAGGTACATATGCACAATATAAAGACTCATTGCACGGTACATTGTGTTTAAAATAGAAATTTAAATAAGTAGTTTTATTCCTTACAAGGGTAAGTTTTTATTTTGTGGCCCTCAGGCAGGCAGGCTCACTGCTCTCAATAGACAGTACTCAAAGCCCCAAAAAGCGTCCAGGGCCAGATCTTTGGCTGCTGTAAATAAGGCATTGCTCCACTGACTCCCAAACCAAGGATTTTTACATGGTGTTTAGGGGATTTGGATGCTGGTCTCCCACACATGGGAAGGCAGTGGGTGTCCAAGCCCTTATTATCACATTCTGTTACTTAAATGGAAGGTATGTCTACCTGGCATACACATTCCTTCTCTTCCCTCCCTCTCTGTTATGGATGAGAGTAAAGGATCATTTCAGCTTCACATATGTTTGTAACTTCTAAGTCCACTGGAAATCTTACAGA
Source organism: Calcarius lapponicus (assembly GCA_039654755.1). Lineage (NCBI taxonomy): Eukaryota > Metazoa > Chordata > Aves > Passeriformes > Fringillidae > Calcarius > Calcarius lapponicus. Next base: position 61,808,687 of record CM077468.1, on the reverse strand, counting down.
AAACATTGCCAAATTCTACTGCTTTACTAGTCCCAGACTCAGCTTTGAAAAATATGCCTAAGGAAATTCATACAAAGCATGATGTTAAAAACCCCTCTCTTCTTTACTACTTTTGATTAAAGCTGCCTCTGTTTCACCCAGAGTCTTGCAGAAAACCAGAAACACGATGAATTGAATGCTCTGTGTGGACTATTTGCAGCATTATCCCTGTGGTCTTACCTGCAAGGACATTTCAGCAATGTAAATCACAGACATCCATTGGCCAGGTCCTCAGCTGGGCTAAACTAGCACATTTCCATTGACTTTAATGTCCTTTTTTGCCAGCTGGGAATATGGTCCATTCATTTCACTGGTGTTAGGTCAGGGATGGATTTGGCCCAGTACACAGTGGCAGCACAAACCAGAGCACAAGGCTGGCACTTGGGTAGAACCAAACAGTCACAGATTATCAAAGCATATACCTCTTCCCATTTACTGCTCTCCCTGTGGATTCAGGAAGACTCATTCAGAAAGTGGCTTTGCCCAGAGGTGAGGCTGGAACTGTCATTATGCTCTCAGTCTGAGACTGATAATGGACAGGTCCTGACTTCAAATCATGTAAAACCACCTCAGTAATGATCTTCAGTTAAATAAATCAGGGTGGAATTTGGCCCTGTGTGCACAGGAGCTTTTCATGTACATAGATTTCCAGTGTCTGTGCACTTTCCTTAGCAAGGGCAGATGAACAAGAGGGTGTATCCCTCCAGTACCATGTGAGATATGTGTGCAGGGCTCTGGGGACATGAACTGCCCAGTGCTTGTGGTCAAGAAGGATGTCAAATCATGCAAAAGAATAGTAATTTTTTAATTCTGAAAATAAAAACAATGGTAGTTTTTAAAAGCAAGGATACCTGAAGTCTTCCTGTATCTCCTAGCAGTTATTATCTTGAAGGATATTTTATACCTTAGTTGTATGTTTCATATAATTTAAAACTTGCTTCTTAAATTTCTGAACTCAGTGAGGGGGTGAATCTTCTGGCTTTCAGGATTCACATTCAGAGGATGTTTGTTCTTTTGCTGCATGTACTGTTTGTCCAGAACTAACCAGTTATTTCTCCAATATGGGTTTTATTGTGCCTTACAACAAATATTAAATTTAAGCGGAATGTACGTGTTAGAGGAGGGAATAATCAAGAACTTTACTGCACTGTTAGGTGATGCTGCCCCAGAGTGTATCATCAAACATATCTGTGCTTAATTACCCAACCAAAGAGATCTAAAGTATGTATGTTTGTTGTACTGTAATAGGGGTTTGTGCCTGGACAATTAAGTGTTTTATTTGTATTCTGAGATGATGTGAACTTATTTTTCTAAACACTATACTGAATAAACTTTATATTTATACACATCTTGTGTAAATATTTCTGTTTGGATGTCATGTGAGGGCTTTGAATTTTGAGTTGGAAAAGCACTCTGAAGTAGAAACTTGGCTTCTAATGACTCATCATGAAAGGTGATGGCAACTGGGAGTGCCTGTGCTTGCCAGGGATTTGATCTGCACCCTATTTAAGCAAGAATGAGACTTTCTGTTGACTTGAGGGGGTTTTGTCAGAATTCTAAAATACTAAATTAAAAAACATAAATCTTATACCTCATATTGAACCTATTTGTGTCTCAAACCGAATTTGTACCATAATTAGTTAGATGTTATTAAAATCTACTTCCACCTGCTAGTTAGGACTAGTCAGTATTTACTTGTGGTTCCCATGACATCGGCATGCTTTCTATGTCAGGGGCTTTTTTGGGTAGGTGTATTCCTATGTGCTGAATTCCTGTTTGTTGAAATTTTTCTTTAAAAGGTTTCACATAGTGTCAGACTTGGTTTTGGCAGCCTTTTGAGAACAGCTTGAAATGTTATGTTCCCCTGATATTAAAGGATTTAAACACATTACCATATTACTTCAGATCTGCGTTCCAAGTACCAGCATTGCCTGGTTACCATTTTGATGCCAAAATGAACGACAGTAAATCCAAATAGACTAATCTGTGCAGGTGAAATAGTTTCCCTCGCTGAAGCCTTATATACATTAGAGATAATTACCAGCCTGCACACTCCAGCAGGGAAACACCCTTCCATCCCTTTAAAATGTGTTTAGGCCATAGGAAGCAAGGTGAGGTGGGGAGTTGGTTCTTTTTTTTTTTAATAGATACAGTTAAAGACATGAAATTCCTGGTTTTGTTACTCACTAAGACATTACCTTCATGTTTTAAGACGTTACCTTGGTGTTTTAAGACACAACCTTGGTGTTTTTCACCATTCCTCCACCTTTCCCATGGATTGCAGCTCCGCTGGCCAAGCGCAGGGAGTCCCCTCCCAGCCTGGGGAGCATCTCCCTCATTTCTCGAGGCTGATCTGGCTCTGCAGCTGCCCAAGTAAATAATCCAGTTACCCTGGAGCAGCCCTAAGCCAGAGCCAATTGCCTCGGTGCCCAATTCCCGTTTCCTTCCCAGAAGCGGGCGCTTGGCTCAGTTGTGTTCGCGGCGCTCCCTTTGCCAGTGCAGAACCGGGATGGGATTTTCCTGCCTGCAGAGAACAAATCCCAAACTGATCCTCGAGCAGCAGCTTTGTCCCAGCTTTGCTTGCAGCAGGAGCTGACGATTTAAAGCCATCCATCCTTCGACCTGGCTGGAGCAGCTTCTGCCTCACCATGCGGGCAGGGAAGGCGCTCCAAGAGCATCGCTGCCAGGGCAATGCCCCGGGCAGGGATTTGTGGCTGTGCAGCCCCCAGAGGGGCTCTGGATGAAGCGCAGGGCTTTGGGAACAAGGAGGAGAAGGGGAAGGTCTCGGCAGCGTATGCAAATGTCCAAATTCTCCCTGAGCAGCCACCCATGCGGTATGCAGGATGAATCATGTCCTAACGGAGCGCATTCCTGCTGCTTTGGAGCGCTCCGCAGATGTGCTCCAGGTCACCCTGGGCGAGAAAACCACACACAGCCACGGCTCCTTCTTCCCTGGCAGCCTGTGCACAGATGGAGAGAGGGGGGACAGCACCTTTGGAAGGGTGGGCAGCTGGATCCCTGAGCCCCTGCCTTCCCACAGGGCCTGGGGATGCTGCAGGGAGGAGGGGAGGCTGCCAAGGCAGTAGCTGGGATGGAGCTGGTGGTAGGAAGGCTCAGGAGATGGGTGGTTTCTCTTGATCTAGCCGGGAGACAATGCTGGAAGACATCACTTATTCTCCTCTATATTTGTCTTGATTTTTCCCTGGTGCCAAATCAGAAGGGGATTTTGCTGCTCCAAAAGGCAGAGGTTGGGTCAGTAAAACAAGATTTTAATATGAATACTCACAGCTTGGAAAGCAGAGGTCTCCTTCCAGGCTGCATCCCCTGTTGTGGGGATCTCTGGCTGCAGAAATCTCTGGGCTGGAATCTTAGGCCGGTATATGGATACAGATCACATTTTTAATATAAAAATACATTTTAGAAGGAAAATGATTCCCAGAAATAGGAATTCATCTGCCAAGCAACGTGCACATAACCGATTTCACACTTAGAGGTGCCAGAAAGTTCAGGAATGAGACCAACAATAAAAAACCAACACACGTGTGAAAAATCTACAGCATTAAAGCCAGATTCAATAAAAATAGCACCTAGTTTATATGCTACAGAAGCTGGCACATGCCTGAAAACGCTGAAGGAAAGAGATAAAATGTTCAGAAGTTGCATGCAGTCCAGAAGAACGGAGCAGCCCTGGAGCAGTGCTGATGGTTACTCAATAACTCATGTACGATGTTCTCCCTTGTAAGTGCTTCAATTCTCCATCCCTGCTACTTCTCGGGCAGAAAGACCCAATTTGGAATACTTGAGGCTGATCGATAAGCTTTGTTGTGGCAGCCAAAGTGCTTTCTGATAGACCTGACGTTATGAAAAGACTCCCAGCATGTTACACACTGCATCCTTTTCCTTCCTGCTCTGCATGCTGGCAGGCAGTGAATTCCCCGTTCGTGGTATCCCCTGCACTGCCTGCAGCTGTGAACGCGGCCCCTGAGGCTGGCAGGAGTGGGAGGAGGCAGGAGGGAGGGGAGGGAGGCGAGGTGATGTGCCCGGGGCCATGCAGGCGTGGGTGGCACAGGCAGGGTGCAAAGCCAGGTCTCTGCCTCCCCCTGTTGCTTTGCCCACTGGCTCACGGCGCCTCCTCGGGAGCCCAATCCCTCCTGGATGCAGCATCCTGGGACAGCAGCAGCAGGGCTTGCTGCTGACACCAAAGCTGAGCTCGCTGCTTTCATTTATTTGCTGTATTTACAGCCACCTTCTGCTGACCAATAGCCCTGCTGATAACTAGACTGGCCCTGGAGCAGCATCCCTGAGCCTCCAAAAAACTGTTCCTGCCTGGATCTGTAGCTCAGGGTGCTGCACATGCAGGCCCTGGAGGACTCCAAAGCCACCCACTTCCAGATCAAGGCAGTCTGACTCATCTCCCACCAAGCCCAAGGAGCTGAGGGGGAGAAATGCTCAGGGGAATGAGGATGGGTTAGTCCAGAGCCTGAGCTGTGCATGCTCTTGCAGGTCCTGAGTCAGTGGCTTCTTAAAAGAATACATAGAGAACAAATGACAATTTGGATGTTACTCATATCCTAGGGAAAATACTGGGGATTTTGCTATTTACTGCTGCTTGATCAAACCAAGGTAGGGGATCAGAAGGCAGTTCTAAAAGTCAACACTCAACACCATCCCAAGCACATACAAATATACAAGTTGCCTGTATTAAAAAAAACATTACCTGTTGTGTTGTATGCATGCAGGAGGAAGTGAGCACTGACCAGATTAAGAATAAAAAATAATGTCTTTATTTTGAGGTCCATTATGAAGTTGTGCAAGAGGCGCAGCCTCTTCTTCTTGCAGGCAGCATCTATTAGAGCACAGCCCCAAAACTCCTCCACAGCCAGATTCAGATCTGTGACCTGCTGCTGCTAAATGTGCTGTCCCCTTGCTCAGAGGCTGTGGCAGAAGAGCAGCAGAGGCAGCAGGGGCTGAGTGCCCTGTTAGTGCTGCTCTTGGAGGAGAGGAGGACTCAGTATCAGTAAGAGAGGGAGCTGCAAACTCCAGGGAAGTGACAGCACCTGCACGTGGAAGAATTTCTGCACATCACACCCCTGTGAGAGGGTCACATCAGCTTCTGAGGGCTGCTGTGGCATTTCTCCTCCTTTTCCCTGCTAATGCAGTGCTGTTCTCCCCAGAGCTTATAAACATTGAGGTGCTTTTACTCTTTACATCACCTTCAGGGTTTGGCGTTCCCCAGCTTTGCCAAGAAAGCAATGAACTCCAGAGCACAGAAAAGTAAGGCTCTCCTTTACACATGCACCCACAAGGACAAGGACTGGGTGTAAGACCACAGCAGGCCCAGCCTCCAGGTCAGTGAGCACTGAGGGGATTCAGCTGAGCCCCTGGGGCATCTTCCCCATGGCCTTTTTTTGGCTTGTGAACTCCCCAGGACCCAGCAGATAAATTCCAGGGGAGGTTTTTAGGTGCTGCTCTCATTTGCCATCTTCCCCTCAGCCCTGCAGACCTCTTGAAATGAGGTGGGACCCAAGAATCCAAAACCAGCAGCACCTGGCAGCAGGCTGTTGATAGCAGCCTATTTTGGGGTCTGGCTTTATCAGGGAGGGCCTGGAAGTGCTCCCAGGAGCACAGGGCATGCTGCACATTCCAGGCACAGCCTGACCAGCAGTGCTGCAGGATGCCTGCTCCCAGGACAGAGGTCACACAGCACCAGCCAGCCCTCCATGGCTCCAGGACACCTCGCTGGCCCAGTACAGGGCTGTCAGGAGGACATTTGGCACCTCCTGCTATGCTCAGCAGGTCTCAGTAAATCCCTTCTGGCCTCAGTTTCTTGTAGCTATTGTGGGGTTTTTTCTTGTGCAAACCAAAGGCAGAGTTAACCAGAGCCTCAAGCCAGGAGAGCTTCATCCCCTTCCTTTGGAAAAGTCAGCCCCAGCAAATGAAACCACTTGAGAGTTGCTCAAGTTTGTGTTTGTTACCCAGTAATGGCAGCAAGAATTGCTCACCTGGGCATGGTGAGAAGTGCTCCTGTTCCTTCCACATTTCTTCACCAAGATCTGAACCTTTTTCACTTACATTTTGGATCAGCTTGGGTTATGAAAGCAAGTCTTGTTTCAGGTGAATGATGCTCATGACAAACAAGGAATAGTCATTTGGTGGTGGCCTGGAGGACCAGACCAGCTGCTTATTTCACATTCATTTATATGGCTTCTAAAAAGACCCTAATAACTGAGAGTAGTTAAGAGATGAACAGAAATAGGCTCTACCCTGTACTTTAATCTGAGGGTCTGGTCCTCCAGGCCACCACCAAATGACTATTCCTTGTTTGTCATGAGCATCATTCACCTGAAACAAGACTTGCTTTCATAACCCAAGCTGATCCAAAATGTAAGTGAAAAAGGTTCAGATCTTGGTGAAGAAATGTGGAAGGAACAGGAGCACTTCTCACCATGCCCAGGTGAGCAATTCTTGCTGCCATTACTGGGTAACAAACACAAACTTGAGCAACTCTCAAGCGGTTTCATTTGCTGGGGCTGACTTTTCCAGAGGAAGGGGATGAAGCTCTCCTGGCTTGAGGCTCAGGTTAACTCTGCCTTTGGTTTGCACAATGAATGCACAAATGAATGTGAAATAAGCACACTGCAAAGCAGTAGGAGAGCTATACCTAAGCCCAAAACCAGGGAACGCTCCTGCTTAGGTTTTACCAGAACCACATCCAGTGAAAGAAATGCCTCCTGTCCTGCAAGCTCTACTGCCAGCCCTACAGGCACCACAAGATATGTCAGCATCCAGGTCTCCACCCTGTGAATCTCGTGTAGAACCATCAGTTCTGTATTTAATAAGCACACCCTCTTCCAAAATCCAAGATGTCCCTGCAAACACTGCCTAAAGCTGTGCTGAGTTGAAACACTTGATCAAGAGATCACTTTGATCAAGAGATGGTGATATTTTGACCTGGAAGCACAAGACAATCACTGATTCAGAACAATTTCCCACCCACCCTGCAGAGACTTTGTCCAGATCACATTTCCCCAGTTCATTGGGGCATGGAACAGCACCAAAGGCTGGTGGATGCCAAGCTGTGTCACATCTGATGGCTCTTCCCTTTCCAAGCAGAGTATCATGTCATCAAAGGCAACGAGGCTGGCACGACAGAATTTGAGAATCCCACTTTATAGCTGGTAGAAATTGAATCCCAACAAGTCTGTCAGTAATGATATATTCCAGGTAATGCAGGATTGAAATCTCCTGGCCCCAAGTCTCAGTCTTATACTTAAGCAACAATCTGATTTGTCACCTTTCACAATTTATGGGCTTTGCAATATTTAGTAGATGGTGAGAGAGGGGAAGTAGGCAAAGGAGTTATGGCCACAACTTCCTGTTCAACTTCATTCTTAGGTTCCTGGCTTTAAAATACAGAAATGAATTTGGAGATACTGAAGTCCTCCAAGCCAGAATGCCTATAAATTTGGGTGTATCACATCTATCTATCTATCTATCTATCTATCTGCATTTTATCTCAAATCTGGTGTTGCCTCATTCTCTCCAAGCCTTTGGGTCTGATAGCATTTTGTACAACAGGACACTTCAGGAAATTAAACAAGGGTATAAAATAGGTGCCATTTTAGAAATAAAAGTAATAAATGGTCTACAAATTCAAGGGAATATTTGTCAAAGCTGCCTCTGGGCTCAAATTCCCATAAACTTTAAAATTAGGCTTTTGAATTAATGTCCTAGACTATTGCAGTATAATCAGTAAACCTAATAGCTGATTTAAAATTTAAAAAAAACTCAGTATAACTCAAGCTAGACACACATTTCACTGACCTAAAAAACAACCCCTCAAAAATAGCATACAAATGCATTTCTTAAAATCAGCACTACAGAAGCAGTTTTGTTTTTAATGAATTAAATCAAATTCATTCCACATCCCTGCGTAACAGAGGATTTCCAGAGCATCCTGCTGCTGGCATCTCTCAGGCCTGGCAGCACAGACCAGTCCATGGCAGGTTACTGGAGCCCCCAGCTCCACACCACACCTCAGTGCATCTCTGCATCCAAACTGCATTTTGGTGTGTCCATAATTAGCACAAGGCAAATGGCCCCCAGCTGTAACAAATGGTTTTCAGCTCAGTTATCACCCACAGCAAGGACCAGAGGAAGCTTCAAGGGCTGTGGGAAAGGAGGCAGAAAAGGGAGAGGAACTTTCTTGAAGTGTCTTTTATTGGCTGCCACCCTCAGCCCTGGCCCTGGAAAAATCCAAAGTGTTTGTTCTCCCAGACAAACCGAATCAATTTGGGGATTTTTATTTGTTGCAACCTAACAAGGTGTTGCAAGAAGAAAAATCACTGGGCTGCTCGGCTCATTCTGCCTCTAAAAGCTTTGGCCTAAAGCAGAAATTTGAAAGGCTAATGGTGGTCTTCCTTCAGTCCTGGATATAATGAGTGTTTAAATGTTCCAAATATTTGTATTTTTGCAAAATAACAGGAAGCACCAAGAGAAAGATGGGTTACACTTTATTTTTCAAGCCCTACTCAGAGGCAGCTTGAACAGTAACTATCCCAAGATTAGCTGATGTTAATCACTTGGAACCAAAAGTCCAGTTCCTAAATATCTGGATTTATATCTCCCCATCAGTACAACAACAGTAACAGCAATTCCCTCCTGCATGGTAAGAGGCACAGCCAGGCTGAGGTTCACCCACGTGGAATAGCACAGTCAAAACACTGAGGCCAGGCCCTACTGATCAAACACATTTATTTATAAATATATACATAAAAATATAAAAATATATTCTATATTAATATAATATATAATATGTAATATATAATATGTAATATTATGGTTCCCAGACCCAAGCTGGCACCAGTGCCAGGTTAGGCTGGTTTGATAGTTCCAACTGGCTCCTGCAATTATATATTATATATTATATATTATATATTATATATTATATATTATATATTATATATTATATATTATATATTATATATTATATATTATATATTATATATTATATATTATATATTATATATTATATATTATATATTTATAATTATTATATCTTTCTTTCTAAACATACAAATATAAATATTAATAAGTATATATTAAAATAGATATTTAAATGTATAGTATATTTTACATATATTATATCTTATGTTTTCATGTGTAACATATATTGTTTTTTATATTCTATCATCTGAATATATATTATAAATGTTATTATTATATATTTTATATTATATGTACATAATATATGAAAGTTTCAGCTTACACAGATGACTGCTCAGAATTAAGGTGGGTGCTCAAGCTCTCCCTAAGCTGTGCCAGTGCCTCCCACCTCCCTGTCCCTGCCCAGCTCCTGCACACTGGTACCAGGAGCAGGGCACAGCAACACAACTCTGCCCTTCCCTTTGGGGAGCCCTTTACCTCCCCACTTCAGTGACATTTGACCAATTCTGCTCCTCTTCAGCCCACGTGCAGAGAAGGGAAAGTTATTTTTCACAGAAATATAAAATTGTATAGAATATAAACAATTTTAAGGGACCTTAAAACTCATCTCATCCCATAGGTGGGGACACTCTCCAGCAGACGAGGCTGCTCCAAGCCCCATCCAACCTGGCCTTGAGCACTTCCACGGATGAGGCAGCCACAGCTTCTCCTTTTATATGAGTCAACTCTGCACCAGTGGCGATGCAGCCAAGGCTGGACACTGCTTTGCCTCCTGGCAATGCATTTTAAAAGCCATTCCTTAAGCAAACTGCTCCTTTCACTGTGTGTCTCCCAAACCCACCAGCACAGCTCTGCAGGCTGCAGCACTGCCCCACTCCTGGGCTCCCAGTGGGTGTCCCTGACCTGTGACAGTGTTCACAGGGGTCTGAGGATGAGGGAAGAGACAAGGATCTGACTCCATGTTTCAGAAGGCTGATTTATTATTTTATGAGATATATTATATTAAAACAATACTAGAAGAATAGAAGAAAGGATTTCATCAGAAGGCTTGCTAAGAATAGAAAAAGAAGGAATGACAATAAAAGCTTGTGGCTAGGACAGAGAGTCTGAGCCAGTTGACTGTGATTGGCCATTAATTAGAAACAACCACATGAGACCAATCCCAGATCCACGTGTTGCATTCCACAGCAGCAGATAATCATTGTTTACATTTTGTTCTTGAAGCCTCTCAGCTTCTCAAGAGAAAAAATCTTAAAGAAAAGATTTTTCATAAAATATCACAGCTACACTGACCCACCCAACAGAGCTGTCACAGCCTTTCTGAGCAGCCACTTCCACCAGCAAAGAGATCACACTCACAAATCACTGCCTGGAAAGTCTGTGTGGTATGTGGCTTAATTTTCTTTTCCATAATATGAAATCCAATCTGAAATGCACAGATTAGTTTACTAATCTGTGTAAATCCTATTAATAGCACTTACTCTGCTGTGCTCCCATTCACATTCTAACAAATCTGCTTGCACTGGCTTGGTTTTCCCCTCATCTCCTGCAAGATCTTCACACCTGGTTGCTGTCACGTCCTCACAAAATAGCTGGCCACAAATGGAAACTTGTGCTTTGCAGTCATCTCTCATCTTTTAATTTGTGCCCCATGGTCCATCATGTTCTGGATCAAAGCATTAGTGCTGTAAATCACCATGGTGCCATTGAAGCTAAGGGGATTATACAGAGGATCACTCAGCTCCAGTGGGGAAGGGCAGAGCCTGTACCCTCCTCTCCCCCAGCATCTCTGCCTTCTGTGCCTGCTCCAGCTGTGTCCTCACAGCTCCACTGGCACCCCAGTGACTCCATCCTGCCCTGGGCAGCTGGCCCAAAACTGGCCCAAACACCAGCAAAGGACCTGCTGGCAGGGAGGAGCGGATGGAGCATCTCTGGGGGCGCTGGATGTGCTCACAGCAGCCCCACACACGTCCCCTTGTCACCCGTGGGTTCAGGGTGGCACAGCTGGCACCTCGCTGGCACCTGGGAGGGCTACAATGCCCTGAGCTCCATTGGGCTCTCCAAGAGAACACAACCTCTGTTCTGCTGTGGAATAAACCATTCTCTGCTTGAAACAGCAATATTTCCTTTTGCTGTAGTGGTCTGCAGTGGCTCCCTGTGCCACACTCACAGTGAGAGGGGGCAGAACCAGGAGAGGAGGAGAGCAGGGCTTGCGTGCCTGGCTCCAGCTTCCTAATCAAGCTGTGCATTAATTAGCTAATCCACCTCCACACTCTGTCCCTTGTGCTTCATTTCAGCTCTGTCCTGGAGCCCTTGTAACCGAGCCCCTTCCGCAGCCTCAGCCTGTCCCCCATGCAGAGCCAGGGCCACGCTGTTCCCTGGAGCTGGGGAGTCCTTGCCCTTGGGCCAGGCTGGGATTTGCCAAAGGCAGCCCTTGGGAAGGGCTCTGAGCTGCTGCCACTCCTGACCTGTGCCCTTGCACCCTTCCAGCACCCGCCAATGCATTCCACACCATGTGCCAGGCAGGACAGAGAGACACCCTGCCAGGAAAGGAGCTCCCCAGAACTTACCAGATGCAAGGTTTTCATGGAGAACAGCACATGGAAACTCTCAGGTGATGAAGGGAAAAAGATCTACTCTAGATCATCAAAAGGAAAGGATTTGAGTTAAAACTGCTCTTACACGAGTTCACAGGAGGACAAGCCCACTCCCTGCCAAGGTTTCTCTGCCGTGGGATCCCTGCTCCTTGCCTGTGTCTGTTGGCTGCATGATCCCCACATCCAGCTCTCCCCAGTTCCCAGGGCCAAGCTCTGAAGTGCTTTCACTAACCTCAATAAAAAAGCCAGACCTACAGTTCCAGCACAACCTTGGGTACATTTCCAATGGCTTTTTTACCAGAGTGTGAAACAAATTATTAGCATAAAAGATTTGAGGCTCTTCTCTTTCCTTCCCTAAAGTCGAAGGTAGAAGCAACTGAACTGCCTCTATCACTCATCCAAAAGTATCTGGATTTTCTGTCACCACTGTAGAAACTTTTCAAGGTCAACAATGCTTCACTCTCTCCTACTTTCCCCTAAAATGGTTTTAAAGTTTTAATTACCTGAGTAATTCATAGTACTTCACTTGAGTGTTAGCTCAGGAATTGTTTGTAATACCTAGTTTTGTGGAAGAAATATTCTAAAAGCATTACCCACACTCAAGAAGTTTTCCCCAAATTCTCTTTTACAAGGGGTTCTTACCTGTTGCCTGTGTTAAAGCTTGTCTGTAAAACAGCTGTTTGTTTACAGACCTTTAATCTCTTGGTCAAGGTGCCAGTTGTGAGATATTAAAATGCCACAAAGAAAAAAAAATAAACAAAAAAATTAGGAATTTTCAGAGTGAGAGAGACAACCAGCCAAATACAATATGTGGCCAGACAGAATCAGAAGTGCTGGCTGCAGAGCAAACCCAAGAGGCATCAGAAAAACCTCCCCAGCCACAGTGGTAAAAATCACCAGCAGAAGGAATGTACAAAACAAAATGGGAGGAAGATTCCCCCTCTTCCTCCTCTGCCTTGCCCCCCAAACACATCTGACACCGATGCCTCTGGTTCATGCAAATGTGCCACTGGGAAAGGCAAACAGGAATTTTGCCTTTGGTGTCCTGCCCACCCCACCCTCTGCAGGCAGACCTTTGGAAAGTGGTGTTTGAAACAAAAACGGGTGAGATAAGAGAAGGGGAACAGCCCTTTGTACTTGCACAGGGCTCCCCTGTAAAATGAGTGTGATTTCTATCACCCTTGCTGCAGAGCACCGAGTGCTGGAGACCTTGTCCCAGCATCAAGCTCCTGTGTGCTCATTTCCCCCCCTGGAACAGCTCTTTCCTCGTGGATGTGGCTCCAGGGGACAGTCACCCTCCCTGTCCCTCCCTGCCTTTTCTGCACAGCCTGACCAACCCCTGACAGAGGTTGGCCTGCAAAGAGTTCCTTGTCCTGATGTCAAAACCTGCTCCACACCCATCATCAGCTGGGACACAGCACACCCTGCAAGAGCCCCTCTGGTTTTCTGCACCCAAGGAGCTCATAACTCTCCTTCTCCTCCCTGCTGCTCACAGTTCTTGAACATGCAGGAGAGCTCAGCTCTGCTAGGAGGACCCAAAACGTGAATTTAACTCTCAGCTGCTCTTCAAACCCTGCCCCAGGACACACTCCTGAGCTCTGGCTTCTCCTTCTCAGGCACCAACAGGGCTTTCTGCCCCTGCCTGTCCCCAGGACAAAGGTTTCTGCCTCTCTGTGGTCTTGGCAGATGTAGTGATGTGTCCCCTCCATGGTCATTGCAGAGTTCAGCCTGCTGCACCAGTGCACTCTGCAGGAGCAGCTGACTTCAGCCAGGACATCACTTCACAAATGTGGCTGCAAAGGGCTCTGCTTTGGGAGGGATCATTTGCAAGGATAATGTGGATAAGCAGGAGAAGCCATCTCTGAAACCTCGTGGAGCCTCAAATCCTAGATCAGCCTTTGCAGCCTGGCTCATCCCAGAGTTTGGCTTCAGAAATTCAGAGCTCAATTTCTGCTACGAAATTGTGCTGCTTGATTTCTGCAACTTGCTGCACCACCTCCTGCTTCCACACCCCAGGATGTCAAGGGAACACTGGCATTGCCTGGTGTAATTATGCTCTAGGGGCAGCAACAGAAAAATTGCTGTACATTTTCCTGCACTTCAGCCTTGCAAAACCCCTTTTCACTCCCTGGAATGTAAGTTTTCTGTCACTCTCTGTCTCCACTGCTGAGTTGCACAGGACCCCATCTTTAGGGAAGCATCACAGTGTTAAAACTCCCTTTCAAATGTATTTTAATCAAAGTATTTATTATTAATATTGGAAGCTGTGTAGAGGATCACAGGTCCTGGCCCTTGGTGTCTCCCAGTGCTCCATGCACAAACACAAATGAGCTGCCAACACACTCCTCAAAGCTGCATCCTGCAGCTCAGTGATCCTGTTGAGGTCTGCATGCTTGGAAGGAAATTATAGGGGTGCCAGCAGCAGCCATGGCCACGCTGTCTTTAAACCTGAGGAATGCTTTCCAAAGTGATTGTGGACAAAAATAACCATAAAAACCCCAAATTCTTCATGCTGTCCTCATGCTCTAACAACTTCACCAAGCACCCATCTATTACAACTGATGGGAAAGATAAGTTTCTACCACAACCTTACCTCAAGAAGCGCAGCCCCACGTGCATTCACAGTTAAGTGGAATTGCTGGAAATCTCCCAGAACTGAAGGAACTTCACTTGAACATGAGAAAAAGGGGAGGGGAGAAAACCACCATCAGTAGATTAGACACAGTGATCTGATCCACTCGAGACACAAAGGACATTAAAATAGAACTGAAACTCAGATTTGGTGAAGCCAAGAGAGAGCAAAGCTGGGTGTTAATTAACCTGCAAGATTCACAGGCACAAATTATCACAGGGGCCAAGAGCTTGTCCCTGAAAGAGTGGAAATACAGACATTTATACACACACCTGAGCAGATATAAATAGATGTGTATAACTGTGTTCTCTCAGGGCTGAAAAGGACTTGACAGCCCCATTCAGTCTTTGCCCCAGCTCCGAGACAAGATCAAATAGACGTCGGTATTTTCTGACAGATGTTTGTCTAGACCTGTTTTTAAACAGAGAATCTCCCACCTCCCCAGGCAATTTATTCCAGCACTTCCTTTTCTTCTTCAGCTTCACACACACAGGCACAGGTATCTTGATCTCAGAAGGTGAGGGGAGCAGCCTCTGATGCCTTGCACATCAAAGCTTTCTGAAGTCATTTCTCATGGCAAGACCTTTCTTGCGGATGACGTACGAGCCCCAAAGATCCCATCGTGACCTGAGGTGACAGGCTGGGCTTGGGGGACAGCAGATGGGACAAGGAGGGGGGGGGCAAATGGGGAAGGAGGGGGGAATTCAGTCTTTTCCTTATTAACCTGTCAGATTTGTCTGCTGATAACAGAGAGAAGCTTTGTACGCTCCATTTTTAGACTCAGACGTTAAGTTCCTTTCTTTTTTTGATGAAATAAATGCAATTTTGGCTTCTCCAGCAGCCACCTCGGAAGAGATGCTGTCCTGTCAAACTTCAGTAAGGCAGAGGAAGGGATGAGGAATGAGGCTGTGCAGCTGGAATATGTAAATGGCAGGATGGAGAGCAGCACTTTTCCAGCCACACTGGGTATCTATTACCTCCACTTTTGGACTGACAATGCACCAAATGTTTCATTGCCTGAGGCCTTACAAAGCTGACCAGCTTTTACAGCCAAAAGCACTAATGTAGAAAGGCAATTGGGAATTAATTATTTAATGTGGTTCTCATTGGTAGAAAGCTTCCACCCCTCCTGCATCTCAGCTACCATTATACATATGTTGCTTTTCTTCAGACTACAGTGATTAGACAGCAGAGGAAAATGATGGCTAAGTCCTGTTCCCACTTGCAATGAACTCCATTTAAATCAGCAGATTTGCATTCAATAACCAAGGGCACAGTTTGGCCCTGCGCTAGGAAAACATCACTTATGACAGAAAAACATAAATAGATTGCAGCACCTCGATTTCTGAAAATAAGCCTTTTCATACTTGTTCTCCCAAATTCCCTCTTTGAAAGGCAGAATATTTCTACTAAAAAATTAAAATTCATGCAAGTAGCCCTATTTGTAGGAAATTACATCAAGCTCCCTTTAATTTGGCTCTTTGGATGCCTCAGTGGAGCAGACAGAAAGGTGTATCCCAAATCCACTGCATGTTGGTTCAGCTCCAACTTCTCCTGAATTCTAAGATAAGCATCTAGTTCATTTAGAGCCTTTTTAGTTATGACCTGTGAAGAAGCAAATGTCCTTTTGAAGATCTCCCTGCAACAGCTGCATGCCAGAGACTCTTGGCCAAGTTACTTGAAGAGCTTAAGGATCAGGCCCCACATATTTAAAAAAACAAAGTGCAAAATAAGATTCTGCAGCAGGGCTGAGAAGGGGCATGAACTTACCTGTCAGTTGTGATACGTGGGAAACTGGTGACTTCTTCCCTGCAGCCAACACCTCCAGAATCATTCCAGATGAAGCTCCAACGGGATCCTGCTGAAATTCAATGTAGTGAATTACAGGATTTAATTTATTGCAATGTGTCATATTTTTCCAAATATAAAATATGTAGGAGTAAAAGAAAAATTTTTTTTTGGCCCTTCAGATGAAAGATATACGGCTGTACAGATGTGCTTTTCTAAGATCCAGTGGCATGAAACCTGAAATGCCCCAGCAAGATTCAGGAGCGAGTTTTAATCACCATGGAAGCACGACACTTTTGAAGGTCTATGAAATTATACACCCAGGTCTGAGAAGAGTAAACTTATCCGTCTGCAGAGATCTGCTGATAAACAGAGACAACTCATTTTCTCCTGGAAAGCTGCATTAAATGTTGTTTGAAAAAACAATCAGATGTTAGAGACGGGTTTGTGCTGGGAAGAGAAACGAGAGAGAAAAAAACAGCCCTGGGAGAGGCTGTCTGTGAGGGAAAAGGGAAGGCAGTGTGAAAATATTCCCTGCAAATGCAGGAGGTGGAAGAGAAGAGGGGCTGAGCATCTCTCAGGGCCAGACAGAGGCATATGGAGACCCACCCAAGGCGCAGACAGAGCGGAGGACCCCCAGACCTCGGCTCACGCAAGGTGACCTTTCCCCTCTCTAAAATTTCAAAGCTGGCGTTGCCGGCGCTGAGCAGACTGTGTGCCATATGTAACATGACCTCAGCTCTGCTCTGCCAAGCCACTGATGGCATCACTAATGAGAGGTGAAAGGTCCCCTCCTTGCAGCCAGCTTGGAAAGCCACCAGGAAGGTGGGTGCGGGATGGGCCCCCCAGCACTGGGTCCCTGCAAGACCCCGTGTTCCCACTGATCCACCACAGGCACACACACCCCTCCAAAAGGGTGATGGTGCCTCTTGCCTTGGCCCAGCTGAAACTGGCACAGTCCCCCAGCCATGGAAATATTTGTTCAGCACCCGAATGCAAAGCACACAAGCAAAGAGAGCCTGGGATGTAAATCCTGTCCCCAGTCCAGCTGCCACCCTCGCAGTGATCACCGTGATCAGTGTGGATCTGCGCTGGCCAGGTGGGGAGAAGGATTTGTGCTGGGGGATGGCGCAGAGGGAGGAGAGCCTCAAAGTGCCTGTCTTGATCCAAGGAAGACCCAAAACGTAATTCAGATTTTTTTTTTCCCAAGCATTTTGCACAGAAATCATTATAATAATATATTGCACCAAAAAAAAAAAAAAAAAAAAAAAAGAAAAAAAAATATCAACCATCACCCTCGCTGCCTTTTTTTGTTGTTGTTCCCTTTTTAAATGAGGGGGGTTTTGCCGTTTTCCCGGTGTCCGGCACCCCCGTCCTAGCCATCACCTAAGGCAGGGACAGACTGGACTCATCCCTGAACTCCCCGCCCCAGACATGTGCGGGGACGGACCGTGCGAGTGCGGGCGGTGTCACGGGTGCGGGTGGGTGTCACGGGTGCGGGTGGGTGTCACGGGTGTGGATGGGTGTCACGGGTGTGGATTCGTGTCACGGGTGTGGATGGGTGTCACGGATGCGGGTGAGGTGCGGGACCCGGGTGAGTGTCACGGATGCGGGTGGGGTGCGGGACGCGGGTGGGTCGGTGCACGCCGGGCTGCGGGGAGCGCTCTCACGGCTCGGTGTGAGCGCACCGGGGACCGCGGGCAGGGCGGCAGCGCCACTTGAGGAGCTCCACGGACAGAACCGTGCCTTCGCGGGAGGGGGAGCGTCGCAAAGGCGGGCGGGGAGTGCCCACGGGCGGATTTTGGGGCGCAGACGGGGGAGCGCACAGGGTGGCACACGGGTGGGTGGCACACGGGCGGGTGGCACACGGGTGGGTGGCACACGGGCGGGTGTCGCGGCGCGGTGCGGGCTCGGCTCAGCCCCGGTGCCCGGGGGGATCGGCCGCGCTGGAGCCGCCTGGCCGAGCGCACGGCGCGGAGAAGGCGCCCGCGGTTTGTTTCGCTTCTGGAGTGACTCATTCCCGGCAGATGTGGCACCGCCGAGGTGCAGCGGGGACCCGCCCACGCCCTCAGCACAAACACCCCACCCGCGCTGCTGCCTCCCCACGCAGGGCCGGAGCCCGCGGGGAAGGGGCTGGGTTTACCCCTCGCTGCTCTTCTGCCGGGGATTCATTTTCACATCGCATCCGGCGCTGAGAGATTCAATTATTCGTTCCAAATATTATTCTGCCCCTCGCCCTCAGCGCACCCCGATCTCGCAGGGGCGCAGGCGAAGCTGCCCACGCGTGTTGGGTCGCGCCGGGACATACCCGGCTGCGGGCCGAGGAGCGGCTGCACAGGGGCAGCTGGGGCGTGTTTTTCTCCCACGGAGGAGCCGCATCCCGAGGGAGCATCCTGCCGGCTGCGGAGGAGCAGCGCCCGAACCCGCGGAGCCCCGCGCCTGGTTTGGCCGCAGCCTAAGTGCTGCTGCAGTATCTTATTTTTTAAAAAATGTTAAAAGTTAAGAAAGAGGCAGAAGTTGCAGCTAGCATTGCCTCGCCTTACGGTAAACGCTATTACGCTGGGGAAAAGAGAGAAAAACAATGTCGGGAGGAAGCGAATGGCAGCGCTGGTCCCGCGCGTCCCTGCGCGTCCGCGGGGGGATCCCAGCGCTCCCTTTCCCCCTCGGCGTGGGGGTCCCACCCCCGTGGAGGGGCTGGAGACCCTCAGAGACACTGAGGCGCTTTGGGATGGTGAGAGCAGCTGGGCATGGAGGGGTGGGGGTCTCCCACTTGGAATGGGGGGCTGCAGCTGATGGGGGGGGAGCTGCGCACCCGCGGAACCCCCGGGCCGTGTCACGGACACGAACGCGCGGGGCAGGGGCGGCGCAGCCCGTGCCGGCTGCAGGGAGAGCCGGCAAAGCTTCCGCGCAGAAAAGGAGTTAAACCCCGCCGTTGTCCTTTGATTTAGGAAATGGCTCATCCAATTCAGTTCCAGATTATTCAGGGGCAGGCTGCCTCGCTCGCTCCCTCTCTCCCCACACCAGCCCAAACATCTTGAAGTAATCAGCAGCTGAGAACGGAGACGTCCCCCTGGCATCTCAGGTTAAAGAAGGAGGTCCAGGAAAATGTGGTAGAGCCATTACAAGAAACCTGAGATGCATTCATCAGAGACTCCAATTGCCATCGCATTAGGATTGATTAGAGACCAGCAGTACCGTAATGACCCGGAAAGCGGGGCATACGGGGATTATTAATATCAGACTTCTCAAAGAAGAAAAAAAAAAAAAAAAAGGAAAGGAGGAAAAAAAAAAAAAAAAAAGTAAGGAAAAACCGGAGGAAAATAGAGAAGAAGCAGGAGGGAAAATTTAAAAAACAAAAGCACATCGCGGGGCTGCTGCCCGGATGCAGACTTACCTGAGAGCGCAGGCACCGGCGAGCCACACGGACGAGAATTTATCTAACGTCTGGGAAGCGAAAGCAAACAAACATGGAAACAAATCGCCTCTGGACCCCCTGAAATCGCTGCTCCCATGCACGGCTCGCCCAGCGCTGCAGGGCCGGCCGCGGTTCGGGGGTCCCGGGCGGGGGCTCCCCCTCCCGGGCCGAAGGACAGCAAGGACAAGTTAAAGAGCCACCAAAGAGGAGCAAGGAGACCTCGGTGGCTCATCTCCTTCTCAGTTCCCTGCGCCAAAACAAATCAGCCCCTCCTGGTCTCGGTTTAAATGTAGCTCACTGGATAATTAACTCCATCTTTCCAGCCCTGCTTTAACTGTTTATTTAGTGTCACCCCGTATTACCATCACTAGCACTTTCCTCTAAACAGGAGGAGCTGGAGGGTTTCACCTCCCAAAAGGAAATTCTCCGTAGCTTAAAAGAATCAGCATCCAGGAGGTACATTGGCGAAAAGGGAAGGGGGGAACGGGATCCGGGGGTCCCTTGGCAAAAGCGGGAGGAAATAAGGGTGGGGGTGGATGGGGGGGGACGGGGACAGAAAGACGTATCGGCCCTCGGAGAGAAGAAAACAACGCGTGATCACCTCTAATCCTTTGAAAAATGTCCCGGTAAGTGCGCGAAGAAAGGGCCCTTTGTGCCCTGGGGATCGGCCACATCGGGAAGGCCTTATCCTTATCCTTATCCTTATCCTTATCCCCGTCCTCATCCTCCTCCTGGCCCAGCATCCCGGGGCAGCCGCGGCCCGGCCTGACCCGCGGGGCGCGGGGGGACCCTCGGCGGCACCCCCGGGGCAGGAGGCGGCCCCCGCCGCGGACAGCGGCTCTGTTTGTACAGGTGTCGGGAGGGCAATTTACTAACAAGTAATTAAAGGTCGCACCGGGCTGCGGGCGAGCCGGGCCGCAGGCTCCTGCAAGGGAAGAGCGGTGCATATGGAGAGGGGTTTATTTTTCCTCATTAAAAAATAGAATAATAAAGGGGGGGGGGGAGGTGGGGGGAGAGAGAAAGAAAATACAAATCCTTTATTGTTGGGGAATAAGCCGGGAAGCTGGCTGTCTCCCTGCGCCTCGCATTCGGCGGGGAAGGCGGCGCGGATCCGGTATCACGTTGCAGATCCTCACTCGAGATAACGAAATGCGATCTATTTTTCAGAACAGCAAGTGGATGGGAAAGGAGCCTCTACAACACAAACCTCATTGACTTAATGGGTCGGTTTTGGATTTCGCCTTCGAAATGTTCGGCGAGTGGCAGCGTTGTGTTTCTGCCCCGCCGGTTCCCAGCCTCCAGCCCCGGTTCTCATCCCGACGAGAAGCGGCTCCCAAAAACCCGCTGCTGGTTTTATTTTGTTGCGCTATTTGTTTCCTCTAGACCCTCGCACTTATAGGGAAAAAAAAATTAAATTTTACTTTTGACTGGGGAAGAGCTTTATTTCTAAGCTCGGAAGGAAAATGGGGGACGTATTTGGTTTACTTATTTTTTCTGCTTTGTTTTGATTTTCTGGCGTCATCGAGGAAAAACCCGCAGCGCGTTGCGTGGGCTCCATCCCCATCCCCGCCCTGCATTGTACAAATACATCGAATAAATAAGGGAATAAATGAATTTCCCGCACAAACAGAGCCGATGGGTGCCCGGGCAATGGGGGCGAGCAGCAGAGGCCCCCTCGCTCGGGGGGCCAGGCCTCGGCGGCGGGGGCGGCCCGGGGAGCTGCGGCCGGGCGGGGAGCGGGGAGATGCTGCCCGGAGATGCTGCCCGGAGATGCTGCCCGGAGATGCTGCCCGGAGATGCTGCCCGGCTGCTCCTGCTCCGCCGGCAAAGGCAGCACCGAGAGGGGCCGGCGGCGGCTCAGCGCCGTTGCCTTGTTCGGTGGCTTTTTGCTTATTTTATTTGCTTCCTTGTTTATGTTTTTGTTTTTTGAGCGGCTCGGAACTCTCGTTTCTGCCGTTGCTCTTGTGATTTTTCAAGGGTTAAGTGGGATGGGGTGTTCTGGAAATATGTTTGCCTCTTCCCGTGGTTCAAAATGAAAGGTTCCCAATTTTTAGGAAAACCAACCCCGGAGCCTTAACGAACATTGATGCTCAGCGGTCCTTGCCTGCAGCAACTCCCAGGTAGAGCCCGGCGGGTCTGTCCCCTCCTTTTGTGAATTTTGATGAGAGGGGAGAATAAAGTCCCGCTCAAGAATCGCGAGGAAGCCTCTGCTCAGCCCTCGCCCGTGTCTGTCAGCTCTTCCGCCGGCCGCATCGGGATAATTCGCTTATTCCCAGCAAGAGCGTGTTTGTTTTGGTCGGCCTTTTACAGGAGGAAAAAAAAAGAAAAGAAAAGAAAAAGAGAACAACAGAAAAAAGGAGAACTGTGAGGGCAAGAGAAGCCCGCTCTCGTTACAATGCCCAGGGGCTTCCCCAGTCCCGCGTTGCGTTTCTCTCCTCCTCATCCACAAGTTACAAACCCTCAGGTCCGTGCTCTTCCCGAGCCGAGCGCCTCATTAGAAAGAAGAAAATAAAATTTAAAATGAATAACAATAGAAATGAGGGATGGGGGAACCCACCCCCAGGCTGGGCAGGGCGCTGCTCCTCCAGGACGCGGCCGCGGGCGAGCCCATGCCTTATAATTCTGCGCACTTGCTCCAGACTTTAGGGTATTAGTTGATTTTAGAGCCGGGTTTAAGGCTCCGTTCCGGTCCCCACACAGCTGCCTTGTCAATAAGGATCTGTTCCAAGTAGACATTCCTTCTGGGAGGACATTGCAGCTCTTTAAGACTTCATCTGCAACATCATAAGTACTAAAATAAAATGGCAAGGGAAAATTACCAGACACATGGTCATGGGATATGGAAGCGCCCTGACTCCAGCGGACATAGTACAGTCGCTGTACAGACTGGGTGGCAGGGGCTTAATTTAAACAGCACCGAGACGCGAAGTACGTGGGAAAAACAACAATCCGGATTTAGGAAAATACCGGCCTTTCCCACGTCGCGGAGCGGGCAGGGAATGGGCAGGGAATGGGCTCCGAGCCCCGCGGCCGGGAGCGGGCTCCCCTTCCTTCCCTCGGAGCAGGGAACGCAAATAAATCCGACTTGGTAGGTCAAACAAATCCGACTGTCTTAGTGAGGACAAACAGGTTTTAAAGAGCCCCGCGATGGCTCTTAGCACCCGCGGAATGAACTCATTCCTGAATCCAAAGCGTTCTGGAGTGTGCTTAAAATACGGGCTTCGACTTATCTAATCAAAGATAAATACAGCCATAAAGACACCCCCAGCCCCCCGCGCCCCGCCCTTATCTCACCGCATTGTCCTCACCTCCCTGCTGACAATAGATTATCTTTGCTTAGGGAGCCTAATTGTTTTCTAATTTTTTAAATAATTGCTTTCGAGCGGGGGTGTGCAAATGAGGATTAGGCTCATTAAAGCGCCGCCGGTGGGTGCAGCGCTGCTGCCCGCGGTCTGCGCGGGGCTGCCCCGACCCGCCGGGCCCCCCCCCGGGGCAGAGCGAGGGGCAGGAAGGGCCCCGCGCGTTCTTCAGCTCCTCACGAAAGCATTATTGCATTATTTATTCATCCCCAGCTCGGAGGTAATTAAATACGGGCTGGCGGGGGTGTGTGGGGGGGGGTGGGGGCAGGATTTTGGGGCGGAAAAAAGATGGAAGAAAGCGAGAAGGACAAGAGCCCAGGGCGGCAGCAAGCGGCTTCCCCGGGGATGCGCCCGGGGGCGGCGGCGCTCGGCTCCCCCCGCGGCCGCACCCGCGCAGAGGCGGCGGGAGGGACGCGCAGCCGCGGCCGGGGCCGTGTCCGGGGCCGTGTCCCCGCCGCCAGGCCCCGCCCGCCCGTGCCGAGGCTCTGCCCGCCGGGCCGGGCTGGGCTGGGCTGGGCTGGGCTGTCCGGGCTGGGCCGGGCCGGGCCGGGGGTGCCCAATCAGCGCGGCGCGGGGGCTCGGGCGCTTTAAGCGCGGCGGCGGCGGAGCGGGGACAAAGTTCCCCCCGGCGCCGCGACGAGCATCCCCGCTCGCCCCGCGCAGCGCCCTCGGCCGCCGCAGCGCCTCCCCGCTCTGGGGCCGGCACCGGCACCGGGATCAGCACCGGGCCCGGGCCCGGCGGGCGCCTACCCCGCGCCCCTCCGCCGCCGCGCTCCCGCAGGGTGCCCGTCGCCTCCTCCTCCTCGTCCTCCTCCTCCTCCTCCTCGTCCTTCTCCTCGTCCTCCTGCGGCCGCCGCCGCGCTCGGCCATGTCGATGCTGCCGTCGTTTGGCTTCACGCAGGAGCAGGTCGCCTGCGTCTGCGAGGTGCTGCAGCAAGGGGGGAACCTGGAGAGGCTGGGCCGCTTCCTCTGGTCGCTGCCGGCCTGCGACCACCTGCACAAGAACGAGAGCGTCCTCAAGGCCAAGGCGGTGGTGGCCTTCCACCGCGGCAACTTCCGCGAGCTCTACAAGATCCTGGAGAGCCACCAGTTCTCCCCCCACAACCACCCCAAGCTGCAGCAGCTCTGGCTGAAGGCGCACTACGTGGAAGCCGAGAAGCTGCGGGGCAGACCCTTGGGCGCCGTCGGCAAATACCGCGTCCGCCGAAAATTCCCTTTGCCCCGCACCATCTGGGACGGCGAGGAAACCAGCTACTGCTTCAAGGAGAAATCCCGGGGCGTGCTGCGGGAATGGTACGCCCACAACCCCTACCCGTCCCCCCGGGAGAAGCGGGAGCTGGCGGAAGCCACCGGTCTCACCACCACCCAGGTCAGCAACTGGTTCAAGAACAGAAGGCAACGGGACCGAGCGGCGGAGGCGAAGGAAAGGTACGTGCCACCCTCCGAGCCCCGCTTTCCCCCTGCTCCACCGTGCGGGGGGCGTTTGGGAACCCCGGGAGCTGCTCCGGGAGCGCGGCGAGTGCCCGGAGCCGGATGGGATAGGAGCGACGAAAACACACGGTTCCCTTCAAATCCCCCCACACTTTTTTTTTCTTTTTTTTTTTTTTTTTTTTCTTTTGCCCGTAAACCGCGTTGCCTTTTCCCCTTCCGTGGAAACCCAAATGTGTTTTTCCCTCGATCTCACCTGCCCTGGGGGAGCAAGGAGCCCCCACCGTCCTGTTCCAAGGCCGCTCGGCCGCCTTTGTTCGCTGCCTGCCTTCCCGAGCCAGCCGGGAGCGGTGCGGAGCCGCAGCCTCCGGGAAGCGCTCGGGATGCCGGGTCCTGGGCGGCCGGGGGTCGGGCAGGGCGGCTCTGGAGCTCGGGGGAGGAGAGAGGTGCAGCTCCGGGATGGCGAGGCGGGGGGAAGCAGAGGGAGACCGCGATGGGGACGCGCTGGCCGGGCCGGGCCGCCGCCCGTAGCGAGGCCACCCCGGCAGGCGACGCGGTGGCCTCGGTGCGAGGCGGCCGCTCGGCCCGGAGAGACGGAGAGCCACGGAGAACATCTCCTTCAGCCACCGAGCCTCCTAGAGAAAACCCCGCGCCCAGCTCGTCCCCGGGCCGCACTTTCATTTTTAATTAAAAAGAAAGGAAAAGCGCCCCTCAAAAAAAAAAAAATCCCTTCCTCCAATTTTCCCTCCTCACCTAAATTATCGGGCTGTTCGATGTACTTATTTGTGGGACGGATAAAAGAAATAGGGACGATCCGTTATGAAATTATTAAGATTATTTTTCCCCCCTTGAGAAGCATCTGCTCCCACGCTGGAACTAAACGCGAGGGATTTACGGTGGGCATTAGCACAATGCCCATCCCGCCGCCTCGTGCCCGCCCTAACATCCCCGTCCTGGGATTATATATACAATTTTTATTTTTTTTTTTTTTTTGCCTTTCCGCAGAGAGAACACGGAAAACAACAACGCGGCCACCAACAAACCGAACCAGCTCTCGCCTCTGGATGGGAGCAAACCCCTCATGTCCAGCTCCGAGGAAGAGTTTTCTCCTCCCCAAAGCCCGGATCAGAACTCGGTCCTGCTCTTGCAGGGGAACCTCAGCCACGCCAGGAGCTCCGGCTATTCCCTGAGCGGCTTGGCCGCATCCCAGACCCCGCACAGCCTCCAAGGCCACCAGCTCCAGGACTCGCTGCTGGGACCCCTCACGTCCAGCCTGGTGGATCTGGGATCCTAAAGGGCCTCGGCGGAGGATCGGGAGAGGAGGTTCTGCTCGGGGACAGAGGCTCTGGGTTGTACATAGAGGACAGCACCCGGTTTTACAGGTCACCCGCTGATTGTTAACGGGACTCTCGTCTCTTTTCACACAACCCCACATCGGCTCTTGCTCCAGTTCCCCCTCAGCGTCTCCCACTATCACCACGATTTTTTAATTTTTTTTTTTTTTCCACGTAGCCAAACGCAGAGAGCGGCAATAACCCTCATCAGCCCTTCGAGTTCAAACGAGCTGGTCCCAACGGGAATTACAAAAAAAAAAAAAAAAAAAAAAAAAAAAAAAAGAAAAAGGGGAAATAAAAAAGAAAATAAAAACCCCATCCCCTGCTGGATCCGATTGTACCCAAACCAATGCCAGCGCCGCGGGCGCGGTGGGGCAGGGTCGGCCGGCACATCCCATCCCTGCTGCTGCCTGGCCCGGTCCCCGAGGAGCCGGGACGGGGACAGAGGGAGAGAACCGCTGGACTGAGCCCTGTGGCCGAGTGGGAGGAGGGAGGGGAAGTTACGTTTACATTTTTCATATTTAGCCTTACCAAAAAGATTTCGATGTAGTTTAAATTAAAAAAAAAAAAAAAAAAAAAAAAAAAAGAAAAAAATACAGAAAAAAAAAAAAAGAAAGAAAGAAAAAGGAGTGGAAAAAAAATATAACAAAAGCTGCAGTATTAGAGTTTTACCAAGTGCCTGTGTCTGACCGCGGCCGTGCGAGGCAGATACTGAGTGGGCTCCCGTGGACCCGCGTCCCCCACTCTTCTCCTCTTCGGTGGTGAAATGCATCGATGTGGCTAAAAATTAGGATAATAATAGTAATAATAAAAGTCGACGGCCATTTCCTCCTAAAGTGCCCCGCCAGTTCCCCGACGCCTTCTCCCGTCTGTGCCCGCTCGCCGCCTCCCTCCTCCGGCTTGCAGAGAGCCCGCGGATGACGCTGCCCGTCTCGAGTATTTGTTACCAAAAATCGCATGTGCTTTCGGGTTTATTTTCTATTGTACCTAAACAGTCTAAATTAAACAACGCTGATGGCAGAACACCCAGGCTGCGCTTTTCTTTGCAGGGGCGAGCCCGTGCCCCTCCGCCCGCCCTCGCCCCTTCCCCGCGGGCTGCAGCGGAGCTCCGGCGCCTCGGTGAGGGAGCAGGGATGGGGACAGAGGAGCCTTGGAGCCCGCTGCGCCCCGAGGGAGCCGGGCACCCGGCCGGGAGGGAGCGCCTGGCCCGCCCGTCGGGGCCTCGCCGTGCCCGTCCCCCGCGTTGGCGTTTCGCATCGTTAAGCGCGAGTTTATTTAAGTCTCCGCCGTGTTTGCGCTCGGGGTCTCGGGCCATGGAGAAATGTCACCCTCTGCAGGAGGGTCTCGCCCGGCCGGAGCGCTGCGCGTCCCTCCCGCTCCGTGCCCAGCTCCGGAGCCCCCCGGGGACCCGCGGCCGGACGGGGCGGTGGCTCCGTGCCCAGCCTCGCCCCCCGGGCTCCCTGCTCCCTCCGGGCGGGCCCCTCGGGGGAGCCGGAGCGGATCCCGCCGCGCTTTCCGTGCCCACGGTGCTTCGGGGGGCACGGCCGGGACAGGGGGCACCGAGGGCGCAAATGCCGCGCAAACCGCGCGGGGGGCGCGCAGCTGCTGGCGCTGCTCTGGGGAGCCGGAATTGTGGGGGGAGCACGGAGCCCCCTCTCTTGCTGGGCAGCATCCCCGAGCTCGGCCGCCCGGCTGGGGAACGGGACCGGAGGCGGCTCCCGCTGCCTGGCCCGCCGGGACCGCGGGGGACAGCACGGGACGGTCCGTGCCCCCGGCCCGGGCTCGCCCTCTTGTCCCTTTTTGGGGCTCTCCATCCCCTCCCGGGGGTCTCATCCAGCTCCACAAAGCAGCGCAGCCGCTCCCGTCCCTCGGGCAGAAAAGGGGAACCCCCGGGGAAAGGCAGGATGTTTTTAGGGTCAGCAGCCGCGGGCTCTGCGCCTGGAGGATGGATAAACTCCAGCTCCGTTTTTTTTCCCAAACCGCGGGCTCAGTGAAGAGGAAGGATAAATATTGCCCGGGGCTGCAGCCCTGCGCGGCGGGAAAGCCAAGCAAGGACTCGCAAACCAGGAGGTATTTTCAAAGCAAACAGCTCAAAGGCGCTTCCTGCGTGTAGGCAGGGACAGGGTTGGCTGTCGAAGGTTGGGGGAAGGTGCCATGGGATGCTCCCCTTGCCCAAATCCCCCTTTCCAGCACACACCTGCAGACCAGGGGTAACCTCAGGCCCCCTGGCCTTGGAGCCCTACCCATTTCCCAAAAGGGAGAGAGGGACGAGGTTGGCAACAGGTGGGAGGTGGAAAGGAGGGATGGAGGGTGCTGAGGGCATCCCCCTGGAAATAACTCCCTGGCCAGCCGTCAGGTAGGAGCAGGGAGGCCCTGGAGCTGAGCCAGGCACAGGTTGCTGAGCTCTCCTCGATTAGGCTTGACCTCGCAGCAAGCTTTTCAGAGCAGAGCCAGCCCGGGGAGCAGCCTGAGGCTCTTTCTCAATAAGCTCTGCTTTGTGTTTCCACCGGCAGGAAGGAGTTAATTCACCCCCCCTCCACTCCCGTTCACCCCCCCAGGACAGATTTCACACTGTGTCCAGGTCAGCCAAAAAAGGGGAGGAAAGGGAACAGCAGAATGATTAATTCTACCTGCTTTTCCCATGAGTGATCACCTGCTCTCGGGGTCATGAATAGCAGGTAGCTCTCTCCGTCTCCAGCTCTGAGAGCCTCATTTGTTTGGTGACAGCTGAGTGACAAGACCTGAAATCCGAGCCCTCAACTTTGCCTGATGTGTGGATAAAACCCTGGATGTTCCCTCAAACATTTCAGGAAATGAAAGTTGTAACGCGATCCCTCGTGCGCCCACATCTCCCCCAGCAACACACAAAAGCTCAAAGGAACCTTCTCGGATTAAATTCAGCCTGGAGAGGATGGAAGGAAAATGGAGAGCAGGCTGAGAAAGCTGGAACTGGCAGGCTTTTCTTCAGCACTTATTGGAAATGTCTGTCCAAGGCAGGGATTTAGAAAGGTCACCCCCACCGCAAGCACTTCCTCCTCTGTCGGAGGCAGACGGGCAGCCCGGTGCTCCCCAGCCCATCCCCACCTTTGGGACAGCCTGGGGAGGCCTGTGGGGTGGCACTTGGATTCCCCAAGCAGGAAATTCAGTGTATAAAAGCAAATAGCCAAGGAGAAAGGCAGCCAGCCCCCTGCTCTCTCCTGGTTTAATCTCCTGGGTCGTGCTGTCCTGCCCACGAGCCACGGCTCTGCTCTGCCCTGTCCTGCTGCAGCTCCTGCCTCTCCCCTTCCCCAGCAGCCCCCCAGGTCCCACTCTCTGCCCCCACAATCCTTGGCCATGTGCTGGCCAATCCTCCACAGAAGCTGCTGGTGAGGAGTGGATGCTCGCTCAGCCCTTGGATTTAAATCCAACATTTCCAGGCCTGGCTCCTTAAAGCTTGCACATCCCCAGCTGCAATTCCAGGAGCCCAGAGCCGAGATGTGGCACGTTTGTGCTCTGAGTCTTCGCAAACCAGGCCTGAGCAGCCAGAAAGTCAGAGTTTCATTTTAAGCACACGGGTTTGGGAATGTCAGCACCTGGAATGAGTCCAGGTGTGTGGTGCTGTCAGGATTAGGCCAAGGCATCCCAACCCCCTCTCTCCTGGGGAGGTGGTTTGATGGAGCTGCCTGTCACTAGGCAGCCAGTGGCTGCTTCTGCTGTTATCCCACTATTTAACAATTGTTTAACTATTCCTGAAGTGCTTCAGGATCTGCAGGCTCTGTAAAAGAAACAGCGCACGCCCCGAGATAACTCTTCACCTCTGAGCTTCTCCCTTGCTCCTGCTTTTCTCCGCTCATGAATGCAGCTCATGAATGCTGCACAGGTGGAAAACCTCTCTGTCTGCCCACCCCATGTGCTTTGCTGTCAGTGATTTTACAAGGAAGGGCTTGCAGAGGGGGTGACACTGCTGGAGATCAGTCTCTGTGCAAGCAGCCTTCAGGGCAGGTGCTGCAGGCCTGCCCCGTGTCATGGACAGCAGCACAACACAGAATTTGCACCCCCTGGCTGTGGCAATGTGTGTCCAAGGATGGATTTTGCTGTTCCTGCTGGGGCTGAGGCTGTCAGGCTTTCTGAGGGCACCAGGTGCTGTGTGGGGAGGGCAGAGGTGGCGAGGCCGGATCTGCAGAGCTTGGGGGCAGAGCACAGAGAAACCTGAGACTCTGCCATCTTTCCCAGCTGCGTGTGGACACAGCTTTAAATATGGAAATGAAGGAAATTTTGCTTTAATCTTCAGGCAGAGAGAGCAAATTACCAGGCTGCCCAGGGGTTTTTAGTGCTCATCCCTCATTCGCCAGGCTGAGCCCCCATCCCATGCCATCCTGTCCGTCCTTCCAGCTGGGCTTTGCACCAAGTGCAGGAGCACTCCCTCTCTCCCTGTGCTTTGTAGCATTCATCCACATCTCCTCAAGTTTTAAACAGAGGCTGAACTTTCTCTGAAGCATATAATCCCGATCCTAATAATGAGGTTAAAGAGGCAGATTTAGTTCAATTACGGTTTCCTGTTTTCATTTGTCCGGTGCTTTTGGAAAATACCTCTGTGGGCAGAGAGGCTCCTTCTCATCCCAGTCTCAGCTTCTCATCCACAGCTCAGCTCTGCAGGGATAGAGATGCTCTGGTAACTGCTCAGACTGATGAATTTCAGCTGTGGTAGAAAAGCTATGGGAAATCCTGGTGCCTGCATCTCAGGATGGAAGAAAAGGGGGGAAACTCTTATTTTTCTGACTTCAGGATGGAAAAGCTTTTAAGGTAATAGCTGGAGCATGGACCAGCCCTGTTTTACAGGAGGGAAACTGAGACCTGGGGAGATGGCAGAGCTGCTGAAGGTCAGAGCAAGGGCAGGTGATGGGGTGGGGAGGGTGGCTGGCACTCTGCACTCCCACACTGCCTCCCTTTATTGCCATAATAAGTCACTGCATCTTATCATTATGTAACGCAATATTCCTAATACGAGACAAAACCAATTGACTAAAAAACAATGCCAAATGAGGCTTGTGGCTAACACTCCCTGAAGAAATTGTCTCTTTTCTAGAACTGAAAAGAAAAAACCCAACAGAAAAAACCCCACACCGAACAAACAAACAAACAAAAAAAAAATCCCAAGAAAATTAGAAACAATTGCAAAATGAAATCACATCTGCAAACTATCAGG
The DNA here is from genome assembly GCA_039654755.1 of Calcarius lapponicus. Lineage (NCBI taxonomy): Eukaryota > Metazoa > Chordata > Aves > Passeriformes > Fringillidae > Calcarius > Calcarius lapponicus. Next base: position 61,777,964 of record CM077468.1, on the reverse strand, counting down.
GTGTTTCTCCTGAGCCCCAAAGGGAGCCTGTGTCCCCCCAGCCCTGCTCCCCCTGCCCTGTGTGGGGTGCTGGGTGTCACAGGGACCTGCAGCTCTGTCCAGGAGGGCACAGGAGGGGGTTTTGTGGCAGTGCCAGGGCCGCTGGCAGACACAGCCTTGTGCAGCTTCACTCAGCAGAAGGGCAGCATCATCCTAGAGCAGATCAGAGACGTCTTTTAGGGAATTCAGATCTCTCTGGGAGAGATGGCAGGAAACATGAAGAGAAAAAGTTCAAGAGGGAAAGAACTCGGTTTATAAACTGCTGTTCCCTTCCTGGGAGCCCTCCTAGGCTGGGCAGAGGTGCTGGCACAAAGGAAGCGCAGAATTTACCAGGAATCCTGCCAGGGACTGCTTGGGTCTCCCCAGCTGCCCTCCCAGCAGGGCTTTGCTGCAGGAGCAGCAGCAAGGGGAGCAGGAGCTGGGAATGCTGTGCAGGAGCAGGAGCAGCACAAGGGGGAGCAGGAGCTGGGAATGCTGTGCAGGAGCAGCACCAAGGGGAGCAGGAGCTGGAAATGCTGTGCAGGAGCAGGAGCAGCACCAAGGGGAGCAGGAGCTGGGAATGCTGTGCAGGAGCAGCAGCAGCAAGGGGAGCAGGAGCTGGGAATGCTGTGCAGGAGCAGGAGCAGCACCAAGGGGAGCAGGAGCTGGGAATGCTGTGCAGGAGCACCAGTGCCCATTGCTGGGACAGCCCCAGCTGGACCTGCCACCCTTGTTACTCTGTCATCTGCCACCCTTGTGTGCTGGATCTGCTCCTGAGCCCTCCAGGCCCCAAGGGTGACTTGGGCTGGGTTCAAAAAGCCCTCAGGAGGGCAAAGGCAAAGCAGGGCTTGAAGATGGGGAACTGCAGGAGGCTTGCTCAGAGCCCCCCACCCCTGCTCTGCCTCTGAGCTCCTCAGCAGGGAGGGCTGGGCTGGGGGAGAGCTTCAGCAATGGGATTTTGGGGCTCTCTGCTGGCCTGTGTGACTGCATCACCCCACAGGAGCCTGGGGACAGTGGTGTGGCCGAAGCCTGTGATGGTCATGGTGAGGATGGCCAGCAGCTGCTCACCCCAGCGCCCCACTCCAGCCTGCTCCCACTCAGGGCTGAACTCAAGCCTAGCTGGGAGGTTTTTAGGATGGAGGAGAAGCAAGCCCCCACATGGTGATGACTGTCAGGGAGGTGTTGAGCACCTTGATCCCCACCAAATGTCCAACCAGCTCATCAGAGTGGTCCCTTGTAGTTTATGGATGTGTTGAATTTGCTGATCCACCCTAGATAAGAAAAAGAGGGGATGTTGCATGATCTGAAGGCAGCAGTACAAGGGGGATTTGTTAAAATCCTCCAAACCAGAAGGAGAAGAGGCAAAAGGAGCCAAATCTGTGAATAGGACTGAGACATAACACATCCCCAGCAAAAGGGGAGAGCAAGGTGGACACCACAATGGCTCTGCAGCAGCTGCAGGGTCAACTTCAAACCTAAAACACATTTTGTGCCACTCTTTCCAAGACTCGTGGAACTACAGCAGTGCTGCCACAAATTCCCTGCCACTAACACCCCTCCTGACCCTGGAGAAAATGATCTTCCCTCTCCTTTCTGCAGCAAGGAAATGTTTTATTTAGGAAACTGCTAAAGGATTAAAGTCTTGGGGACAAGATACTGAAAAACAGAGAGAGGAGAGGAGAGGAGAGGAGAGGAGAGGAGAGGAGAGGAGAGGAGAGGAGAGGAGAGGAGAGGAGAGGAGAGGAGGAGAGGAGAGGAGAGGAGAGGAGAGGAGAGGAGAGGAGAGAAGAGAAGAGAGAGAAGAGAAGAGAAGAAGAGAAGAGAAGAGAAGAGAAGAGAAGAGAAGAGAAGAGAAGAGAAGAGAAGAGAAGAGAAGAGAAGAGAAGAGAAGAGAAGAGAAGAGAAGAGAAGAGAAAGAAGAGAAGAGAAGAGAAGAGAAGAGAAGAGAAGAGAAGAGAAGAGAAGAGAAGAGGTCACAGCAAATGAAGTAGAGACAATTGTGGAGGAGAAAGAGATGGAGTTTTGTTTCCTAAAGGACAAACCCTGACTTGCACGGTGATTTTTTTTTGTGCCATGCCCCAGCAACCTCCCAGAAACCCAGCAAGGGCGTCTCAGGGGTGCACTCAGCCCCTGCCACTGCCACAGGAGGGGCTGTCCTGGCACAGAGCACGGCATGGATGGGGTGGCACTGCAGGATGGGCTGTCCCTGCGTGCCCTGAGTGCGGGTCTGCATCCCCTGGGATGCTCCGGATGATGTTTTGTGGGCTTGGCTTTGCTCAGGACGCCTCTCTGCCCTCATCCCTGTGCTCTGCCGGGGTTCTGTAGCCGCAGCTCTTCCCTGGTGGAGGCAGGGAAAGGGAATATCCTGAATATTACAGATCTCCTCCTGCCTGTGCGAGCGGGGGGAGCAGGTGCCAGGTTCGGAAGAGGAGCTGGCAGGAGGGGAAGAGGCCAAGATGGGCGTGCCAGGGAGGGGGAAATCACATCCATCCCAAACAGGGGCCCGTCCCATCCTCGAACAGAGCAGGACCATAAGGAGATGGGGGAAAAAACAAACAAACAAACAAAAAAAAAAAAAAAAAACCCTTATTTGCAAGAAATCTCTCAAGGCACCATGCAAGGGGGTTGGGTGCTGAGGCCAGATTTAAAGAGAACCTCCTGCCCAGCGATCCGTGAGGGAGGCTCGGGCGCCCAAACAATGAGCAGGGGAAGGAAAGCTGCAACGATGGTCACCAGGAGAACCTGAAACCCGCGGCGGGGAAAACAAATAAACCTTTGGCAAAGGGAGCGGAGCCCCGCGCTTGTGCAAGCCCGGCCCGGGGCTCCTATCTCCGCGCACGATCTGCCCCGATAAGATTGTTCCCGGCTGAAAATGGAAACCGCAGGGATTCCAGCCGGAGTCGGATTGTCCACCTGGACACCGGGGGCACTTTCATGTGGCGATATAATGGCGGGCTATTCAGCTGGAATGAGCGAGGGGAGGGATGGGGCAGCGATGCCGGGGGGCGAGGTGTCCCCAGGGCGCGGCGATTGTTTTGCCCGGAGCCGTGGTGGAAAAGCGACGGGCTCTGCTCCAAACCCCGCTGGTTTTCAGTGAGAACAGCTTGGGGGGTTTTTTAGGGTCCGGGGAGTTGCGGTGGGCGGCTCTGGTGCGATAAAGCCTCCAATGAGAGTCTCATGAGCCCCGCTGGAAGCGGCCGTCGCCGCTTTCGGGGTGTTTTGGGTGGAGCGGCAGATGATGAATGGCTCCGCTGAGTGGGAGGCAGAACGCATAAACATCTCCCATACACATCCATGTACCCAGAGAGATAAATGCGCCTGATAGAGCCGCGGTGCGCAACAACGCACCCGATAAGCCGCTCCCAGGAGCGAGATGTGCAGGATTAGATCCTTGTTTGCAGCTCAAAAGTAGATTTTTAGCGGGTTTTGTCTCCATTGTGGTTCTAAAAGCCCTGTGTTGTGCCTCGGCACCCGGCTGATTAGATCCCACCTGCTCTGAATGTCAGTCCTTTTCTCAAGAAAAATCTGGGAAAAATTGCAGCAAGGGATTGCTCGGTGATGCTGGAAATGGAACCGCCCTTCACTCGGATGGGAGCGGGATGCTCGGATCCTGTGCCCTGAAGCACAGCCAGGACAATACTTGACCACCTGAAAGAGCATTTGTGTTTGTTTTTAAGCGTTTAGCACCCTGTACTGGACTGTTCACAAGCTTTAAATGCTGCCGAGTGAACACGTACAGCAGAAATGTCAGCTGGGGGGGGTGGATGAGGCAGGCTGGGGAGTCGGGCTCCCAACGTGTTAAGTTCCTGCACCAAGGGCAAAAATCCTGGTGAAAAGCAGTTCCAAGCGCTACGTGTGCTCCTATGACTCCCTCAGTTGCTGCAGCTTCACAATTGGCATTTTCCAGGGGAATTTGTGGCTTTCTGTCTCCCTGCTGCAGGAAAAACCGTGTGAGCCAGGCAGGGAGCTGCACATGAGGTATCATCACCTCAACAGACAGACCTGGCTGAAAAATGAAAAACAGCCAGTGCTCCCCCTGCTCTGACATCTCATCCTCAGCTCCCTCCAGCTACAGCAATCCTGCTATAAAAGAGAAATCTGTGCAAAACTGAGCTTGCAGATGGGAGATGTCCCTTTAATCTTGTGTTCCCAGGGCCACTGCCAGCCCAGGAAAGGCTGCATGTGCAAACAGACACACAGAAACTCACTCACACACACACACACACACACACACACACACACACACACAAACTCACACACACAGTTTTTTGGGTGACTGATGAGAAACCAAACCCTTTTGTCCTGCCCATGGGCAGCGTGTCCTGCAGTGGCCATCCTTCTCCGGGGCTTGGTGCTCCTGGCAAAGCCGATGTGAAATGAAAATGCCTGTAATTTTCTGAAATTCCTTAATCCTGCTCATTTTCTCCCTTTCCCTGAGAGCTCGGAAGCCGCAGTGGTCTCCTCGAGCCCACCCACCAATTACAAGACATGAGCTCAGCCCGCTGCTGGCCAGAAACAACATCCCAGGAGCAACCAGCAGGAACCAGCCCCGAGCCCTGGCAGAAAGCTGCCTGGGAGGCTGTCACCAAGGGCTTGGCAGCGGCACACCAGCCAAATCACAGCGAGGGAAAAAGGAAAATATCCCGTTTTCCTTCCTGCCTTTCCTAGAGCCACTGCCTGGCTGCTGCAATGTCTGTGTGCCACTTGTCTGTCTCACCCCACGATGCTTCTTTAGGTCTCCATCTATCTGGCTGCCAATTTTTTAAACCAAATTTGACCCATTTATCTTTCCAATTTGCTTGAGAAGGTCAAGCCCTTCAGCAGTGCTGGGGAGAATGGGGGTTTCCAGCAGGAGGGTGGCATCTAGCAGGAAAAATCTTCTCCCTTGGAGAAATTAGATCAGACAGAGCCCCGAGGAAGCTGAGCTAAAAATAAAGGCTGAACTCACAGAGGAGTTATAGGATGGGAACAGAGGCTGTGGTGCATCCCTGGTTTTATTCTTAGCAGGCACAACTGGAGGGATGGGTATAAATTTACCGGCATAAATCAGTACAGTTAATGGAGGGATGCTGGGTTTTCCTTACATGCTGTGCTCACATTCACAGTCTTACAGCAAATCGGGTTCTTTGCCTAAATCCCCCAGGTTTGCAGTGGCTTGTGATTGCACTTTATCCAAGCTGCCTCGATTTCATGGGCTGCTTCCCTCCTCCTGCTTTCCCCGTGCACAAGCAACGTTCAGCCTCCTGCATCCCAAAAAACCAGAGCTGCCAGAGAGAGGATGAGGCTTCTCTGCTCCAGCCCTCATCCCTGCACCAAAACCTCACCGTGCACAGGATTCCCTGGACACCCTGCTCTGGCATGGCTCAGAAATAACACCCCAAATTCCAGTGCTTGGAATTTCACCGGGTGAAACCATGGAGGGTGGTGGGGTCCCAGCTGGGGGATGCACTGTGGAGTGCCAGGGAGGATTCTGTGCCTGAGTGCTGAGCTGGGAGTGGGAACGTGGGAGTGCAGGGCTGAGAATAGAGGAGAGGGAACGCAGGAGTGGGAATGCAGGAGTGGGAATGCAGGAGTGGGAATGCAGGAGTGGGAATGCAGGAGTGGGAATGCAGGAGTGGGAATTCAGGAGTGGGAATAAAGGAGTGGGAGTGAAGGATTGGGAGTGCAGGAGTGGGAGTGCAGAAGTGGGAGTGCAGGAGTGGGAATACAGGGAGTGGGAGCGAAGGATTGGGAATACAGGAGTGGGAATAGAGGAATGGGAGTGCAGGAGTGGGAATATAGGAGTGGTAATGCAGGAATTGGAGTGCAGGAGTGGGAATAGAGGAGTGGGAATGCAGGGGTGGGAATACAGGAGTGGGAATGCAGGAATGGGAATAGAGGAGTGGGAATACAGGAATGGGAATAGAGGAGTGGGAATACAGGGGTGGGAATTCGGGAGTGAGAATACAGGAATGGGAGTGCTGGAGTGGGAATATAGGAGTAGGAATACAGGAATTGGAGTGCAGGAGTGGGAATAAAGGAGTGGGAATGCAGGAGTGGGAATAGAGGAGTGGGAATAGAGGAGTGGGAATACAGGAATAGGAACACAGGAATGGGAATAGAAGAGTGGGAGTCCAGGAGTGGGAATACAGGGGTGGGAGAGTGTGTGACTGGAGGAATGGGAATAGAGGAGTGGGAGTGCAGGAGTGGGAATACAGGAATGGGAATAGAGGGGTGGGAATAGAGGAGAGGGAGTGCAGGAGTGGGGATACAGGGGTGGGAATACAGGGGCGGGAGTGCGTGTGACTGCAGGAATGGGTCTGGGGATGTGGGAGCAGCCGGTTCCTGGGGCTGCAGTGCCACCTGCTGTCACCGCGGGCTGCCCGGGCACAGCCCCGCCGAGCCCCCGCCTCCCCACGGCTGGAAAAATGAAAAGTGAAGCCAGAAAAGGAAAGCCAGCGAGGAAAAGGCAGCGCTGGGTCACAGGGGTGGAGTGAGATGAGCCCGAGGGACTCAGGGACACAGGGACACCCGTGGGCACAGGAACACCCGTGGGCACAGGAACACCCGTGGACAGGGACATCCATGGGGACAGGGACATCCATGGGGACAGGGACACCCGTGGGCACAGGGACACCCGTGGGCAGGGACATCCATGGGCACAGGGACACCCGTGGGCACAGGGACATCCATGGGCAGGGACATCCGTGGGCACAGGGACATCCATGGGCACAGGGACATCCATGGACAGGGACATCCATGGACAGGGACATCCATGGGCACAGGGACATCCATGGACACAGGGACATCCATGGACAGGGACACCCATGGGCACAGGGACATCCATGGACAGGGACACCCGTGGGCACAGGGACATCCTGTTGTCCCAGCACCCCAGGTGGAAAAGCACCCTGCAGGAATTCTCTCTTATCTCCTTCTGGCTGGTCAGACATGATATTTTCCTTCCTTCTCTGCTTGACTGTGTCCTTCAGGAGCTTTACCCTGAATTATCACCACTTCTTGCTGGCCCTGTGAAAAGCCTGGAATTTCCCCCGTGTCCATGCGGGGTGGCTCAGAGCAGCTGCTCACTCCCACCTCTCCAATTCAGCCTAAAAATCCAAGTGGCCCTTCCTGGGTCACCCATCATCAACAGAGGGAGATTTAGATTGGATATTAGAAAGAAATTCTTTACTGTGAGGGTGGTGGGGCCCTGGCAGAGGTTGCCCACAGGAGCTGTGGATGTCCCACTCCTGGAAATGTTCCAGGCCAGGTTGGATGGGGCTTGGAAGAACCTGGGATAGTGGAAGGTGTCCCTGCCCATGGCAGGGGGTTGGAACTTGATCACCTTTAAGGTGCCTCCCAACCCAAACCCTTCTGTGATTCTTTAATCATTACTGTTAACCCCTCAGTGAGAGCTCGTGGTCTACAGAAAAGCCAAAAAGAGTTGCCATTGCCTCCATTTATGTTGAAAAAAAATGACAGAAACCGAAAGAAAAAATAAAAAATTGAAAAGAAAAAAGAAAAAAAAAAAAAAAAAGGGAGCAGAGTTATCCTAGTTGCTGAAAATTGAGCATTAGGGAAAAAAAAGAAATGCTCATGAAAGCCAGATCCAGACCGGCTGGGCAGCTTTCAGGAACAACAACAATTAAGTTTGGAGGAAACCAGATACTCGCCATGAAAATTTGCAATTCTTTGTTGAACAAATGTTTCCATGGAAAAGCTCTGTTTACCCTTCCCTCGTGCTGTCAGCTCCTGGGCTGGATGCTGAGCAGCTGGGCAGGCAATGCCCAGAGCACCCGGCAGAGCTGGGACAGAGCACCGAGCCCGAGTTTGCCTGTTTAATCCTCTGCCTGTGTGGGTGAGTGCATGAAATGCATTGATTCCTCACAGGCAGCCCAGTTTTGGGAAGGAGGGATGCAAGGGGCTGATCCCTGAGCAGGAGCAGGGACTGGGATGGGCAGGGCCCATTTTAGGAGAAACCTGCTGGAAAACCTCACCACATCCAGCCTTGGTGTCTGGAATCTCATGGACAAAACAATGAGACTTTTAGGAGGGAAAACCTCATCTTTAATAGATTGGATTCACACTCAAATTACCCAATTTCCTTTTTTTTTTTTCTCTCAGCACAGACACAAAGCAGCAGCACATTTCCACATTCCCTGCCCTCCCATGCTGGGATCCAGGCAGGAATTGCCGGGTGCAGCTTTCCCTGCAATCCCATCCCGGGATCCAGGCAGGAATTGCCGGGTGCAGCTTTCCCTGCAGTCCCATGCTGGGATCCAGGCAGGAATTGCCGGGTGCAGCTTTCCCTGCAATCCCATCCGGATCCAGGCAGGAATTGTTGGGTGCAGCTTTCCCTGCAATCCCATCCGGATCCAGGCAGGAATTGCCGGGTGCAGCTTTCCCTGCAATCCCACCCCCAGATCCGGGCAGGAATTGCCGGGTGCAGCTTTCCCTGCAATCCCATCCGGATCCAGGCAGGAATTGCCGGGTGCAGCTTTCCCTGCAATCCCATCCCAGGATCCGGGCAGGAATTGCCGGGTGCAGCTTTCCCTGCAATCCCGGATCCAGGCAGGAATTGCCGGGTGCAGCTTTCCCTGCAATCCCGGATCCAGGCAGGAATTGCCGGGTGCAGCTTTCCCTGCAATCCCGGATCCAGGCAGGAATTGTCGGGTGCAGCTTTCCCTGCAATCCCATCCTGGGATCCAGGCAGGAATTACCGGGTGCAGCTTTCCCTGCAATCCCATCCTCAGATCCAGGCAGGAATTGCCGGGTGCAGCTTTCCCTGCAATCCCATCCAGGCAGGAATTGCCGGGTGCAGCTTTCCCTGCAATCCCACCCCCAGATCCGGGCAGGAATTGCCGGGTGCAGCTTTCCCTGCAATCCCATCCCGGATCCGGGCAGGAATTGCCGGGTGCAGCTTTCAGAGCCAGGGAGGTGCCGCCGTTTCCTTCCAGCCCCGTTGGGGAGCGGCTGCATCCCAAACCCTGCACTTGGACCCAGAAAAAAAGGAAGGGGGAAAGCAAAATCAGGGGGAAAGTAAAAACAAGAGGAACGTAAAAACATGGGAAACTTGGCTGTGGCTGCTCCTTTCGCCGGCTCCTTGCTCTGGGTGTGCGGGGCTGCTCTGCTCTCGGCTGTTCTGGCTCCTGGGGAGCTGGAAAGGAGCCAGGCAGAGGCTGGATCCAGCCCGTGCTGCCAGGGGTGGGAAGCAGGGCAGTCATGGACGGGCTCACCATCTCCTGTGCCCCCAGGGAGGAGCCCGGGTGCTGCTGCCCTGCTGGGTGCAACCTGCACCCCCATCAAACCATTAAAAACCCATCTATTGGTTCTCATTCCCTGAACCTCCCAGGCCCAGGTCATACAAAATCAGTAGGGGAAAATATTTGGAATTAGTTCACAGAGGGAAGGCTGTGCAGGACAGGCTCTCAGGTGGACACCCACTCAGTGATGATTTGTGCGTCCCATTCCTGCACAGGAAAGAGTTTTGGAGCCTTCACTGCCCTTTGAGCATCTGACTCTTAGGGCTGGTGCATCACATGCTGCTCTTGGCCGCATCCCTCTCTTCCCTGTCCGGTTGCTGTTCTCCCTGGATTGCTGGGAGCCTTTTCCTGCTGCTCCACAGCCCTCAGCACTCCTGTTGGGGACTGTCCTCTGCTCTGTGCAGCTCCAGCTCTGGTTTCAGCGGGAGCCTGTCCTCAGCAGCTGCACCATTGTCATTTATGAGCTGTGCTGACAAACCCCAGCCAGGTCCCTGGTGGGGACGCGCCTTCATCCTCCCCCACACCCATCCTCATGCTCAAGTGTGCGTTTGGGGCTCGTCTGCCATTCAGGCTCTGTCTGCTCCTCTCCCCCTGAAGATGCAAAGCGCCTCTTCAGCCTGCCCAGCTCTGGCATTTCATCCCAACAGGCCGAGCATTCACTCCGTGCCAAACTGGCAGGTGGCTCGCTTTCCTGGCACGTGGCCTCCTTGGCTTTCCATCCTGACTGATTTCTTCTAATTTCATGCTTTTATTTTTCCTCACCTTTAAAATTCACCTTTGGTTCTGATTAGGTGGCTGTGGACTCGCAGCCCCTGGGCTTCCAGGGGAGGTTTGATGTGGTGGCTCTGGTGGCAGCAGAGCCCCAGCCCAGCTTATCTTGCCTTTGAGACAGGGGAACTGTGAGTCAGGGGCTCAGAGGTGGCCAAAGTGTTTTGTTTTCTTTTATTCCAGCATGCTCCCAGAGTTCCCTGGGTCCCACCACAGAAATGCCACCTGGAGGAGGTGCCAGGGTGAGGAGAGCACTGGGGACAGAGAAAGAAGATGGGGCAAGTTCCCAGCCCTGAGAAGGGGAATAATGGGGGCAGCCACAAAGGAAAAACAAATGTCTGAAATGTGAAGGAAGTTTTTTTATGCAGAGAAACCCCATGGTCAGCTTGGCTGTGGCATCCCAGGGGGAGATTTAAGCCCCCCTCTGATGGCTCCCTGCCTATCTCCAAACTGCTGAGGGTTTGTGAACCCTGTGCTCTCTGTCCACCTGGGACAGCCAAGCTCAGTCTGTCCTGCACAGCCTTCCCTCTGCCAGCTACTTCCTTGGGGGGGAAAAAAAAGAAAAAAATCTATTTTTTCCCCTACTGATTTTGTATGAATTGGGCCTGTGGGTTTCAGGGAATGGGAATCAACAAATGGGTTTTTAGTGGTTTGATTTTTAGTGGTTTCACCTCTGGATATAAATGCTGGAGCAAGTGAATGGCTCTGGGTTGACAGGATTTGCAGAGCCAGGTTGGGATTCCTGGGATTCCAGGGTTCCCTTCCTGGAAGGACATCACTGATTTGGGGACACCTCTTCTCCCCCCAGCCCTTGAGCAGATGTGGCCCCTGCCTCACACAGAGCATGGGCCAGCACAGAGGCAGGCTGGAGGGATGAACAACTTGTGCAGGGAGCTGGGGAGGGTTTGGGGTGGGACATCTGTCCCCGGGATGGCAGCTGCAGCAAACACTTCTGCCCCCAGGGGAGATGGGGCAGGGCTGAAGAGCAGCCTGCTGCCACCACTGCCACCCAAACAGCTCCTGGGAGACCCAGCCTTCCCCCTCCATCCTCCCCCACCTCAGGGAGGGAAGGCAGAGAGAGGAGAACCTGGCTCTGCCCCACCACAGCAAATCTGAGCCCTACACGCTCTGCCAGACCCCAAAATATCCCAGCCCCTCCGCCCTGCTGCTCTCCTTTCATTTTATTTTTAGATCTGTTGCTCCTGTTAGCTCTCTTCTATTTGTTTTTGGTTCTTATTATTCCTGGCTCCCCGCAGTGTTTTGCTTTCCCTCCTCAGCCCTCATCCGGATGTTTATTCTCCCTGCTTGTTTTTCTGCTTTCCCTGGCTGGAGCTGGGCAGAGATCTCTGTTTGGCCTGGGCAAGGGCTCTGATGGAGCTGGGCTGGGCCCAGACCATCATCTGGAGACCCCAGGCTGGTCCAGGAGGGGAGAAGCTTTGGGCAGTGGCTTTGCTCCAAGCAGGAATGGGGCTGGTGTAGGAATGTGGCAGCTCCTGTAGCGGGAGAGGTGGCAGCAGGGAGAAGAAAGAGGGGAAAAAAGGAGAAGGAAGTGGGGAAAAAGGAGAAGGAAGTGGGGAAAAAGGAGAAGGAAGTGGGGGGGAAAAGGAGAAGGAAGTGGGGGAAAAAGGAGAAGGAAGTGGGGGGAAAAGGAGAAGGAAGTGGGGGGAAAAGGAGAAGGAAGGGGGGGAAAAGGAGAGGGAAGTGGGGGAAAAGGAGAAGGAGGTGGGGAAAGGAGGAGAAAGAAGTGGGGAAAAAAGGAGAAAGAAGTGGGGAAAAAAGGAGAAAGAAGTGGGGAAAAAAGGAGAAGGAAGTGGGGAAAATGAGAAGGAAGTGGGGAATAAAGGAGTTATCCCATCTCTAAGGAACTCCAGGGGTCAGCAGTGGTGTACCCAAGGTGACAGAGAGGATCTCCAGCAGCCCTGGGAGCTGCCTTACCCACATCACCTCGTGGCCAGTGACATATTCCCCAGGCACCTGCACTCCAGTGGAGTCTTTTTTTGCCAGGGTTGGGATTAAATGCTTGAGATGGAATTTCTTGTTGGGACTCAGAGGTTTATCAGTTCTTATCTGTGTCACAGTCTCACAAACCCTGAGTTCTACAGCACTTCACTCTAACAAACTAAAAATGGAGCCCCATCTCTCTCTCTCCAAGGCCTTTTAAGGATAAACCCTTCAATTAAGAAATGACACCTAAATTATTTTTACTTTTAAGCCAATAACCAACCACCCCTGCCCCGCAATGAGGGCATTTTTACGGCTGTGCCTTGAGGTGTCTTGAAAACCAGGCTGGGCCAGACAGTGCCTCTGCCTACTAAAACCCAAAAAGTTTTCCTTTTGAGGATGAATACACCCAAATCTGGCTCTGTTTCTCCCATGCTCACCACTGTCCCATGCATGGATGTTTCTGTGCATCTTCTCTCTGCTCACCCAGAAGTGATTTTTAAGGTTTTTTTTTGGGCTCCAGCTGAGGCACATCCCCATGAGGGAGGTGGAAGGAGAAGTGTTGAAGATTGCAAGGCAAGATGTTTTCCATTACCATCTGTATGTCAGTTGGCTTTTGTCAGTGGGCAGTTTGCCTTATCTCTCTCTCTGAGTGCTCACAATCCCTCCTCCCTCAGGAGGGGACACCTGCTGATAACAGACATTGAATGTCACTGCATGGCTGATAAGAACTACAGCATCCCATTGGGAGATGTGAGCCCAGAGGGAGGAGCCAAGCATTCCTACCTGGATATAATCTGGAGATCCTGGAATAACTGCACAGCTTCTCCACTGGATTCCCCAGAGGAACAGCAGCTGCCTCTCCTTCCACTGGATCTTCAGAGGAAGAATTCATCCTTCTCTACAGGATCCCTGCTCCAGCAGAACCACCCCTGACACTGCAGGAGGGCTGAGCCACAATTCCAATGGGACTGCCACCAACACCCTGACCCACAGGGTGTCAGGTTGGGTTCTGACTCTGTCAGTGCTGTTCTAGTGTACTGCATTGTTTATTTTATCCTTTTATTTTCCCCTATTAAAGAACTGTTATTTCCTGCTCCCGTATTTTTTTTTTGCCTGAAAGCCCCTTAATTTAAAATTTATAGCAATTTGGAGGGGTGGGGAGGGTTTACATTCTCCGTTTCAGAGGAGGCTCCTGCCTTCCTTAGCAGACTCCTGTCTTTCCAAACCCAGACACAAAGTTTCTTCTACAGGCTGAGAACACATCAATGACTGGGGTCCATCACTGCCCCCCATTTGGGGGCATGGTCTGGAGGGAGATTTTGGGCAAACAGGTGGGTGCTAAGTGCACATTCCCTGTTGGAATGAGGTTTTGCCCTCAGTGCTGCCAGCAGGGTTACAATAATCCCTCCACCTCTGGCTTTTGCTTTATTTTCTGTCTCACTGGGAGGAAAAGTGAGGCAGGGTGAAAAAGGCACTGCAATATCTCACATCAAAGAGCCATGGTGGCTCTGGGTATTTTACTGCTGAATTGCAGATAAACACAGCACACACTGCATTTGCTGCCAGAAATGTCCTGATTCCCTTATTAAATTACTTATTCTAGTGCAAGGGCTCAGATTTTTATATATTTTATGCTATTGGTGATCCTCTGTGTTCCTGTTTCCATCCTTTCTGACAGTGAGAGCCACATGGCCATGGGGCAAGGAAGCTCCCAGCAAGGAGACACCCCCAGGTGGAGGATGGGATGAGGACATTCTCTGATCTGTAGGGATTTATTTGAAGAACAACTCAGTCATGAGACCAGTGCAATAATCTGGAGCAGCCTTCCACAGTTTTGGTAGAGTTACAGTGAAATTTGCATCTGAGACTTTAAAGGGCTGGTCTGGAGCTCTGCACGTGGGCACAGGGACTTTTTATTGCTCCACTTCAAAGAGGTTCAATAATGGGAACGTTCAGGTAGGGAAAAGTTCTTTCTTTCCATGTGCAAAAGCGTGCCAGAGGACACACAGGCATCCCTGCACACACAGACTTACAGGGCTCTGGAGAGAGTTAAAACAGAGCAGGCTGAGGAGTTTGCATCAAAAACAGTATTATTTTTGGAAGGGAAAGTCAGCTGACACAATGGCCCAAGCTGTCAGGATCTTTTAGTTTGGGGTGGGGGAGAAGGGGAAGAAATGAAAATGGAAAGCACTCAGTTGGCTGAAAGGAACCAAAACATGGGAATTTTGGATCAGTTCGAGGCCAAAGCCTGCAGGGCTGCATGAGAGGGGGAGTCTGGGTGCTGTGGACACCAAGGTCCCATCTCTGTGCACTCTGACCAGCCTCCCTTGGAGCATGGCCAGGGATGGGAGCCCCACTTGAGGGCTGGAGGGGGCTCCCCACTGGGTCTGTCCCCAAGGGCTGGGGCTCCTGGGGGTCACATCCAGCCTGAACTTGACTCAGCAGAAGAAATGTAAATGTTTCACTACACAGGCACTGAGTCCTGTCCCTCCTGCATCAAAACTTGGCAATAAATCCGAGTCGTCTGCATGTATGGGATTTTATTTCTGGATTTTTGATTCTACAGGCAGAGCTGATTCTTTGTAGCTTGCTTGCTGCTTGGGGTGAAAGCAAGTGTTAGAAAACCGTGGGAAATGTTTCATTCATGCTTTAACCTGGGGAAATTTGGGTCTTCTGCATTGAGAAAAAAGCCTCCTCTAGGGAACACACACACTGCAGGACATCTCTGGCAGCGTGCTCACAGACATCCCTCCCTGCCCTTCTTCAGGACAAAAAACCTCATTTATCTGATTCCCTGGTGTCTCTGCCATCCCTTTGGACTCCAGGCAGATGGGCACAGCCGTACATGCAGATATCCATCCCAAGGACCTGAATTTTCCCTTATCCCTGGGTGGGAATGCACTGACTGCCGTCACCCATTGCAGCTGAGGCTGCAAAGATACAGCCACACCTGCAGAGGATCATTTCTGAAAGCCTTATGTGTTTTGTTCTAATCTTTTCCTCCTCTGGTTTCCAACCCACCACTGTGGGGTTCAGCCCCTAAAAGGGCATCCCTGCATGCTGGCTCCATGGACACTTTGAGCCAAACAGGCTCCTCCATGGATGCTTCCCATCCTCCAGCAGGACCCACAGCTGTAGATGTCCCATGAAATTTTCATGTCCCAATTTTCATGCCCCAGTTTTCATGTCCTGCCTGCACAGGAGAGAGAGAGAGAGCCAGGACAGGCCTGAGGGCAGAGCCAGCCTCTCCTCCCAGGGTATTTTATTAAATGGAAATGAAGGAAGCGGTTCCAGGAGCCCTGTGCCAGACACGCTTGCGGAGGCTGGGGAAGCAACAGTGAAAGTTCTGTCTCTTCCTGCAAGCACAGTGGGGCTCTGGTCTGGTGAGGAGCACGGAGGCTGTGCCAGAATCCTTGGAAAAATATTCAAATGAAGTCTCAAAGAGGAGTGATGGTGCTGGAAATGGGCCTGGCAGTCTGTCCGGCTTGTGGTATGGCTGAGGTGGATGGGGTAACGTCCAGGCTCAGCTCCACACTTTGCTTTTGACCCCTTTTAATTGTAAAGAGAAATAAAATTATTCCTTATTGGCCTCTTCCACCTCATGTCTTTCCCTGCCCCTTTAAACATTCCCCAATTTTTACTGCATCTTTCCATCATTAACTCTTCGTTGGGATCTTGGGATCCTTCCCACCCTGCTTTACCTGGACAGCCATTTCTGGAGAGCTGGGGCTGGAGCTATTTCCTGCCAATTTTCTGCCAGGAAACCGGGGCCAAACCACTGCTCCTGCTCTGCTCTGGGTGCAGAGCCGTGCTGAGCCCGGCTACCCTGCCCCAGCTCATCCCAGGGATGCGGGGCTGGGTGAGCCTGGCTGGAGGCTCCTGCGGGGATGGCGCTGTGACCGGAGGAAGGGACAGAGACCAGATCCGGCTGTTCCCGGGGCTGGGCACAGCTCTGCGGGTGTCGGGGATCTTTTCCTGGCGTTTTGTCAGCAGCCCCTGCCCGGGGGCTCAGCCCAGCGCTCTCCTCTCCCCGCTGGGAACCGCAGCATCCTTCGCTGCCTGGGGCAGGGATTTCCATTGCCGGGGCTTTGGGCAAGCCCGGGAGGCAGCACTGGCCCCTCTGTGCCACCTCCGGGCTGGAGCTTCTGCCTGGGGCATTTCCCTGGGCCGGGACGTGTCTGGAGGGCTGTGGGATCTGTGCCCAGGTGCGGATGGGCAGGGCAGGAGCAGCGGCTGGAGCCGCCTGGCCTGGGCAGGGCAGCGGGGCTGGCACATCCCATATCCCAGCCTGGGACATTCCCCCTGTGCTGGCACATCCCATATCCCGGCCTGGGACATTCCCCCTGCCCTGGCACATCCCATATCCCAGCCTGGGACATTCCCCCTGCCCTGGCACATCCCATATCCCAGCCTGGGACATTCCCCCTGCCCTGGCACATTCCGTATCCCAGCCTGGGACATTCCCCCTGCCCTGGCACATCCCATATCCCAGCCTGGGACATTCCCTCTGTGCTGGCATATCCCATATCCCAGCCTGGGACATTCCCCCTGCCCTGGCACATCCCATATCCCAGCCTGGGACATTCCCTCTGCCCTGGCACATCCCTTATCCCAGCCTGGGACATTCCCCCTGCCCTGGCACATCCCATATCCCAGCCTGGGACATTTCCCCTGCCCTGGCACATCCCATATCCCAGCCTGGGACATTCCCCCTGCAGCTTTCTGGCCCAGAGACCCTCGGCTGTGCCTCGGGAGGGTGGGATTTGCTGGCAGGTGCTGGTGGGGCAGGATGTCCCCAGGCTGGTGCCACAGGGATTTGGGGAAGCAAACAAACTCCACAAGTTTTGTGGAAGTTGTAAAGCTGGCGTGTTTATTACAGCGCTGGATGCATGTGGGGATTGTTTCCCTTAACTGACATATGTACCTCTGGGAACTCCAGATCTTTTAAAATTACTTTTTCTAATCCATATGCATGTAATTTCACAATAGGTTTATATATATTTATTTTACTGATTTTGAGTTAAATTTGCTGCTAGTTTTTTATCAGGAAGAACTCCTGGCTCATCCTGCCCTGTCTCCCACAGCAGACTCTCTGTCTGTTTCAGAGTTCAAGGGAGCCTCCCTTATCTCTGTCCTGTGGTGGTGTTCACAGGGGTTCCCAGAAGAGGGAAGAGATGAGGACCTGACTCCACGTTTCAGAAGGCTGATTTATTACTTTATGATATATGTATTATATTAAAGCTATACTAAAAGAATAGAAGAAAGGATTTCATCAGAAGGCTTGAAAGGAAAGGAATGAAATGATAATAAATCTTGCAACTGACCAGAGAGTCTGAGCCAGCTGACTGTGATTGGCCATTAATTAGAAACCACCACATGAGACCAATCCCAGATGCACCTGTTGCATTCCACAGCAGCAGATAACCATTGTTTGCATTTTGTTCCTGAGGCCTCTCAGCTTCTCAGGAGGAGAAATCCTAGCAAAAGGATTTTTCATAAAATGTGTCTGTGACACATTGGTTTTTTGAGAGAACAGGCAGTCAGACCAAACAGCTGCGTTTGCAAGCTACAGACTTAATTCAAAGATGAACATTTCACCTAAATTAAAATGGATTTCTACTCTGGGAAATTTCCACTCTGTCTCAACAGTGCTGACCACACCAAGGAGATGTGGAGGTGACACCCAGCCCAGAGCAGTCTGACAGAGAGACTTTCCAACAGATGTTGTTTCAATAAACTGTTCTCGTCCCTTTCTGTAGATATACATGTTTTTGGGAAGCCTTTTTTCCAGGCTGGAACAGGTTCAAGAGAGAGGAGTCATGGAGATGTCAGCACAGAGCTGGCCATGGCCTCACCTGATGCCACCTAAGCCTTGGGGTGACAGCTTTGCCTGGAGCACATTTGCAAACACCCAGCAGCAGTCCCAGCACTGGTGAAATACAGAATTTCCCCCACATTTTCTCATTCCCATTGGCTGCCAAGGCCCAGGGACAGTCTGGTGCAGGCTGGTGTGGCATCACACACCAGTGTGCCACATTCCCCCTGTGCAGGACACACAGGGCAGGGATCAGTCCCACTTTAATTCCCCTGCAGAGGAGCATTGACACCCTCGGGACACAGCCAGCAGCACCTATGGGGGAGCAGCTGCTCTGAGTTTGCTGCTGTGAAAATGACACAGGAGGGACAAAACACAATTCCCTGGATCTCTGACAAATCCTTCTCTGGGAGATGAGCTCTGACCTACTTTGTGGTGCAGCCAGATGTTTAAATTTATGAATGCAGACATATTTCCCTCAGACCTGGGAAGGAATGTTGTATTGCTGCCCACCTATGTGGCCTCTTGGGCAGAGGAGCTGGATTTCACGGGAAAATACCATTTGTGGCTCAACCCTAAAGGTTTTTAAAGGAAAGGGAAACATGAGATCGTGCCATGCCTTTTCAAAGGCAATCCCAATGGTACAAACCAAGGAATGTTCAAGAGATAACATTTCTATCAAGCTGAAAACTGCTGCTAGGAAAGAATTCCTAACCTGACTTTTCAGAGGGTCACATTTTCACAGCTTTTTTCTTGGCACTGGTTATGACTCCTTCCCTGGGATTTCACACTTGTTGGTATCCAAACAGAAGTTTTGTGGTGCAGGACACAATTTAGCAGATATTTCCTCATTCTCTCAATAAATCCCTTTTTTCAAGCAGGCAAATGGCAGAGCAGCATCCCTGGGACCCCCCTCCCAAAGCAGTGGTGGAAAACAAGCACTATTTTACTGCTGCCCTCCTATGTGAGTTTTACTCCCTCAAAGTACCCCAGGTGGTAATACAAGTTGGCAAGAGCGCCTTGAAAGTGCCAATATCCTGAAATATGGCCTGGATATGAATCCCACTGATTGTATTTGATGTGGGTACCTGATTTAGGGTCATTTAATTTGCAGCTTTTACTGGTTTAGAAGTTGTTTTGATTTCTAAACTGTAAGCCAGTTTAGAACCAACATAAGGTGAAGACAAATTTAAATACAGAATAACGCACCAAGATAAATAATCTTTCTATTTATTTTCAGATTTTAAAGTAATTTTAAAAGAAAATTTTCAAATTTTTATTGTCCACACTTCCCAAATTGAAACAACATAAAGATGCTTGGATTGGGTATCAGAAGATGCTGATAGGGGCTGAAATCAGGGTATGTAGGCTTAAAGGAAGATATTCAGAAATATTTAAGGCACAAATTATGCAAATTTTGTATTTTGTGGGATGTCTGATGCTGTGTGATGTCAGGGAAAGGCTCTGCTTGTCTTTCAGAGAAGAGCCCCTCAGGCACTAATTTATCTGTCAGATTAGACAAAAGCTTTTCCTGCTGGAGGCAGTGAAGCAGGAGCCTGGTGAACCAAGGTAGAGGAAAATTCTTGACTTTGCTGTTGTCCAGATTCAACATGAAGAAGGAGTTCCCTCTGGCATCCTCCAATAAATCCATAAATTCAATAAATCCTCTGCAGTCTGCTGGCAAGGATGCTCTGCTGGTAGCGATGCATTTGGAGTCCTTACAGCAGCAGTGGATAGGGCATGCCCAGATCCTCTTTTCTGGGTGTTTTTTATGAGCACAAAACACCTGTAAGTCCATTTAATAAGGACTTTGATCCTGTCCAGGTGCTAAAATGTCAAGGGCACACCTGGACACATGAGAATTACCTGGTTACCCCTTTCCTTGGGAGAGCATTTGTCCTGGGCAGGCTTGGCCAGCAGTGCAATCATGGAGGATTTTCTGTACCAGACAACCTGGGCAGGAACTTTCACCTTTCTGGCTGGCTGGCTGCTGAGCTGGAATGAACTTGCCCTGCACTTTTGGGTTTACACACCTAAAGCTTGTCCAAGGCTCACTCCAGCTCTCTCCATCCCTTTAGAGCAGCTGCTTTTCCTGCTGCTCCTCTTGCCACAGGAGGATGGAGCACTCACAAGCCCAACAGCTGATCTGTTTTCCCCTGACTGTGTCATTTGATGTGACACAAGACTCAGGATCCTCCTGTCACCTCTTGCCACTGCTGTGGTGACAGCACAAGTGACACTCAATGCCAGGAGACGCCTGGGCTGCCCTGGCACAGGAGGATCCTCATCCCTCCAGGCTTTTCTGGGCATACCTGAGCCTCAAGGAGATCAGCTGCACTCAGCCTCACCCCAAAATATTCCCCAGGCACCTGCACTCCAATGGAGTCTTCACTTCTTTTTTGCCAAGGTTGGGATTAAATGCTTGAGATGGAATTTCTTGTTGGGACTCAGAGGTTTATCAGTTCTTATCTATGTCACAGTCTCACAAACCCTGAGTTCTACAGCACTTCACTCTAACAAACTAAAAATGGAGCCCCATCTCTCTCTCTACAAGGCCTTTTAAGGATAAACTCTTCGATTAAGAAATGAAACTTAATTACTTTTACTTTTAACCCAATAACCAACCACCCCTGCCCGCAATGGGGACTTTTCTGTCCAATTACACAAAACCACCCAAACCCATGGAGAAGAAGGTGAAGAAGAAGGACCAGCCTCTGCCCTAAAGTGGAAAACTTAAAGGTCTTAGAATATAGTAATATATATAAAGCAAGATGGAGGTTTTAGGGTGGAAGATATATATATATATATATATATATATATATATAAAATATATTTAGATATTTAGATATATAGTAATATATATAGTAATATATATAATACTAATATATAAAATATATAAAAATATATTATAATATATGTAGTAATATATATAATAGTAATATATAAAATATATAAAAATATAATTATATATTTTTATATAAATATATATTTATATATATAAATAGTATTATATATAAGTATATACTATATATATTTTTTATATATACACAATATATAAAAATATATATTGTATATATTATATTATATTATATTATATTATATTATATTATATTATATATATTATATATAATATAATATACAATATATATATATTGTGGGTGTGGAGTTTGAAAAGATATATATTTTTATATCTTTTATATATATATATTCAAACTCCACACCCACAATCCCAGTTCTATCATGCAATTTTTGAAGCCTTTTCCACGGCCTCAGGTCAATGCGGGTTCTCTAGGAGGTCAGTGCCTGCCAGCACAGAAAATCTGAAATTCTCAGCATCCAGGGCTCCACCGCTGCAGCCCCCAGCGCCGTCCCTCGGTGACACGGGCGCAGGTGCCAGCAGGACAGCGACGTTTCCACAAGGTGGCATCAAAAGACCTGGGCTTCCTCTGGCAGGGCTCAGATCCCGCAGGATTTGGGGTTTTCCAGGGATGTCTCGGAACGCGCTGCACTCAGAGCCCTCTCTGGGGTCAGGGAAGAGGGGAGGATGTGGGATTTGTCCTTTAGGGTCAGACACACACCTTACACACACTGACACACACTGACACACACTGACACACACCTGACACACACTGACACACACCTTACACACACCACTGCCCTCCTGGGGCTCCGGGGTGTTTGCCCATCAAATCTCGTCAGGACACACTGGGGGACCACTGAGGGAATCAGTGCGCTCCCCTCCGTGCAAAACATCTGCAGTACTTTGGAGGAGAGGGGAAAGGAGCAGAGAGCAATGGGGAGAGGCAGCAGGTACCAAAACCCCTAGGAAAGAGTGACCTCCTGGCTTGACCCAGGACTGGTGTGTCCAGATGAGTCAGGTTTGTTTTGTACAGGGCAGCAGAGCCAGAGAGAACCCCCGGGGAGGGGGGAGCACCAAACGCAGCCTGTGAGTGAACCCAGAGATGCTTCTTTCCACAACCCCGTGGTTTTATTCACCAGGCTGGAGGGTGAGGTTTGCCAGCCCTCATCCCACTGATGTCACCCCTGGGGTGTGCCTGAGCTCCTGCTGAGCTTTTTGGGGGTGACACCCAGTTCTTCACCTCTCTGGGGTGGCCCTGGTGAGCCCTGGCTGGGCTCAGCACTGAGAGGAGCCTCAGCAGGATGGGATGGGACCCTGAGTGAGAGAATTTGAGCAAACACAAACACAGCTCTGTGGTTTGCTGTGCTGGGACTGCTTTGGCAAGAGGCAGACTCCAGTGGGACTATTAAACCATTACAGCCCTCGGAAAGACTACAAGCCAAACCAAAAAAATGCCAAGTGGGTGACCTTGGGGCAGAAGCAGGAAAGGGGAATCAGGAGGAGGCTGTGAGCCACAGTGATTGTCAGACACGGGATCAGATGGAATTACTGCAGGCTCTGAGGAGCTGCAGTGCAGCAACATTGCAGGCTGCAATATTTACACTGTGTTTTCCACTCCTGCCATAATCAGTGTGTCCTTCTGTGGGAACCCAGGAGATGCCCTGTGGGTCAGTGTGCAGGGGTGGTGGTTTGCTTTTTGAAATATTTTTATATTTTATATGAAAACGTTACGGTTTATATTTAAAATAGCTTTACACTTGCAAAAAAAATGAGTCTGATAATGTTAATTAAGCAGTGAATAAAGGCAGAGCTGCATCCCACAGTGGAACAGGAAAGCAGGAAAGGGGAATCATGGGGAGGCTGCATCCCACAGGCCAGACATGGGCTCAGGTCAGCAGCATTACTGCAGGCTCTGCAGCCATGCAGAATTACTGCAGGCTCTGAGGAGCTGCAGTGCAGCAACATTGCAGGCTGCAATAGTTAACAATGTGTTTAATAACAATGTGTTTTCCACTGTTGCCATGCTCAGTGTGTCCTCCTGTGGGAACCCAGGAGAAGCTGCCCTGTGGATCTGTGTGCAGGGGTGGTGGTGCTGGCAGTGTGTCGGTTTGCTTTTTGAAATATTTTTAGATTTTATATTAAAATATTACATTTTATATTTAAAATATTTTTACACTTGCAAAAAAAAAAAAAAAAAAAAAAAAAAGAGTCTGATAATGCAAATTAAGCAGTGAATAAAGGCAGAGCTGAGCAGTTGGTGCCTGGAGGCTCCTGGCTCACACGGTGGAGCTGTTGCTCCAGGAGCTGTGGAAGATTCCTTGTGAAGGCTGACCTAGAACAGAGGCTGGACAGAGCTAAAGAGTAGAGCAGGGATTTATTAAAAGGCCTCAAAGGATCCACCTTGGGCAGCACAAGAGCCCTGCCAGGGCTACACCCAAAATAAACCAAAATGGTCACAACCGGTCACAGCATCTCACTTTAATAACTTCTGGTCCATTTGCATATTGGAGTTAATTGTCCAATTACAGCTTTAGGTTATGGAATCCCATCTCCTTCTTGTTTTTCTCTCTTCATTCCACCTTTGTTTACACTCTTGGGCCTGAAATTTGAGTGGTTGTCCTTGGTCCCCAGCTAGAGCAGGAATTGTTTTGTCCAGCTACTCAGTGAAGAGAGCTCACCATCCCTTAATATGAAGCACAGAAGTACACACTAAAGCAGCACAGAATCTGAAAAATAGAAAAGCCAAAACCTGAGGCATCATTTCCCCCCTTTAGAGGCTCAAAAGGCCTTTACCTTGTCAAGTCTCTATTCTAAATATCTACTAACAATAGGTAGTGCCCTGAGCCCTGCCCTGACCCCCATCCCGACAGCCAAGATCTCACTTTTCTCTCAAAAGGTCAGAATTTGGCTGTGGGACACAACAGCAAGCACAGGTGTACCCAAACCACCACCCAAATTTAAGTTTTTTTTAACAAGGGGCTGAGTTAACAGGAGAGGCTTTAGTGAGGCAGAGGGGGTTGAAGTGGGAACTGGAGGTCAGGTCTCACCCAGAACTCTGCCTCAGGTATACTTGGACCTGTTGGAAAGGCCACAGAGATGCTCAGAGGGCTGGAGCTGCTCTCCTGTGGGGACAGGTGAGAGAGCTGGGGATGTTCAGCCTGGAGAAGGGAAGGGGAGACCTCATGGGAGCCTTCCAACACCTAGAGTGGGCTTATAATAAAGTGGGAAAATGACTTCTTACACAAGCAGGTAGTGACAGGAACAGAGGGAGTAGTTTTAAATGAGAAGAGAATTAGAACTAAAATACATCTATATTAGAGATTAGGAAGAAATTCTTCCCTGGGGGTGGTGAGGCCCTGGCACAGGTTGCCAAAAGAAGCTGTGGCTGCCCCATCCCTGGAAGTGTTCAAGGTCAGGTTGGATGGGGCTTGGAGCAACCTGGTCTGGTGGAAGGTGTCCCTGACAGGGGGCTTGGGACAAAATAGTCCTCAATATCCCTTTCAATCCAAATGACTGCCATTCTATGATAATTCTATTACTATCTAGTAAAAAAAAAAAAATACTACTGAGAGAAAAATAAAATTTAAAAAATCCCAACAGTTCCAGCCACTCCTCGAGCCCTCCTGATGGGCTCCCTTCCCTGAGCACAGGGACCTTGTGTCCTGCTGCCTGTCCCTGCTGCCACCCTCAGTGGCCCAGGCCTCGAGCAGCTCAGGATGGGTACAGGGAGTGTTTGTGTGGCTGATCTGAGCAGGGATGGTCGGGGCCAGCCTGGGGAGCCCAGCCTGGACACCCAGGCAGCTCCAGAGCCTGACACTGCACAGGGGACACAGACACAGCCCTGCTCATCCTCTGTCAGGACCCAGGACATCCCTCTGGCTGTCCTGAGCAGCCAAGACCCTGCCAGGGGGCTCACAGACCCTGGCACAGAGCTCAAGATGCCCCTGTGGTTTTGATTATGACCCATGGAGCAAGTTACCGACCTTAGATGAAGATCTGCAAGCCACAACAGTTTAGACAGAATAATAGTGAAGTTATCACAGGGTGGAAAAGTAGATTTTAGAGTTTCTGGTATGGGGGTTCAGGGGGCAAGATGGAGGGATCTGGGTGTGTCCAGCCTTTCTCCTTCTTCTTCTTGGCCTCCATCTTCTGGGTGATGTTGGCACTTACGGATTGGTTTAGAGTAGAAGCTCACTGTCTAACACAGGTGATGGGTATTGGAAAGTAATTGTAAACATTGTACACGTGGTTTTTAGTATAAAGACATAACACTGCCCTGGGGGCAGGCAGAGTGCCTGGAGATGTCCTGCTGGACGGACCTCGGCAGGACAAGAGAAAATATTTTATAGATAAGGAACAATAAACAACCTTGAGACCAAGAAATGAAGAGCTCTGACTCCTTCTTCAAGCACCAGGCTGGGAACAGAGACTTTCCAACCTTTCTTGGGTCACTCTGAGCAGCGAGAAGCCCTGACAATCCTCCACCCCACACACCTTCCATCCTCATCCTCACCTGCAGGCTTTCCTGCAGCAGGGGTGTTCTGGGCCCCTTTTCTCCCTGCCACCCTCAGCAGGTCTGAGCTCTCACTCCTTTCCAGCCACCGAGTCGTGGCTGCAGGGAGCAGCCTGGGGATCAATGGTGCCTTTAAATAGCCTGACCCAAAGCCTCTCTAAGCAGCTGGCTCTGCCAAGCAGCAACAAAACTGCCTGGCCATAAGCTTTTCTATCCAAACATTTCATGTTAACATTGCCAGATAAACTCTTCCCTTCCTTTCCAAGCAGTGGAGGAAGACAATACCTGTCCCATGAGGAAGACTGCTGCCATCCACCTCAGCTTTCATGGGAGAGGGTCATCACAGCCCTGGCATCCCAGTCCCACATCCTGCACACCACGGGCCAGCACTGAGCCTGGGAGCACCCTGAAGTATCCCAGGCATTTTTTCATTTGCTCTGGGAAGCCAATGGGGCAGAAGATTGTGCTTAAAGATTATCTCTGCCCTCATACAAGTCAGCCTGCACACACATCTTGTTTAAGATATGCTTTTGTTTACTGCAACCACCTCTGAGCCATCATTTTCTCACAAATGGCCTATGAATCATCAGTATGTGCTATTAATGTTGTATGGCAATGTTCAGCGACAGAGGAGCAAAGGAAATCTACTGGTCTTCAAAGGAAAGCCTTGAATAACCCTGTGCAAATCCCAAGTGTTTCCAGCCTGCTGCCAAGGCTATGAATATTGCAGATATTACATGTCTTTGTATGGTATTTGTTAAATAATTTAGATGGGGGAAGAGGTTTTAGCCTAAATGGCTGCTTGAAGCTGCAGCATTAGAGACTCTTGCAAAATTATTGCTGGGACCCATGAACACAGGTTTGCTTTTGGATCCAGTCCCTTAACATTTTGTATAGCTTAGGCAGCTGCTTCCCAAAGATCAAGTGCAGGTTCCAGCTCATCCTACCTGGAGCTGTGAAGAGACAAAGAAGGGATAATGAATGGACAGCAGAGTCCTGCTGGGCCAAGAAAATCCAAGTGCTCTTGGGCATCATCCTCAATGAATTTGTACATTGTTGCAGAGGTGGTTAGAGACTGGGTTTTTTTGAAATATGCTCAGAATTCCCTGAGCTGGCATAGAGGAAAGTGAATTTTCACAGAACCATAGAATTGTTAAGGTTGGAAAAGACCCTTAAGACCACCAAGTCCAGCTGATAACCCAGACACTGGCATGTTCATCAATAAATTATGTCCCAGGGTGCCACATCCCACAATGCCTTTGGAGCATGTCAGGGGGTGGGTGGCTCCACCACTGCCTATTCCAATGCCTGACCACCCTTTCATGAAGAATTTATTAATCTTAATAAAAGATTAAGATTAATCTTAATTAAATATCAAGAATAAATTAACATTAAATAATGTTTATTATTTAACATTACATTAAAGGCTAAAACCCGCCCTGGTGCAACTGGAGGCCATTCCCTCTTGTCCTGTCACTTGTTACCTGAGAGAAGAACCCAACTCCCACCTGGCTGTCCCCTCCTGTCAGGGAGCTGTGGAGAGTGAGAAGGTTCCCCCAGAGCCTCCTTTTCTCCAGGCTGAACAACCCCTTAAATCATCCCCTGGATGGAACTCCGTGCCCTCCTGTCCCCATGGCTCTTGCTGTCTCCCTGCTCAATGCAGCCCCTTGTGTCTCCAGTGAAAGCCTCCAGGAGCTGCTCAGCCCCCACCAGAGCCCTGCAGAAGAGCTGCAGGACGGTGCCAAGCTGAGACCAAACCTGTGTTTAGCAGGTTTTCACAGAGTCACAGAATGGTTTGGGCTGGAAGTGACATTTAAAGGCCATCCAGCCCTCCCTCTGCAGTGATCAGGGACACCTTCAACCAGACCAGGCTGCTCAGAGCCTTCTCCAACCTGGCCTTAAATATTTCCAGGAATGGGGCATTTATCAGTTCTGGGCAACCTGTGCCAGCACCTCACCACCTTCATCAAAAACCATTTCTTCCTCATATGTACTCCCCATTAGTTTAAAATCATTACCTTTTGTCTCATTGCCTTTTAAAGAATGTGCCTCCACCAGTATTTGGTGTGTTAAATCCAACAGCAGCTGAATCCTCCTCCTTTGGTGGGTTGCACAGCCAGACCTGGCTCATGGGATCAGCTGAAGCCCTGTGCTGGCTGGGTAGGGCAACCTTCACAGCTTCACATGGGGCTCTCAGGTGTGAGGGCTGCTGCCAACAGCCCGGGGATTTTTCACACCTGCTCAGGAGCAGGCAGGAAAAAATGAATTCCTCTCTGGCAACTCCGTATGGTTTTGTCTTTCCCATCAGCCATCTCCTGGGAAATGGGCTCCATCCTCCCCCACCTGCAGGCCTGTGGGACACAACATCCAAATTATTCACCAGAAAAAGAGCTAAAGCAACTTCCTGCAACCCCAAATCCTGGTGCTGGGCCAATACCCAGGTCAGGTGATTCTGCGATTCTGCTGGTGCTGTGGCCCCTCTAAGCAGAGGAGAAGCTCCCCAAGCACAGCAGCACCCCCAGCCCCCAAGCCTGGCTCTTTTTTCCTGCAGTCACCTTTGGGCCCTGTCAGTAATCTCAAAGCATCTGCTCCAAATCATCCAGGATTACAGGAATTAAAAAAAAAAAAAAGAACCCAATTAGAGACCCAGGGTCCTGCAAGCACAAATCGTTTAGCCCTAATCCAGGCTGCTGCCCCTTCCCAAAAAGGCAAAGGATGGTCCTTGGGGGTTGGTTTTTGTGTGCCCCAGTCACCACCTCCTCTCCTCAGCCTCAATTTACCCATTTTTGCCCCAGCTGTAGCACCAGGGGACCTGCTCATGCCAGTGGGGAAATGGAACCCTTGGCTTTGGGCTCTGAAATCAGATGTGGGGGGGCAGTGCCACCTCTTCCCCTGGGCACACCCAGAGGGGCTCCCAGGGGACTGTGGATGGAAAGAGGGGGTGCAAACACATCTGAATGTGCCACAGAGCCTGTCAGGGTCTGCACACCAGGCAGAGGCTCCTCCACACCTTGCTCACCATGGTGTCCATTCCTCTGTGCCACCAGGCCACCCTCAAGGCTCTGCCACGCTCTGCACCCAACATGGACAGGGACACCTGCAGCTCCATGCTCAACCTTGCTGGCAATTCAGTGTGGAAATGCTCTTCTGGGATAAGACACAGAAATTGGGGTCTTTCAGTGGTGTGAGGGTGGAGACTGAAAACCTGTTAGGAAAATGTCTCCCTTCCCTTTGAAATCCTCTATTTCTTTCAGTGCTGTTGGGGTCTCCTCCAGCTGGTCCAGCCTTTCACCTGCAGCCCTAAACATCTAAGATAAAAATGCATTATCCATGGAGTGTCCCCAGTATGTCCATAAACTCTGTGAGTAACACATTTGAGTCAACACTGGACCCCTGTCATGTGTGGCAGCCTTTACATCTCTTTGTAAATTTTATACCCAGAAGACACCCACAAGGAAAACAGTCTATGTTTTAATTTGTTAATAATGGAAAATCTCTGAATTAGTATTCAAGAACTCTGGGGGTTTACATGATTCTATAGAGATAGGGGACTTTTACAGGACACAAACAATGCCTTTTTTTTTTTTTTTTGCTGGCATTTTTTTCTTACATATGATGCCAGAAAAGGTGCTCACAGCAGAGGTTCCAGACAGGTGATGCTGTGCCAGTTAGCACCACGTTTAGGTGTGCTGAGACTTGAGATGCTCTAGGTGGTAAAAGCTTCAAAGTTTTCCACAATTCAAAGGGATATTTGTGGGTGGGAAATCCTTTTCTGTCTCAAAAAGTGCCTCCCTGTGGGGGATCCTCCCAGGACCTCCGTGCTCTGCTCTTTTCTGGCAGCTCCTCCTGCTGCCAGGCCCACGTTCACCTCCAGGCTTGGTGTGACAAGGACAGCTGGGGGCTGTGGGAAAGGTGGGTCCACGTTGGTGCCCAGGTTGTGGGAACTCTCACTCCGGAGGTCCAGAGTTACTGAGAGAACCCTTGGGGGGCTCGTAGGTCCTGGAATGTTGCCAGAAGCAGTTGGTGACTTCATTTGATCCATCTAGGGATGCACCACCAGTGTATGAGGAAATGGGAGTCACTAGAGTTTAAATGGTGTAGGGATGTTATGTTCACGAGGTGAAATGTAAGTTTTAGGAATTTGGTACAGGGGGGTTATGGAGGCAAGATGGAGGAAACCGGGTGTGTCTCGTGGTTCTTCTTCCTTCTTGTCATCCATCTTTGGTGGTGGTGTTGGCATTTTTGGATTGGTCTGTGGTGAAGGTGCACTTGCTAATAAGGGTGATAGGTATTAGGAAGAAAAGGTAAATATCCTGTTTATAGTTTTTTACTATAAAAAGATGCGACCGCCCCCGTGGGTGGTCAGAGTGCCCTTGGCTGCCTTGCTGGTCAGAGCCCCGGTCGGGCAGAGAGAAAATTCTGTAGATAAGAAGCAAGAAACAACCTGAAGACTGCAAAGTGAAGAGTCCAGTCCTCGTTCTCTGGGAGCCCGGGTGGCAGCAGGACCGTCCCACGCATTTCAGGGCAGAAGCAGAAGCTCTGTTTCGCCACACCAGGTCTTTCTGTGAGCCTCAGTGGGGATCAGATCTGCTCCAGAGAGATGTGGGGAGAGGGTAATGGGAGAGGGGCTGGAAAAGAGGAGGAGCAGAAAGGAGGTGACCACAGGGGTTGGAAAGATGCTGAAGCAAAGAGCACATGGGCAAGGGAGGCTTTGTGAGGAGCAAACAGGCACTGCAGGGCAGAGGAGCCACCATGAGAGCACCCAAGTGCTTCAGACTCACCCCAAATCCTGCTGGTGTTGGGGTCTGGCGCCTCCAATGCCTCAGAGCCCTGAGTGGGGTGGGGTTGGGTGGCACTCTGAGGGTCTGAGGGTGTGGGCTGGGGCTGTGGCAGGGCCACAGCTGTCCCGTGAGCGTGGGCAGTGCCAGGATGTCTGTGTGCTTTGTCCTCATGGTACACCAGGGCCATGACTGAACCACCACAAGCCCACCAAAGCCCTCAGCTCACAGACTTCTGCATTTGCTGGCTTTTACTGAAAGCTTGGTTAATTTGGTGTATCCCTGAGTTAAAGGGTCCTTCAGCTTCCTTGGAACCTGGAGTTTTCCTCCTGGGTTGCTAGGAGAGGCCAGCTGGATATGAATCAGTCCTGACTTGTTGAGAACAGCACCCATTGAAGGGACTCTCCTTGAGAATAAAAATCTGCAGGATAAAAAATACAGGTAGCTCATTTTCAAAGAAAAATGTTTCTGAAACTTCTCTGAAGGCAGAAATGAGAGACAGGAAATAACACCACAGCACCCAGAGCTGTGTACTTCTTCTACCCCTCACCAAGATGCAAAGGCTGGCTGTTGAAAAATAATCCTGGACTTCCTGCAAGATGGCTGATTTTAATTTGACTGGGGCTGTGGGTGGCCCACCCCTGGCAGTGCTCCAGGCCAGGTTGGGACAGGGCTTGGAGCAGCCTGGGATGGTGGAAGGTTTCCCTGCCCATGGCAGCAGGTTGGAACTGGATGAGCTTTAAGTCCCTTCCAAACCAAACCATTCCCATGATTCTATGATTTTATCCACCTTGTTACCCATCACAGGTGTTTTCCTTCTTGCTCCAGGAGGGAATCATCTCTAGTCCATCTCCCCAAGGTCCAAGGCAGTGAGAGCTGCTCTCTGGATGTTCTTAATGCCCAGCAGCTCAGCCTCTTCTGGAGATACAATGCAAAGTTGCAAGGGCGGAAAAAGACTTTTCTTAGGTTCTGTTGTGCAGCTTGTTACGAAGCTTTTCATGTCCTGGTAATTAAAGCCCTGAGAGCTGTATCCTCATGCTGCTGTAGAAGGATTTGTTCTAATGGCCATGGAAGTCAACAAGAACGTGTTTTCTGCTCTTAAGATGTGTTTGTTTCTGGCTTGAACTGACAGTGAGATGTAATGTAGATCTCAGCAATTAATACTGAAGGAAGTATTGCTTAGCTTATTTAGTTATGCAACAAATAATTAATACCATTCTACTAAAGAAATGAAAGCAATTTATTAATTATGTCTACTTTGCAATGAAATGAAGGAATTGTTCTGCTCCATCACGCTTGGTGTCTTCTGATACTTTGCTTGTGCTGCCAGGCATTTCGTGTCTTCTCTGAGCCTTGCCCTCATGGCTTAAATAAATATTTTATAAGTGAAAACAAGATCACCAGTGCCAGTGTGAGCAGCTGGGCCAAGGCCCTGGGCCAAGGCACTCTGCTCTCACCTGTGTGTACTTGGGAGGTGGAACTCAGAAACCTCACAATGGCTGGGTTAGTTCTGTAGCACAGACAAACCTGAACAGACAAAATGCATCCCTACACCCCCCCGTGTATAATGACACACAGAGGTGACATGAGAACAGCCAGCTGTAATGCCTGGAAGGCTGTGAGGGCCTTGGCAAGGTGACTTATTCATAACAAAGCACAGGAATTGTTAACAGCAATAAAGACAAAGCTATCAAATGTAAACCATGCTGCAGCACTGCTAAGGACAGCCTTTTTTCTGTCACCCTGTCCCACACAGTGTGGGTGTGCTCCTGCAGCCCCTCGATGCTCCCTGGCATCACAAACACCCCACTGGCTGCAGCAGCACTGCAAGGAGCCTGGGGATGGCTGGTCATGATGTGACTGTGCAGGAGCAGGGCAGCACACAGTGACAGATCAGTCCTGCTCCTGCAGTGCAGGAGTGCAGCAAAAAAAGGGCGTTTTTGATGAAATAGTTGAAGCAGTGGGGATTTACTGAACCGGTGCTACACTGTCCATGCAGCTTGCTCAGTGTGCTGTTGCTAGCAATTCAGACATTGTCCAAGCTGTCCTGTTCATCAGTGCATGAACTCTGAAAACACTCAGCCACTACCAGCTCTGTGCATTATTTCAGCTGGAAGAACCGTGGTAGGTAAAGCAGCGATGATGGATCTAAACGATAATAAAGTCTCCCTGTTAAAAATTTAAAGTGCTATACAACTATTTTTAGTGACCTCTCCAGCTGAGATAATGCAGAAAGCTAACTAGATGTGAACATCCATCTTAGGAGAATTGATTCCTGCAGTTTGCAAACCAAGGTGAACTGTGGAAGGTTAATGTTCATGCTCCAATACAAGAGGTACCAGCTATATGAAAAGCTGTATACTGTACATGTAAAATAATAACCTATTCAATGGCTAATGTGGATGCAGTGTTTTTTTTCTTTCTCCAGCATGCTTATTTCCATAATGGACATTTAGCTTAGACAGAACACCAAGAGCTCCCTCCATCACAGCCTCCTCCCTCTGCTTGTGTAGACATGTGTGATGAGTGTGGGCATGAAGGAGGGAGGGAGGGAGGGGAATCTGGTTTTGATTCAGGAAAATGAACATGCAAGCATTCAAGCATGGCCCAAACCTAAGTTCTTGGGTCAGCATTTTTAAATTCAGGCTTTTAAAATGAGGCAACTGCATTTTGTGGCTTACTAAAAAAAAAAAAAAAAGAGCTGAGCACCAGCAGGTCTCTCTCTGCAAGGAGATGGAGAGCACTGGGTGCCACTGCAAAATGCAGCACATATTCCAGGGCTGCTACTGCAAATTCTTTGCTTCTCAGAGCTCATTTATCTCAGAAAGGCTCCACATCCAGCAATGCAGCCTGCTGCCCTGCCCCTCCAAACCCTCAGATGGCAATTAGCAACATCAATAAGTAATAGAACAAATACTTTGTCTCTAAAAAAACAAGCCGCAGGCAGAGCAGCTCATTCACTTTACTCTGAGGCTGCGCTAAAAACATTTAATTTTTAATATTTCATCTGCTTAAAGCCCCTCTCCTACAAACACTTAATTTTGAGAAGAGACACTTGAAAGCCAACGTGTGGTGAAGGAAGGGTGAAAGGCAAGACCTGATGCTTGTAAACAACTATACCCATCAAGTCTGGTGTGCACCAAGGATGCCTCTGTGGGGAAGATTTTTAGCAGAGTTTGTGTGGCTCACCTCTTCAGCAAAGAGACAATGATTTTGTCAAAGCCAAAAGAAAATGTCAGAAAAGAGCTAAAATACTGTAATATGAATGTTTATTAGATTAACTAGTAATAAATTGAAATATTATTGAGGAAAATAGCTTAAAATGTTGAAAAACAACGAGATCCACCTAGGAGCCATGGGCTTTGTGCTCTTAAGGAGCACTGTGGCTCTAGTTTTGCTTCAAAAACCATTCCTTGCAGAGGACATCCCACCACAGGAGCCCTGAAGTCCCTGTGACCCATGAGTGACCTGCCACACGAGTCTGCCAGGAAACACTCCAGCAGTTTAAGCTTAACAACCAAATTGGTTTGCGCCACTCCTTCAGCACTTGGGGCTCTCAGGGGATAAAAGGGATCACCGACTGAGTGGGAACAATACTCACAGAAATCAACGCTGCCCTCAGGAGCCTCCTCTCACTCTGCGGTCAATAGGCAGAGCCCAGCCTTGGCAGACAGTGAACTTGATTAGAGAGATGATCTTGGTTAAAACTGCCTAGATCTCCTTGCTGCTGAGGACAGAGGGGGAGGAGGCTGGGGCTGGCTCTCCAGGCAGCAGAGCCTGATGGACAGGGCTGGATTACTGCAGCAGCGTAACCAGAGAGGGATTAGGCGCCCTGAGACACCCACCTGAGCGCTGCTCTCTCCCACTGACCGCACGGCAACCCCCTCCAGGCAGGTCACTTCTGGGGACATCTGTCCCCAAGGTGACTCCAGGGACTGCCTGCTGACCTGCACCGGTGCAAGGTGTGGTAGAGAAAATGGTTGCAAGCCACGGCGATTTCGAAGAACAACCCACAAAGTCTTCAAGCTGACTTAAGAAACAATCTGGCCCCAAGAGCAGTTTCCAGTCTAAATGTCCTGATAGAGGTGTTTATTAGGAGGAGATTTTCCCAGCCTGCAGATACAGTGATTTGCTCCCTGAGGAATGGTTGTGTGTTCTTGTGCTTCTTTGAGGTGCCTGAAAGACACTGAAAGGCACAAGTGGAAGGTGTGCTAGAGAAAGTGGTTGCAAGCCAAGGTAATTTTGAAGAACAACCCATAAAGTCTTCAAGTTGACTTAAGAAACAATCTGGCCTGAAGAGCAGTTTCCAGTCTAAATGTCCTTATAGAGGTGTTTATCAGGAGGATTTTTTCCCAGCCTGCAGACACTGATTTGCTCCCTGAGGAATGGTTGTGTGTTCTTGTGCTTCTTTGAGGTGCCTGAAAGACACTGAAAGGCACAACTGGAAGGTGTGCTAGAGAAAGTGGTTGCAAGCCAAGGTAATTTTGAAGAACAACCCATAACGTCTTCAAGCTGATTTAAGAGACTATCTGGCCTGAAGAGCAGTTTCCAGTCTAAATGTCCTGATAGAGGTGTTTATCAGGAGGATTTTTCCCAGCCTGCAGACAGTGATTTGCTCCCTGAGGAATGGTTGTGTGTTCTTGTGTTTCTTGGAGGTGCCTGAAAGATGCTGGAGCTGTGTGTTCCTGTGTGTGGCTGGTTCACTGTACATCTTACAGGGAATTACCTCCCATACACAGCTCCAAAGAAGAGCTCTCATTCCATCCTCAGTTACCTTGGTATTACAACTATGTGTTGTGAAAGCATTTCAAGAATTGCTTCTGAAGGAGCACATGCATTTCAGTCAGTGACACTGGGAGGAATGGGATGGCTTTGTTCTGAATGGAACCACTAATGGCATTGAAAGAAGATTCAGACCAGCAGAAGGCTGGTCTGAAAAATAACATTAAAAAAAAAAAAAGATAAATAAAAAAAGATGAAAAAAACCACCCAAGTCCTTCTCCCCTGTTGTAGAGCTCTTGATGAAATCAACAGGTCTTGAAAAAGAGAAGGTAGTGCTGGGTTAAAACTTCCTGCTCATTCTAGAGAAGCCCCAAATAGTGTGCCATTGAGGTTACTATGGAGTTATTGAATAAAGGCTGAGAAGCTTGCTCTGCTGATCAATACCTGAGTGTGCAGGCAGATCTCAGCAGTGGCTGTTTGTCTCTTAGAGGCTCCACTCTGAAACCTTTATCCAGCTTTTGTGGAGTTTTCAAAGGGGTTGTACTTCTGAGACCAGTGCAAATAAGATGTGGGTGCTCAGGACAAACAGATGCTTCCATTCTGCTCCTACCTCTAGATTATCAGAACCTCTCTTCTCACACCTTTGCTTTATATTAGACTGCTAAAAAAAAAAAAAAAAAGGAGAAAAAAAAAGGAGGTATCAAGAGGAACAGCTTTAAATGGAAATAAAGAGATGTGTCTAAATCCTTTAGGCTGTTTGGGATGTCTCAAGTGATTTAGTCTGGCTGTATCTGTACATTAAAGCATATGAGGGCACTGAGGTTCATCACTTATCCTATTAAAACGTTAGAAGAGTCCCTGGCTCGGGTTTGCCTCAGACCAGGCAGAGCTGTCTCACACCATCCCTAGGGGAGAGCTCAACAGCCAGCATGGCATGCAGAGTCTTTCCTATGGACACAGCCCCTTTTTTGGGAGGGTGAGGGGGCTGAAAATCACAGAGCAGTGACCCCCCCAGCAGGCAGCAGTGTCAGGACAAGTCATTTAATAGCACAGACGTGTCAGAGCGCCTTCCTGCTCCGTGGCAAGTCTGCGCTGTGACAATAAAGAGATAAACCCTGCCAGGTGTTTTCCAGTCAGGAGAGGGTGCTGGATGAAGGTGTGATAAGGAAAAAAGAGACCACCCCATAAGTCTGCTCTCCATATGGACACCTTCCTCATAAGGCTGTTCTGATTGCCTGAAAAATGAGCTGCAAATCCAGATTTTGGGGATAGTGAGCTGCAAGTCCTGTCTGACACCATTTGTTTGGCTGCCTGGTGGGGAGGGAGTGCTGGAGGTCCCACCAAGGAGCTGGGAAGGAGCAATGGATGCTTTCCCTCAGCAGGCAGTGGGGAGGGTGAGGATCCCATCCCACCCATGCTGGGTGTGAGGGTCACCCACAGAAATGGGTTTAGCTCAGCTCTGTCAGAAAATCTCAAGATAAAAGACAAGCCCCCTGGGTTTTACTACACACAGTAAGAGAAGAGCCTGTACAGGGAGAGCAGTGGGTGACTGGCACAACTTTTAGGATTTCTGGGACAGAAATAGTGGAAACACTGGTGAGGGCTGATGCTCTGGGCTGACTCCAATGGGATGGAATGGCCCCAGCTCTGCTAAGTGTAAGGAGAAAATTAACAAGGTGTGGAGGATTATGGGGCGACAGTGCCTCTCTCCCACCTCTGGGAAGAGGCAGGGATGACAAATATGTGAAACAGTTTGCTTTTACATGGTTTGAAGCCGAAAATTTCCTTCCAAACCACTTTTCTTGCAGGGGAAAGTGTGTGCCAGAGAGGCCTATGTCACAGATCAGAAGGCAGCGGAGTTAAAATGAGCTTTCCGGGGAATTTCTGCAATTTGAAGGAGTCTAAATTGGATGCAGCTAGTGATGAAGGAAGGGGAGCCTTTTCCTGGCCTTTGGCTGGGGGTCTTGCAGAAAGGAATATACCTCCACAGGCTTTTTCTGTCACGCTGGTGCCAGGAATAAATGCTGATAGAGTGCAAAGTGCTGCAAGCCTCGGAGGATCTAAGAGGAAATGTTTCTTCCCTGGATCCTCAGCTAGGTCTCACCCTCCGGGTCCCTTTTGTGGGGGCACACCAAGGTCAGCCCAGGGCTCAGGCTCCTTTGGGGTGCTGGGGCTGCAGGGCAGCCTTGGGAAAGAGACAAGGGAAAGGACAGGTCCAAGTTTGGCAGCTCCTGCACCCCACAGTGCCCTTTCCCTTTGGCCTGTGACGCCTCCATCCTCCTCTCCAGCAAGCACAGGTGGATCTTCTCCTGGAGAGGAGAGGAATGACAGGAACATGGGAGAGCCTTGCTGGGCACTGCTGGGAGGCGGGGCAGGCACGGCTGGGAGCGTTCCGCTCTCTCTCACGGTATTACCCCCGCGGCAGCCAGGGGTAACTGGATCTGCGAGAGTCTGATCCTCCCAAGCCCTTAATTGGATGCGGGAAAGGTCCAAAACGCGGCTCACTCTCCTGCTTCCCGCAGCCATGGCGCACACACCACGCTCCTCTTGTCACCCCAGGGTGTCTCCCCCTGAGCCCAGCCCCTCCTGAGTCTCCCAGCACCCAGGCCAGAGAGCTGAAGCTGACCCTTTGTACAGAATCCCTCCCAGACCAGAGAATTGCTGCTGGTGGTGCAATATCCAATAAATTTACAGACACCCCCCTTTTCTGTTCTGCAAAGAAAACCCCTCGGTTAGACAAGGGGCAAAAGGCAGAACGAGCGGGGAGCAGCGCCTTTTGTGGGCTGTGGGATGGGATGAACGCTCTGCAGGCCTTGTGCAGACTGGAATGTGAGGATGGGCGTGCAGGGAATGCCCAGATGGGCCAGGCAGCAGCTGGGGCAGCACCCCCGGCCTGGACGGGCTGGTGAGGCTTTTCCAAGGCTCTTGCATCCCCCAGCCCTCCCTCCACCCCAGTTTCCACTGCAAACAGCAGCAGTCCTCCTCTGCAGCGCAGGACTGGGACAATGCTCCCTGGATAAGTGGGCCTTCTGTCCCCAGCTGCACCAGAGCCAGGCTCTCTCCCCAACCTGCAAGCCTTTTGCTTTTTCTTTTTTTGTTGGTGTTGTTGCAAGGGGTTTTTCTGTTTTTTTGGTTTTGGTTTTTTTTTTCCCCTCTTACAAAATCAATTTACAGACAGCTCACTCATTTTTCCCCCTTGCAAACTTATTAGGTATTCAGTCCCGGCTAGCACTCGTAAGCATCCTTTGTCCCAGGGAGGGCTGGAGACCCCTTCATTAGCAGTGATTACCTCTGAGCAGTTTGACAGCCTCCCAGCCCGCTTACAAGACTTTCCCATTCAGCCCTGCCCGGGGCTGCCCCGCTTCTCAAAAGAAACGGAAACATTCAAACATTTCTCCCCCCTTCCCAGCTGAAGAGAGGAAAAGCTGTTTCTCTTTTCCGCCTTCCCCATTCACTTCACTTTTGATACAATATTTTCCTTCTTTGTTAAACCGGAGAGAGAGGGGTCAAGGCAGACTTTTTAGTGGCCCTTTTCGGAGCGTTTTGTTTAATGTAAATACCAGCTCCTTCACTCTTACCCGCTTATAATTATTATTATTTTTAAAACAACCAGAGCCTGGGGAGGGCGACGGCTTGGGCTGATCTTTAGGGG
Source organism: Calcarius lapponicus (assembly GCA_039654755.1). NCBI lineage: Eukaryota > Metazoa > Chordata > Aves > Passeriformes > Fringillidae > Calcarius > Calcarius lapponicus. The sequence goes on along the minus strand of CM077468.1, from coordinate 61,739,652 downwards.
GAAAAAAATTCCTGAAAAACCTGGGGGAAGGACATTCACTTTCAATAAGGGAAGGGAAAGGGCAGTTGGGGAAAAAAATAACAAATGAGGGGACGGGGTGGGGAAACTCCGGGTTTTTATTTTGGGTCTTGTTGGTCGAACTGAAGGCGCGGGCGCAGCCCCACGGCCCCGGCCCCTGCAGAGCAGAAGCGGAGCTGGGAGATGCTCGGTTCTCCCGCTCTCCCACGACAAGCAAGGCCGGGCAGCGGGGCTGCTCTTCCCACGGGGGCTCTGTGCTCCTCTCCCCACCCCGGCCACTCTTTCCGAAGGGGTTGGTGCCACCTCTTGCAGGAGCACCCGCGGGAGGGTCCCTGCACTGCCCGCTCGGGAGATCCCGCATCCTTCACGACACTCAAAGCCTCTGTCGGAAGAGACAATATCATCCCCGCTGCCTATTGAACAAATTCCAGGTGTTTTTTAGTCGGAAAGAAACCCCGCGTTACCAGACGCTGAGCGCATGTGCTCTCTGCTCTCTTGATATCTTTAATTCGCCACAATAAGCGCTGCTACTCTGCCCGCAGAAGCCGGTGGAGAAATTGAATCCAATTCACCGATTTCCCGGGCAAGAAAAGAAATAAAGAAAGAACACGATGTATTTCAGGAGATTCCGTTTTGAGGGCGAACACCGCTTTTGCTCCCAAAACAATCTCATGGGTGGGAAGCGCTGCCCATCAGTGAACCCCAAAGCCAAGGTAAAACCCCAACCTCGTTTGACGCTTAAACAGCACAGCCGGGCTCTTCTTGCACGGCTTGAATCCAGAGGGCTTCAGGAGGCAGCACACCTCATGGTTTGGGGTGCAAAGTGCTCTCCTGACCCTCCCGTAGTGGGTACCCCAAACTCAGGTGGAGACCCCTACTGTGCCCCTGTGATCCGACCCTTCCGCACTCCTTATATGCAGATTATTTGCCTGTCCACCAAGGATAGAGCTGCCTGTAAATTGAAAAGAGATGCCTGACTTGAAAAAAAACAGTTAAAAAATTCCTGCTACCCGCCTCATCCTTGGAATAGTCTGTAGGGAAAAACCAAGGCACATGCATTTGGGGGCGGAACGCAGCTTTAGGCGTGGGGGGGTGAAAACGCCTTGAATTCAGGTTTTAAATTCAAACTTAGAGGGGCAGAAGTCACTGCGTAGATGGGAATATCCCCCGCGCTAAAAGGCAGCGGGGCTGAATGAAACCATCACGGAGCTGAAATGCCCCTGCCCCTCGCAGGCAGCCGGAGCCGAGCGGGAGCCGGGGCATCTCCCGCTGCCAGCGCTGCCCGGCTGCCCCCAGTGCCAGGCTGCGGCTGCTAAATAAATCGAGCCAAGCAATCAGCTTACCGGGGAGGCATCTCTCTGAGGACAGGCAAGTAAACGCGATGAGACCGAGAAGACAAAAAAAGCACAGCTCAGGCGATTTAAAGATCAATGTCAAATTGTATAATATAAAATCCTTCTGCTGGGGAAAAAAGCTTAGCGCGCTCCTTGGACCTGGCGTTTGGTTTCCTCCAGCAAAACCGCCTCAAAACAAAGCGAGGGAGGCGGATGGTGGGGACAGCCACGGGCACATCGCAGAGGTCTCGATTTGGGGTAATTTAGCCCCTGCTATGGCCTTTCACTGGCATGAAGAACTGTTAGTCCTCCATCTTCTCCTCGCCTTTGCCAGGTGAGGGAGGAAGCTTAGTTTCCCCGGCGGGGCTGTGCCCCAGCCATTCCTCTCCATAATACTATTTTTTTTCTTTTTCTTCCCCTCGTTCCTCTCAGAAAATTCGCCTCCGATAATCCCCAGTGTTTCAGCCCTTGGGAGAGAAGAAGCCGCGGTGATGCCGCCTCCTTCCCTTCCTCGGGCACCCGCATCTCCTGCCAGCCCCGTTCCCGCTCCTCTGGCCTCATCCCGGCTCTCCCAGCTCCCTGCCTGGCAAAAACATCACCCCCGGTCCCGGGGACCGGCTAGTTCGGCTCCTGCCGAGCTGCTGCTGGAATACCCGTGGCCTCGGAGATCTGCTCTGCGTAAACTGGCGGGCTTGAAACCGACACCGTCATTTCAAAGCAGATGCGAGGGTCGTTCACCAAATATTTTATTATGGTTTTAGGCTGCTTCATACAGTTTCGTCCTGCACATGCTCTACAAGTCACCTGTGCACATAGAGAACAAGCCAAAAATAATAATAATTAATAATAATAATAGAAAAAAATCTACCATAGCAATCCCTTAAATAAGTAAATAAACATTATATATATATATATATAAAACCCTTTAAAGTAAAGCAAAACCCAACCAAAAGAACAGCGTCTTTTCAACATGAAACAACCCCGAGGGATAAGGGCGAGGGCTCAGACATTTTGCAACTTGGCATTCGGTTTCTTGATGATTTCTTTTTTCTTTTTTCTTTTTTTTTTTTCTTTTTTTTTTTTTTTTTTTGTAACGTTTTCTGGGCTTTCTTTAATTATTTCTTTTTAGGCATCATTTCTGCAAATCCTTCGAAATAAAGGCGACAACGATTTTCACGACGTTTTTCAATGCAGTCTGCTGCGGGGCCGGGCGGGAGGCGCGGGCGGGGAGCGCCCCGTGCCCCGCGTTCGGCAGCGCCGGCCCCGCTGCTCCGGCCGCGTCCGAGGCACCGCTGAGCCGGGCCTCCCGCTCGCCCCGCTTTGCCGTGGCCGCGGCGTCAGATGTCACATTCACTGTCGCTGGATGTGATGGAGATGGCGGAGGTGGCCGCTTTGCTGGAGAGGCTGGCTGCGGGGCTGGAGGCGGCCCCCACCGCCTCGCCGCCGCTCTCCTCCTCCGCTTGCAGCGAGCGCACCGAGCCCTGCGTTAGGACCTGCTGCTGTAGCCTGCAAGGAACCGGCACACACAGCATCACCGCCCGCCCTCCGCACCCCCCGTGTCCCCAGGGGCTCTCCCCACCGCTGCCCCGGCTCTCACCACTTATACCAGCGATACAAGAGAGGAGGAGCTGGATGGGCACCCGGTTCCTCAGCTCTGTCTGAAAAGCAGGGTGCCCACCCCAGGGTCAGCCCCGCTCCTCGGCTGGCACACCCAGGGGGAAAGTTGTCCCCCCTCTCCGCAGCCTGCCCCCAGAGCGGGCCTCGTCTCAGGGGTCAGTAATGCCCTGCAGCAGCTCCCGGGCAGCGCCTCCTGTCCAGTAGGCCTTACATCTTCCCTTAGACCATAAAAAAGGGCTCCGGGTGACAGCACCCACCGGAGTGGGTGCGACAGCCCGGCTGAGGGGTGACAAGGGGAGTTTTTCCCATCCCGGGATCCTGGACAGGAGATAAAGGGGGAACTCTGCTCCCTGCCCTGCTTGCCGGGGCGCCTGCTTGTGTCGCTGGTGCTGGGATAACACTGCTCATTTAGAGCCGTGATTTTGTTCCGTAACATATATATTTTAAAATTATATATATATATATTCACGTTGTATTTCTATTATATATTTTTAAAATATATAATAGAAACAAGAACGATATCCCAAGGACCGTTCCCGGGAGGCTCCGGTGGAGGAACAGGGCACGGCGGCTGTGGCAGGGCCCGCAGAGGGCACGGCTGGCTTTTCTCAGGACGGACATATCTCAAACCAGTATTGATATGTCCGGGTAAAACTTTGGAGGGGGTTTGTCTCCGCTCAGCCCCTGAACATGGCCCTTCTGCCGCCAGCTCCAGCCAGCGGCTCCAGGCACCCCCTCTCCCGCTCCCCCTGTCCCGCTCCCCCGCAGGGCAGCCAAGAGGGAGCCCAGGGCGGGGATCCTCCCCTATTCAATCGAAGTAATTAAAAAGCCTTAATGTGTCCCCGCTGCTCCTCCTTTATCTCGCTGCATTTCCCGGGGAGAAATCTCCCGGGCTCGTTTCCCCCATCCTCTGCCGGCAGTCTCGCACCGCCTCCCCGCAGGCTCCGGCCCCGGCGGGCGGGGGCGAAGCCTCGCTGAGGGCAGCCTGTGCCCCGACGGGACGGGCAGCACCTTACCTGTTCTTAGCGGCTGCTGCCCTGTCCCTTTGCCTGCGGTTTTTGAACCAGTTGCCCACTTGCGTGGGGGTAAGTCCCGTGGCCTGAGCCAGTTCCCGCTTTTTGCTGGGGTTGGGGTAAGGGTCCTGCAGGTACCACTCCCGCAGCAAATGCCTCGTCCGCTCCTTGAAGCAATGTGTCTTCTGCTCGCCGTCCCAGATGGTGCGCGGCAGCGGGAACTTCTTCCTCACCCGGTACTTGTCCACCGGCCCCAGGGGTCGGCCCCGCAGCTTCTCCGCCTCCTGGTAGTGCGCTTCCAGCCAGAGGGCTTGCAGTTTGGCGTGGGACTCCTTGGTGAACTTGTGGTTCTCCAGGATGTGGTAGAGCTCCCGGTAGTTCCCCGTGTGGAAGGCCACGATGGCCCGGGCTCTCAGCACCGACTCATTCTTGTTGAGCGCCTCGCAGGCCGCGGGGGCCACGGGCAGGGACCAGAGGAAGCGCCCCAGGCGCTCGATGTCCCCGCTCTCCTCCAGGGTCTCGCATACCCCGGCCACCTGCTGCGGGCTGAAATTGAGGATGGGCAGCTGGAACATGGGGGCGGCGCCGGGCTCCGCTCCGCGCTCCGCGCAGCCCCGGCGATGCCGCCGCCACCGCGCACGGCCCCGCGGCGGGGAAGGGGCAGCGGCCCCGGGCCGCCCCTCGCTCCGCTGCTGCCTCCGCCGGTGCCGGCGGAGCTGCCGCGGGAGGGACGGCGGAGGGCGGAGAGGCGATGGGGACCGCTCGGCAGCTCCGGCGACTGGGGGCGGTGGGCAGGGGCGAGGCGGAGGAGGATGGAGCGGGGAGGGAGGGCGGGCGGGGGGGGGGGGGGGGGGGAGGGAGTGAAGGAAGAAAAAAAAAAAAAAAAAGAAGAAGAAAAAAATGAAACCAGAAAAGGCACAAGCGCAGCTCCCCGCCGCCGCCGCGCTGCTGCGGGAGCGGCTGATTTGCTGCGGGCTCGGCAGATTGGCTCCCGGGTTTCCATGGCGGGGCTGCCACTCACTGTCAGCCGCTGCCAATCACGGCGGAGGGCCCCGCGCCGCCCCGCCGCCCGCCCCGCTCCCCGCCCCGCTCCCCGGGCACCGCGACCCCGCCGCCCTGCCCCGCCGACCCGGGCAGGGCAGAGCCGCCCCCGCTGCCCCGGGGAAGGCAGCCTGAGGGGAGGGAAGGCGGCTCCCGGTCCAGGTTGGAGGGAGTGTTCCCAGAGATAGGACGGCCGGGACCCCCCGCATCCTCCCCGGTGGAGCTGCGGGCTCGGGCCCGGTGATGCTCGCACAGAGCTCCTCGCACCCGCGGGCGGAGAGGGGGACAAGGCAGAGCTGAGAAATCAGATAAAAAGATTGGCCGCCTAACAGTGACAGTGATGCTGGGAGTCTCACTAACAATGGATGCAGCGGGAGCACCGCAGGAACAGTAGAGATTTAGGGGAAAACTCTCCCCTTTCCCCCTGTAGGTGACTTCCCATTTCTGTTAATACGGGGAATTATCTGCAAAGAGCCCAGCGCCCTTTGCCGTTCAACATAGCGCTATTTTTAATTTTTTTTTTTTTTTTTAACATTTAAACCCTTATTGTTTTCGGCTGAATGGTCCTGAATAGAAGCCGAGAATAGTCGCGAGGAGTGAGAAGTCATTTGTAGGTCAGGAAAGCGACTTAAAGCAGATTTCGGGAATCTTTTGAAATATTGATCACCTTGTAGTAATCATTCCCCGTGGGTTTTTTCCCCGCTCGGTGCCCCGAGAGAGCGATCGCGGGGCTGGGTGCCAGGTGAGCCCCGGCCGCCCCTTCGGAGGAGCGGGGCCAACTCCAGACGTCTCGGGGTGGGATGAAATCTCTTTCTGAGCTGCGAAGATACGATTTATTTTCCGTAGAAAACGGGCGGATGATCAAGAAGCCACTCTTTATCCTACGAATAGCTGCTCAGTGGTAATTTCTTCCCGGGAATTAGGGACCATGCTCGGAAAGGCAGCATATATTTTGAATTAAGCTCAATATGTTCTCCCCTCTGCTCTTTGCAATGTGTTTTTTTTTTTTTCTAGAATGCTTGTCAAAAAAATCCCTTCTTAATTTGATATCTTGTTATTGTCTCTTCCCGCTCCCCCTTATTATATTTTTCCCCTATTGTTTTTGTTTTCCTTTCTTCCCTTCTTTAAGAAAGCTCCTTTGCTAGTTGCCTGTAGACCGAAATTAAACAGATTTACATTTTCTCCAATCATTTCTCTGCAGAAACGGAGCTGGACTGAGGCTCGCCGTCTTTTCTTTAGTATCAAGTACAATTTGTCTTTTGCTTGTGAAGATTTGGTAAATCAGAAGGCAGATAGATAGCGCAGATGGTCGGAGGTGTCGGGTCAGATTATGGTACGCCTCAGTACAGTGCTAAGCTCATTCTGACGGAAAACCCTGATATTATTTTCACAGATCTACACAGTTCACTTGAAAAAAACCCTTCGAGCCATTTACATCATTTATGTGAGGCTCACAGCTAGCGGGATGGAAAAGCTTTCAATACTGCTCATTTTCATAAAACCCGACAGAGCTGGGGAGACATAAAAGCGTACACAAAACTCACGAGTTCAGAGACACTCTACAGAAACTTAAAAAAATAAAAGGAGTGACTTTTCGGCTTCACCTTCATCCAGGTTTGATTTGCCGATCTGCTTAGGGGAAAAAAAAGGGGGGGGGGGAAGAAAAAATTATAGAAGAGGAGAATATAATCTATAAATATTGCCGAGAGTCCTCTTCCAGCATTCCATCCCACAACTGTCCTCTCCCTTAGGGAAAAAAACAATAATTTGACCAAGTCAACGAAAGATCCCAAATAACCTTTTCGGGCAGGAATTTAAAAAGCCTCCAGACCTCCTCGGTATGAGCATCGGGCTTCCCCAGCGAGCGGGTGAGAGGGCGGCGACCTCGGCGGCTCCGGGCGCGTCCCCGCGGGCAGGAGCTGCCCCGCCGAGCCCCCGGCAGCGTCCCGGGACCCGGCTGGTGCAGAAAAACCTCTGCTGGGAGAGACGGAAGGATAGAAAGTCTGTGTTAATGGGTAGCTAATTTAGAACCGACAGATGAGGATGGTGATGATGGAGGTGATTGCTAATATTACTGAAGGGGTAATTTTTTTAGTTTTTTGCTATTTTTTTAAAGTCATGCACATGATCTGGCGAGGGAGTTCCTGGGCTGCAGCCTAATGACTACGAACAGAGCGAGACAGGCTCCGTAATGAAAGCCAGGACTGTAGGCTAAAGAAATGAATCCTCATTAAGTGCGGCTCGCAGGGGCGAGGGGCTGTCCCCCAGGTCCCCAGCCTTTGTTCCCCAGAAACCGGCCCGGATGGGGCGATGCTGGCAGCGCTGCTGGGAGGGAAGAGGGAGAGAAAAAAAAGCGACACAGAAATGGACCCAGAAACCTTGTGCTAACCGTTTGAAGGGTCATACAAGGTGGAAATCCAGCCCCAGTGGTTTTGCGCCTTCTCCAGCTGGGAGCTATGGGTTCTGTTTTTGGGCAGTGGCACGGTGCGGTGTGACTGGATTGTCCCTGTTTGGGAAAGGTTCGTGGGCTCCTTGCTTTGTGCCACCAGGGCCGAGAGAGATCAGCTTCAAGGGGGCCCCTCCATCCCTTTCACAGCACTCAGGGAATTTTATCCCTGAGATAACAGGTTCCCCGTTTCCCTGCCGCTCCACAGGAGCTGTACCGCCGGACCGGGCCGGGCCGGGCTTTGCCTCCGGAGCGCCACCCGGAGCGATGGCAGCGACACCAGGAGCGACCCCATCCCCGTGGGACACACTGCAGGATCCGAAAAGCCGAGATTGGAAAAGCCGAGATTCCTGCGGTGCCCTAGCTCCTGCCTCAGCCCCCGTGTCTTACTAGAGCTGCGGCTGAGCCTGGGGGTGCACTTGGCCGCGCCCTCTTCATTTGGGCCCTTTCCCCCTATTCTCTTCTTTCCCATATAGTAGAAACATTACTTGGGACACTGATAGCCGGCAATTATAACTACTTTTATTTCAGTGACAGCTTTGACCCTTGCTACAGGTAGCGTGATGAGTGAACCCTGCAGAGACAAACCCACTGGAGAACAAGAAATAAAACTGTACATGAAAAAATATTCATCAAAAGTATGACCAGACATCTGTAGCATCTCGGCGGCCTGTATGGACGCGGGGGTTCTGGCCTCAGGATAGGACATATTTCCTTCTCCTCAGAACCTTCAAGCAAAAATACGCTGAGCAATATATTTATACACCTTTGCATCAGCTATCCTGGGTCCTAGAATCTCAGTCACTGGGGATTATTTATCTAGACGGAGTTTCCAAACGCAGCAGAGGTGCGAATACATTTTTAAAGCCCTTGATTGGCGTAAAGTAGCGTTTTAAAAAATACCCTCGGGAAGGAGAAGCCTCTCTTTAAAGTCTCGGTAGGATTGTCAGAGATGTGGGAGTTCATGAAGGGATGCCGACGGGGAGAACCGGAGCGCAGGCAGTCCCTGGGGCGGATATCTGGGAAACCAGCCGGGATTTTCCGGCCCTGGATGGGTCTCGGGCTGGTGCCGTGGAGCGCTGCGGGACGGGCGGGGCTGGAGAGAGCGGGAGGCTCCCTGTCCTTCCCCCGGCCGGCTCCTACCCCGCTCCCTCCGAGCAGGCGGGGGATGCTCAGCCCGAGGACAGTGCCCGCTGTCGCGGAGAGAAAAGGTTACTGGAAATGTCAGACCCCCTCGGGGAGCCGGGACGGGGTTTTCGGGAGCGTTTCCCACCGAGCTATCCCGGAGCTTTGGTGGAGGACCTCAAGCTCAGGATGCTGGAGTGGGGGGTGCTTGGTGGGGAAACGACCTGTGTTTCTACGTGCTTCATTGCCCTACTATTTTAAGGGTGCCATCATTGTTGAAATAACAGCTGTCAATCGTTTCATTTCCTCCTATAATGAAGCTGCATTTAAAGCTGTAATCTGCTTAATATTGGAGAGAGTGGGCAGGTTGGATACTCACTTAAGCTCCTGATACCTGTTGAAAGCACCAAAGAGTCCCTAAAATGATGCTGGACAGAGAGAGATGCTCACCCACTTTTTACTCTCACACCATGTATTCATTAAATCTATGTTCTTTGGTGTATTATGTTAAGTTACTTGTCAAAGAAGTATCAGGCCATGGATGGTATATCTGAAGTTAAAATAAAGATGCACTGAAAACTTAAAATATCTAAATTATTTTGAGATTGGTAAGGAAAGACATTCCGTGTACACGCCTCTGGTCAAGGCTATGGTTGCAGACAGATGCCCAAAATCTTTAATTTTCTTTTGGATGTATGACAGGTTTTTTGGGTCTGTGAGTCTGGTTTTAAAGTTTTGAAGCCTTTGGTGTTTGTTTGGCTGCTGCCTTCACCTGCAGGTAAATACACACACTGCCAAATCTTCTTCTACATTGAGATGTTCCTGTACAATCTTCAATCTGCTTTCATCAGGATTTCACTGAAAAATTCCACAAAAGCAACAAAATCACGAAGTATTCAAATAGATTTTTTTGACTGATCGTGTTTTTGTCTCTCCTCTCCTCTCCTCTCCTCTCCTCTCCTCTCCTCTCCTCTCCTCTCCTCTCCTCTCCTCTCCTCTCCTCTCCTCTCCTCTCCTCTCCTCTCCTCTCCTCTCCTCTCCTCTCCTCTCCTCTCCTCTCCTCTCCTCTCCTCTCCTCTCCTCTCCTCTCCTCTCCTCTCCTCTCCTCTCCTCTCCTCTCCTCTCCTCTCCTCTCCTCTCCTCTCCTCTCCTCTCCTCTCCTCTCCTCTCCTCTCCTCTCCTCGTCCTTTAAATATTACAACTTCTCCCAGGATGAGGACGAGGGTTGTCACGAAAACACTTACTTAGCAGAAAGCAGGAATGAGGACAATTTGCAGCTTTGAGGGAGGTGAAGAACCACGCACAGATACCCTGAAGTGTCTAAATGTTTGTGGGGTCGAGTCCGGGAGAAATCCCGTGTCCCGGCTGGCCTGGGCGCTGGCACTGAGCTGGATTCCAGCCCCTCCTGGAGGTGACTCGCTGTGGCTGAAGGCTGCTCAGGAACTGGGGTGGTTCTTTTCTTGGGAGGGAGCTCCTCTGCAGCTTTGGGAGTCAGGCACCACCCCGGGCTTGGAAACAGGTTTGGGGCCACAACTGCACAAGTTTAGGGCCACGCTGCCTGAGCTGCAGCATTACAGCGCTGCTTCAAGGAGAGAATTTATCTCCGAGCAGCTTCATCTTCCATCCCTTACCAGTCAGCGACATTTCCCTGCTTTTTTTTCTGGGGGTTTTTGGCCGGGTGTCTCCAGAGACCTTCCCGAACTCGATCGCTGCTGGGGGCACTGGGTGCCCTGTGCTCTCTGCGGGGAAGGTCCTGGGTTTCCATCAGCTGGAAGAGCCGGCAAGCAGGACCGGGGGGAATCGCCAGAGCACAGGAGAGGGGCATGGAGCTCAACGAGAGGCAGCACCGGGGCCGTCCGCTAATAGGATGATGGGTTTGGGGGTCTGCCAGCAGTGGGGAGAAGGTTTGGGAGCCTTTTCTGAGCCCTGACTTGACTACGTTCCTTTTCAGAGCAATACAACCCATTCATCATTGATTAGAGATGATAACTATGAAAGAGCCCTTCCTTCTTGCCATCGGTAATGAAAGTGGTTGTTTACGGCTTTGGGGTTAGCTGGGGACTTTTTAGAGGGATTCTGCTGGGAACAAGAGAAAAAAAAAAACCAAGTCAGAACGAGCAGCACACAAAATCCCCCTTTATGCAGCTTCAGAAAGGTGTTTTGTTTTTTTTTGTTTTTTTTTTTTTGTTTTTTTTTTTTTTTTTTTTTTTTGTGGGAACAGAGTGATAACTTCGGCCTGGGAATCCTTATAATAAATAGATGGGTAAAGGAGCTCCTGGGCCCTGCCAAGCCCCGGTGGGAACAGGCCCTAGGAGGAATTAACCGGGAAGTCCCTGCCGGCTTTATCCAAAGCCTGTTGAACTGACTGACCACCTTCCTGCTGGACTCCTTGGCTCTGTGGGAACCTCAGCCTCTCTTGGCCCTACTTAAATCACCGGGACACGACGAGGTGTTAATGAGCAGCATAGAAGTTACCTGCTACTCTGCTGTTAAGTTCCCATTCATTCGAGAAGTTTAGAGGGTCTTTAAGGAACTGCTTGAGACAGTTTCTCCTTGGGAAAACATCGAATGTTTTGGGAAGACGGAGTGGCATCTAGGAATTAGAGTGTCCCGAGGGAGCGGGACAAGGAGGCGGCTCTCTCTCTCCAGGACAGGCGGGGAGATAGGTGAGAGGTGTTCCTGGGAAGGACAGAGCCTCACCACGGAGCAGAGGCCACAGAAAAACACGGCTCTTTCCATATCCCTCTCTTTTTTTATTTCCCTTCCTCATGGCTGACCAGAAGCCAGGTAGCTCAGCTATTTCTCTTTGAAGCTGCATTTCTTGTTGTTTAAGCTGACTGTTCTGGAAGCAGCATGGCATCTGACTGACACCTGGGCTGCAGCTGGCAGAGAGAGTTTTCTGTGTGTCTCTCTCTTCAGTCGTGTTTGTATTTCTCAATCATTTCTTCTTTCTGAAGAAAACTGATGGGTTTTTTCCCCCCTCCAGCTTGTACCTTACCCCCAAATTTATTCTCCTTTTCTTACTGATAATCTTAAAGCCATCCTCTGTCTCAGTAATCCCAACTGGGAGTAAAAACCAACCAAGTGTGGAGGGAAGCATCATGTTCTAAATTCTTGCACCCCCGGACTGTGCATTTTTTCCTTGTAATGCTGCACTTCCAGAAACAAACAAACACGACAATTTTTTGAGCACAATTTGTGTTGAGGCAAGCGGCAGCATTCCACAGCATCCTTAGCGTGAAGCACTGCTCCGGGATGAGAAGGGAGATGCTTTAATGCCTTTTAAAACTATCTGAGGGCCGGGCTTGTGAGGGATTGAGGGAAGGAGGATTTAGGCTGATTTCCACCAGCTGGGTCAGCAACACGAGTGGGACCCGGAGGGTTGGATAAAGCACATTACACTCGGCATCTCCTTATCTTTGGGCCACATCCCAGAGCACGTATGTGTGTAAATAACCCCCAGCAGGCTTCCAGACGATGTCCCGTTCTAGCGGCGCTGCCTCCTCTCCCCGCCCGGGCACCGCCCACCTGCGCGCTGCCCCCGGTAGATGGAGCATCCTCATCGCTTTTCGCCCGAAGCCCTCAGAAATGTCGCTCTTTCCCTCATAAGTCCTACTGTTCAGGCAAACGGGGGCCTTGGGGGCACAGGCGCCCCGCCGATGTGTCCCTGAGGGAGCGGAGCGCCGCGGCCGCTGGCGATAAACCCGCCCGGTTGTTCGGCTGGGTGAAAGGGTTCAGCCCCTTCTCCCGACGGCCGAAGCTGTTTCGGGTTTGCCCGACTACCCCGGCTCCCACCGCCCCGGCACGGAGCGCGGCGGGCAGGTGGCATCTGCCGCCCTCTCCGCACCTTTCGGCCGGGCTGAGGGGGCTGCCCCGCGGGGCGCGGCCGGCGCTGAGGGGCAGCGTTCGGCGGTGAAGGGGAGTTTGGCCCCTTCCTCCTTGGGTGAGTCTCTGGAGGCTCCTCGCCCTTTCCCTTCAGGCAGCGCCCGAGACGATGCGGAGCCGCCGCGTTCTGGTCGCTTTCCCGGTGCTGATGGCCCCCAAAGGCAGGCGGTCCCCTGAGCGCCCCGGCCGCGCCCTCCGCCCTGAGGGACTCGGGCCCTGGTTCTCACGCCGCCATTTTGTGGCGCTCCTGTCCCACAGGATGGGGGGTTCCCCTATTTTTTTTTTTTTCTCTTTTAAGAAAAATAGTTTTAATTTTTAAACCCCAAGACTTTAGGGAATCATCTGCAGCAAAAGCCTTTTGTTTGGTATGGCCTGACTAGGTAAATTGTGACAATCCCGTGGGTTCTTGGTTCAGGTCTCCTCACGTTCGTTCAGGTCTTCTCCAGGGTTTTCTAAAACAGTGTGGTAAAAGAAGGGCAAAGGAGTATAAACAACACGAAGAGAGGCACATTTTTATTTTATTTTATCAACAGAGATAAAATGTCACAAAATGTAAGCTCTTCTAAATTTCAAGAAGATTCAAACAACCAGTCCCTTTACAGTCATAAACAGTAATGAATAGCACGGGAGAAGCACAGGTTTGCTCTCAAAAGAGTCTCCCTAAAATGAAAATTATTAATGTAGAGCCAACTGGAATTAATACTGTTTCACAGTTTACAACTGGTAGAATCGAGATGTGGATTTTAAGGAAGATATTTACCTCACAGGTTATGGGTATTTTCCACCTTTTAATGAAGAACCTGGCTGTTGCCAGATGAGTTTCTGAGAAGTGGCATTATTAATGTTAGTGCTATGATGGCTTGAGACCACATCAGGCAGTTTGCTTGTGGGTTCTGCATCCAATACCATATTCTAATATACCAAACTTTATTGCCGTGATTGCATTCCGTGTATTAATATGTATTGTATTAATGCCGTGCAAAAATGTAAAATGCTCAACAATACTTTTCTCCTGGCAGCATTCTGAACAGCCCCATTAGAAAGAACAGACGCAATCTGAAGCTGATTTACCCAGTTGTGTGTATTACATATTTATTTTCAACAAAAATATCAGCCACATGGGAGAATTTCTTCTGAATTAGCCAACATCCTGAGCTCGCTGATGGTTTCATGCTACTTTTCTGCAGTATGTCCAAGAATCACTCTTTGCTACAGTCATATCCTGGAAGACATCAGATGTCAAAAGTTTGTTGCAGGCTGGTGTTACCTACTGTTTTTAAAGTCTGCAAACACCGTATATATTAGCGGTACCATTGAATTTCTCAGCGTTTTCTACTAGTGACACCTGTATCCTCATATTTCACTGCACAGAATAGCATTTGACATTTGCAGTTACACTACTTCTTTTTTACAATACCAGAAAAATAAATATTTTACACATGCATGCTTTCAGGAGCACTATTTTCTGCAACTTTACCATTTTCATAAATTTTATTGTAAAAATACAGTAAAAGAAAACAAACACTTTAGTTCTCTCTACAAAAACATTAGCACTCTTCTACAAAAATATTCAAAAGGAAAAAATATTTGTATTTCTTTGTGATAATACAGTAGTCTCTATCTTAATAATATACAGCTATACAGTCTGCTCTACTGATGAACTTTGTGTTGCAGTTTATAAAACAGTAAATAAAATTTCTTTACCCCAATATCTAACAGTTTTTATGGGAAGTTTCAGAAAACCAGCTAATAAACACTATTAAACTCTTTCTTGAGAACACCTTTTTAATACATGCTCTGAACTATTTTTTTTAATAGTAAGAAAATCTTTTTTTTTCACATGCTGTGAAAGCAAAAATATTCTGCCTTGTTCTGTGGCTTGAGGTAGTATTTCCTAATATTTTTCTTATTATTTTCAGAAGATTTTTTTTTTTATTTGCTACCTTAAGTGTTTTCAGGCACTAGGATTTCAATCCTTTAAGTACATTTGGTAAAACTATTATCTCTTCCTCGGAGTTTTTATCGCAGCCTGTGCTAATCCAGTCCCTTGGATTAGGTGTTCTGATCCCCCCCTTTAACTATGAGACAAATTCATTTCTGTCAAACACCCAGCGTTCAAACGCTGCCTCCTCCCGCTCCCGCAGCCTCAGTGCTGCAGGATGGAGCCTTAATGCCACTTTAGTCCAATTCTGCAGTTGTTTTCTATTCCACTTGATCCTGGATTAGGGTCTCGTCCTCAGCACCGATTTGCCGTGCCTTTGCTCCTCTCGCGGTGTGACAATTAAAGCCCGGCCAACTTCGCTCGCTGTTCATGCACCTGAGCTAACGAGCTGTGCCCGGAACGGCGTTTGCAGCCCTTTTAGGGATCGCCATCGTCCCCCAGCTCTAAAAACTGAATTTCTACACATAGCAGAGCGGTACGAACAGAAGAAAGGATTTATAACAATCCGTTTTCCATTTCTTAGTGAGAATTCTGTCTTTAATCACACCTAGCATTCCCACAGCTTTGATTTAAATGGATATGGTGGAGTGTGGGCACAGCAGGAGTGTGCAGGATGCTGGAGGAGCTTTTCCATCAGCAGCTCTGCAGTCCAAAGGCTTAGTAACCAGCTGGAGTACAGGTTATACAACTTGTACACAAACATCTCTCCTTGCATTCTTCATTGCCTTCTGAGAACATTAAGCCTCTCAAACAGAACTGCTCCAGGAGCAACGCTTTACCTAAATTATAAATGTTCTTTTTCCCTAAGTGTGGTTTAGACTCTTACTTATCCCTTACCACCATTAGTGAGAAATTTGGTTCCACTAGATAGTAATTGAAATGCAGTTAAAACTACTTTTCTCCCTTTTATCTTACAATGTGTGGTATTGTCTTGCAATTTTTACTTGTTTATTGTGTCAACAAGGCTTTTGACTGTGTAAATCCTTGAATTGCATTTTTCTTTTGAAGTTGAAGAAATGAGCGGTGAGGTTTCGATCAGCTTGGGCAAAATTCTGGTCCAGCTTGGTAGGTCATTATATCATACATTTTTTTATTAACAATTACTTATGCACTGCATACAGTCTGCTTTATTTTCTGCTTTAAACAGTTATATTAACTTGAAATTAATGTATAATATAAAGCTTTTGTTCTTTGGCTACATAATATTAGCTGGGAGGTTGTGGAGAGGACTCCTGACAGCTATTTAATAGTAAAATTTCTATTTAGATATTTTGCTAAAATATTTGTTAATCAGAGTTTGTCCAATTAATGCTGCACAGCATGTTTGTTTCACAATTCCACTCGTATATACGTATATAATGAAGAGTTAATTTTCTTCTTAAGCTTCCCAGATAGAAAAGAATCACAGTGCTAAGGAACATGTGGACCATCAGATAAATGGTGAGTAGGGATAAATTATCATTTTACTGGATGCTGAACACTGATTTTGTTTCGTTAATGCTGAGACATGCTCTGTGTCTCGGGGGCGGAAACGGGATAAACAATGGAAGCTGTCCCGTGTCCTGCTCTCACCCTGCCTCATCTTTAGCCATCAATACTCGCTCATTCTCCCCAGCAGACTTTGCTTTTGCTCAACACTTTTAGCCGAGGCTGCTCAGCTGCCTCATGGACAGGCAGTTTCATGCTGCGCCATTTCCTGCTCGGACTCTGCAGCTCCTCACAGTCACTGGCAGCCCTTTGATTCAGCTGTGCTTGCTCAATACATCTGCCACTTGCCTCCCTTTCTTTCTTCATGTTTTTTGTTCTTTCCAGATTTGGACCTCTGCCTCACTGCATCTTCTCTCTTTCTGTTTTCTTGAAATAATGAAAGTTCTCTCAGTTGCTACTACGTACTCAAGGCTTGTTCTTCTTTTTTTGCAATCAAGCAGCTGGTTACTTTATTTGAAATTCAAAACAGTAAAGCCAAAGAGAAAGTCTTTCTCTGCATCAAATTTACTCTCACCCTGGGCTTACAGACAACACAACACAATACTATGGACTTATGTCTGGATTGATTTTTTTAACCATGCTACTATGTGGAATCACTTCATGTCTGAAGAATAGTTTCTCTACCACAAACAATCTGAGAACATCTGTGCTCACCTCTGGTACTTTATAGGTAGATATTCAACCACATAACCTCTTAAAAAAAAAAAAAAAAAAAAAAAAAGCAGAAGAGAAAATTCTGGTCTAATTGGTGTTCTTTTTGATTATAACATTTCTAATAATCTTCACTGATATGTCCAAGTTCTTATTCATAAAGAAGATTATCACAATTTATTGAAGCACCTTAAACATGAAAACATCTGTAACACTAAATCTGGCACATCTTGGATTCTGGTTTAACTCTCGAGTCACACAACTGAACCTCAGAGATAAGGCTTTTCTTAACATTTATGCAGGCTTAGGGTAAATGCTCCTAGGGAAAATCCAAGGGCTGTGTAGTAACATGGCATAGCTGCTTTTGTGTTCAGAGATACCTAAATATGTGTAAACATACAGCCAACACTCAGGCTTTTAGCAGTTTGGGTTAAGTCTTCCAAAAACTTAGCAAAAAATAGTAACATTGATGTAATTTTGTCTCTGTGTGAGTATTACTTGGCAGATGAACAGCTTTGGACTTTTGGTGTGAGATTCATCAGGCTATTTGGCTACAGTCCCTTTCTTACCAGTGGAGGGAAACAGGCACTTTTAGGATGTGATTTACCTTATCCTGAAGAAACAGTTTAAAGTGGGTTAGATAAAGTAAACTTTTAAAATGCCAGCTTTTCTCAGCTGGGTGTAGCTGCAGCCATGGGTGAGCTGTTCTGAAGAAGGTCCCTCACTTTGGGGTGAGATGGATCTCACCCACCAGGTCCTTGTGAAAGCACAGGGTGAGTTGAACAGCTCACAGAAGTGCTTGTCTGTAAAAAGTACTAAATGAGATGTGAAGTGTTTATTTTGTTAATAATGTTATGTTTGGTAAATCTCAAAGGCTCTGCCATACTCAGCTGTTTGTTTACAGAAATTAAGCCATGTCAGTTGTCCAATATTTATGCTTCATGCAGAGTAAAGACAAGTTACTGACTTTAGATACTGAAAATATTAAGGGACTGAAGATAACTTAGGACAACCCAAGATATTAAATGACTTTGAGAAATTTTTGCTTTTCACTGACTCACATTTCTCTGTGAGAAGTGGTTTATTTTCTGCTATAAGGGCAGATGCTGTTGAAAATTAATATATAGCAAATAATGCAAAACCAGAGCCAAAATTCAGGATGAACTGAAGCTGCAGAGCAGTAATTCCAACAACTCAAGACCCATGTTGCTTCACTAAGATGCTCTTCCCAGTGGAGTAGATGAGGGAAAGGCAGGATGTGATTGACTTCTGTGTAGGGCCACCCACTCTGGCATTTATTTCCTCAGGGCAGCAATGATAGCAAGGGATGGTTTAGCACTGATAAATCTGAAATCTTGCTTAGAAAAAAAGAATTAAAAATGCAGAGAAAAAGCATTCACCAAGTTGTTCCTATTGCATTGCAAGGTGAGCATGCATGAGAGCTTCACAGCTTTTACTTGTGAAGAGAGCACTGATCGTGCTCAAGAACATGGATTCTCCTCTAGCCACTCATTCAGAAAGTGTTATCAGCTGTCTGCTGTCAGAAGAGGCAGAATTAAGAGTTTGCCTTAAGAATCTCCACAAATATCATAGTCCTTGAGAACCTGTCATTATAATGCATTTTTTAATTAATTAACCTCTGTCCTATACCAATTTACCATACATGACACATTCCTACATTGAGTAAAATTCCTTTTTATTTTTTTTTTTCTCCTTCTGTTTTCCACTAATTGCCTTTATGCCTTTTGTGATGCTTTTATTTTTCCTTTATTGTAGTCAGCTTTCCCACTCAGAATATTTAGATTCTGGGCTTCTGCAAAAGAATACAAATGTTTGAAAGAGGGTCCTGGTTCTGGCTAGACAGTGAGGAGTGTTTCAGTGGGAACACTGAACTGGGGAATACCACTAACAGTTACTTCAGTTCTGTACAGACTGGGATTCAGAAACAGCACAAACCATGGCAGTCTCACAATATTAGATGATGATTAAAGTTCTCACCACACAGCTGAAAATCCCTATGTTTTGACTTTGCTGTTACCTTGCTTAACTGCAGCCTGTCCACTCACCTGGCATTATGGACATTAAGTTTTTTAGGAAGGAATTTTTAATCATTCTAAATATAGACTTTTTGTTTCATGGATTTGTTGAAAATGCATTAATACACTTTTAAACTTATTTTTTAATTTCAGCATACACTGCAGAAATCACAGAAAGAAAGAATGAAATTGCTTGGTTGGAGGAAAATATAAAGAAAAGCAATGAGGCTTTTGCTGATTTGCAAAAGCACAAGGAGAGCAGCAAGAGGCACTGTGATGCGTGAGTATGGAACAGCCTGAGCTCTGACTAAGGAAGTCAGCAAGGAAGGAAGGGAAAAATAAGTGTGGGTGTGTCCTGACAGCAGTGATGTTAAAGAACACTTTAGTATTCTCCTGGTTTTTTAAAACTGCAAATCTTTAGGTATAAAAATTACCCATCTGCTGAAGAAGAATTATTAAAAAGCAGACTACATTTAATTTTGGGTTGGTTTTTTATTGAAATCTCCAGTTTTCAGAGGATCACAGGTACTATCTTAGCAGCATGCTAAAATATTCATGTAGTAAGGTAACAGAAGCATAATTTTTCTACACTTGGATGCACCTGAGTTTTGTCAAATTTGACCAATATTAAGAACATTGTTTAAAAAAAGACTTCCTAAAATTGAAAACCTTTCTATTTTTTCTTCACAACAGGTTTCAAGTTACTTTTTGTTCTATACATATTTGTACACAAGATGTGCCCTAACTGCCTCTCCACACATGTGTGTGTTTCTGCTGGCAGATTCCAGTATCAGTTTTGCTCCAGACTGCAAAATTTGTCTTCTGGGCACAATCTTTTGATGAATGCAGTGGGCTGCCATTCACAGTTTTCCTTACATAAATGTTCGTATCAGATAATTAGTTCAAGTTTTAAGTGCTGATCTTTTTTGGATCTTAGTAATTAGAAGCTTTTTAACACAAAATTTAGCTACAAGGAGTTTCATCTTCCTGACATGTAATTTTTAAAATTTAAAACATCAGGTGTTTGTCAAGGATAGATGAAAAGGCAAATCTATATTTGACAATACAGAGAATTTTTCCCAGCTGATAAAATCCACCAGAGTTTTCCATTTCTCCACAATTGGACTAGTTCCTCAGAAGCTGTAGTGAGGACTTTTTGGCAAATTATGTTTTGTTTTCTTGCAATTCCATATCTAAAGGCAAGTACTTCAATAAAAATATCTATGACATACATTTGAAATTTTTTTTGCAATATGAATGGAGAGTGTGGGTGTTTCTGAGAATAAAGAAGGAAGTAATGATGGCATTGGGGTTCTTTCTAGGTTTATTTTGAACTCTCAGAAAGAAAAAGCAAGAATGGAATCATTAGTGAATAAAGTGGGTGTAGTGGCTGGCTTATTTGAATGAATTGCTACTGATTTGTAGCTTTACCATTAAACGAGTTGGGAAAAGATCTGACCTTGGTAAAAAAATTCTATTTTTCCATCACATTAAGTTCTTGCCTCCAATGTAGTATAAAACGAACACTTACACAAGTTTATGAAACTATCCACACTGCTTCCCTTGATATCTTTTTGAGGCTGCAAATCTGTTTGCAAATGACAAACTGTTAAGTGATGCAAATGAAGGAGTAAAAAATTAAGGGTAGAACTAAGGATCTGATCTAAATTTTAATCATTGAATTCAATGGGTTTTGGCTCAAGTCCTACAAAGAATAATTAATGGCATTAGTGTAAAGAGACTGAAAATGAGAAGTGACTCATTAATGAATACATGTATTCATAGAAGGACAATGCTTGCAGAAGAGTAGAGACTTTGTGTCTTAAATTATTGGAAATGTCATTTAACGACAGACTGAAAACTGCAATAAACAAGGCCTGGCTATAAGATCAGACAATTAGAGCACTTACACAGTAGAATCACCCCAAACTTCTAAAATTTATTCTAGTTGACACTCCATCTATACTGGACATGATTCTAATGTTGGTTTTGTAAATTCAGATACTGTTTTGGAGTCACAATCACCCTCACAGCTGACTAATTGCCAGTGATAGAGCTCAATAGAGCTCTCAGAGAAGCAACATTTTGTCTGGGTTACAAGACATTCTGAGTATATTGAGGGAGATTTGAAGACTTTGAACAAAAGACAAGGTTCTTCAGCAAGTCTAGAGAAATATGATATATGGGATAGATGTATTGGGATAGTACTGTGTTTTCTGAAGAAATCCATATTGGTCTATGTAAAAAAAGACCTGAAGGCAGAAAATGACCCAAATGAAACATATTTTAAGACAAGTGATGACATTTTTGCTAATATTAAATTTCTTGAAGGATTCAAACTAGAAATGTTGATCCCAGATCTGTAAGAAGGAGTGAAATGCTGCTGATGGAACCTATCCCAATTTTATTGTTTCTCTTACAGTTTTAAATTTGGATGAAAAGATGGTGGGATTTAATGGAAATAGAAGATAATTTTAAAAAAAGCCACATGAACTCAGAATGTTGTTAGTTAGGAAAATAAATTATTGTCTTGTCCCAAGACAAACTGCAGGATAATTTTATTGCTTTCAGAGTAGTGTGGTTAAAGATCTTTTCTATACCCTGGCTGATGAAAGCAAGGACAAATAAATGTGATGGCTACCAAGGACATCCATGAGGCAGTGATGCATTTTGCAAACAAGTAAATGAGCTGCTTGAATCCTGCATGCCTGGTTGTGTTCACAAACCACTGTTCTTGTACCACAGGTTTTTTCCATGTCTACAGAATAGATGTGAATGAAGAATGTAACTCACAGCATGGCTTCTGCTCTGATTAGTAAAATCTCTCTGAATTTTACATCTCAGTTGTTTTTTTACTCCAATAGAAAGTAATGAAATTTTCTGAGTAAAAGAACATAATAGTGTGTGATGTGCAAGCACATTTTTATATAAGTAGGTTGGTTTCTGCTTTTGAAAAAATCTGACCCTTTTGAAATTCAGCTTTCTGCTGAATTTGCAGGAGTTATGGTGAAGTAACATTTTGTAGTTCCACTTTTAATCACCAGTGGTGTCCAACAATTTGTGCCAGGAGTGCTGCATGGTTCATGCTTCTTATATATATATTTTTTTTTTTTCCAGACAGGATTCTTTCTTTTCAAAAACTTTTTAATACACCTCTCCTAAAGATGACATCTGAATTTCACTTGAATCAGAAAGTCTATCTGCCTGTTCTTCTGGTGTTCCCATATCCAAGGCAGAGCTATCTCTAACGCCTGGATGTTAAGAAAGTCCTGCTCTTTCAATAGTCCCTAGAATTCTGTGAAACTGTTCTGCTCCCAGTACTATCTACAGCATCCTGCTGCAGGAGAATCACTTTGATGCCTTCTGAGCAGGACTTGCTAAGCAAAGGGGGGAAATTCTGAGTGCATTTGGGTGTGAGTTGGGTGCTGGTGATACTGGTGAGAATGAAGCTGTGGGTGTCTCCAACAAGAAGATTCAACATATATAAAGGATTTATTGATGGTGATGTGTTGAGGATCTAAAATGTGGATTTAGATGCCTCATTACTTATCATTAGCTCAAAAAATTTTTAAAGTTAGTTCCATTAATTCCTTAAAAAGAGCTTTGTAATGTTTCTTAATTCTAAATAAATGTATTTTTTTATTTTCTTCTTGAATTTGCAGGTTTAAAATATTAACAAAATAAATGTATACCTGCAAAAGATTTCTGTACTAAACCCATTTATATTTAACTTTCAAAAAATTAATAAATCATTTGCAAGCTAGCTAAAGTATCTAGGTGTTTTCTAAATGTTTTTTACTTAGAAAGACCACTAATATGCTTTTATTTTTTGCTTAATTTGTCCACAGCTGGAAGCCCACCTATGAAATACTTAAAAAGCACGGAGAATATTTGGTAAATGAAATGAAAGCTTTAGAGGATGCCATAGAAAATGAGAGGTATCTATGATCACATAAGATGAGCTTTCCAGCAGTAGTACTGACTAAACTGATCAGCAAAACTAGTGCTGTCTGCAAGGAAAAATTGTTGCAAACTTTTCAGTTTGTAGTCACTTATAAGTGACTGAATAATGCAAAGAATTTTGTTTACATTACTATGAGATCATATGTTATTTTGTATGATAAAATATGAATTGAAACTCAGTTGCTTCCCAAATGCCTATTACAATTTTTCAGAAGACTGTATGATTGCCTACTGTATCAAGAAAAACCCAATACATAAAAATAATGAATGTTTTCAGGTAACAGTTAGAAGCATTTAGATAATTTTATGCTTTTCCTTATTTTTGAATATGAATTGCATAGCATTATCAGAATATACAAATCAAGTTTTTATATACTGTTGTATATTCTTCAAAATAACCACAAAACATGCAAACTCACTCTTAGATCCTGAAAAATGAGTAAATGGCTCAGAAAAGCCTGGTCTAAAACCATTTTAAGACTAGTTGTGGGCAAGCTTCTAGTCAGCATTAATTGCAAATTCAATTCTGTTCAGTGAGCGGCATCTCAGCTCTTTCATCTTCATTAATTAAACTCAACTTTTAAAAGAAATTATTAATTGTGCAATGTAGCTGCCTACAGTCAATGAAATAAAGAGCAGACCCTGAAGATTCTCACAGAAATGTTCCAAATGTGCTGTGCCAAGGTAACCCTCCAAAGTTCTACTGAACAAAGTAAAACTGATCTCCAGTTTTGGGGGGGCTGCTCACCTGCCCTGCTCTGCCTGTGAGGGCTGTGCTGCAGAAGTCATGGCAAACCCCTCCAGATACCTAAATACCAGTTAAAAGTTGTACATTTTGGTAATTTAAAACATTGCCTTTGAGTTTTTGTAATCATTCTTTTTGCCAGTTGTCCAAGACAACAGAAACAGCATGCCTGAGAGCCTTTAATTAACTCACTTAGTAGCTTATCTTTCTTCTTCCTGTTCAGAGCTCTAAATTTGGTGAAAAATAAGGCTAAATTGGCTTTCTATGAGTATATGATTAAGCCTTTTTGGCTTTCACTAATTTGAGCTGACAAGCCAGAGAAGCATTACTTTTAAATTGCTTCTTTAGATAACTAGTTTCAGTTCCAACATGAAAGTGTTTGATCTGTTTTCCTGAGCTTAATTGTAAGACATCATGAGTACAAATCACAAAATAAATTCAATTCATGCATTTTTCAAAACTGTGCCCCAAATATAGTCTCTCTGCACCAAAGCATTTGATGATATGTTCAAGTTAGCAAGATGTGCATTCAGTAAATTCTAAATATTTGAATTAGGAAGAAAAATAAGTGTCTTCAGAACTTTATGAGCTGAATGTTCTTTTTAGTCTGGCATTTGGGGGCACTGAGGACATGCTGCTTTAGATGGAAAGATGTGTTTTAAAGATGGGCAGATCAGTTCATGTTTAATTAAGCACTTATAATGGAGGTTTATAAAATGTTCCACTTTTTTTTGTTGTTATTGGTTTCAAGAACGTATAAGAATGCATTTATGAACTGGAAGTTAATCCTGAAAATAAGTGATATGAAGAAGGAAAAAGTAATAAATTGCTATCCACATGATGTTCAGGGGGTTGTGAGTGCTGCCCTTTTCCTGTTGTAACTAGATTGAAACTTTTTCTGATTAATGTGAACAGTGGTGAATTCTAAATAGTCTGTGTTATCTGCATGAACTGCAGGATGTAAATTACTCAGAGAAAATATTAAAAATAGTGATGATTGCTCAAGACTACTATACTATATGTGGCCACAAATACTATATGTGAAAAACAGATTTTGGGAAAAGAATATAAAGTTTTAGGATTACATTCACAAGCTTGAAATACATCTGTTAAAGCAAATTATTTTACTTATTTATATTGTTTAAATTTATTTGTAATGCATTCTAAGTTTATTAGTAAATTTATTTTTGATCAGTTATTGCTGTTACATCTATTTAATTAAATAGAACTGAATATTTTTCATCTTTCATACCTGAAAAAATTTGTACAGTATACAGAAATATTAAGTAAATAAAAAACTTAGATTCCTGAGACCACCTGTGTAGAAAAGCACACATATTAGTGTAATTTTCTGTGTGAAGTTTGGGAAATATAAATCTCTAGGTTTGATTCCCAGTGTTGACCTACGGCTTCTCTCCCCTAAATTTTAACAACCAGTTTAACAGGAACTCTTGCCTGGAGTGTAGTTTGATTTGAAAATTAGAATCTGACTGTGTTTTGCCTTGGTTATTTGTTTTCCTTTTGTAAGAGCAGAAGATTCTAGTACTGAGTTTAGACATAAGTTTTTCTCTCTCCCATTGCCTGGCACAGCCAGTGGGCAGCCAGGACTCTCCAATGCAGCCTTTCAGTCATGCTGCAATTAAAAGATAAATAGCAGTTGGAGATAAAATCTGTTCCTTAAAGGGAAGTCCTATGTGCTCTGCAAGTGGTGAGAGCTGTTCCTTAATATAGGGGCAGGTTAAGAGGTGGGTTTCTGGTTTTAATTGCTTTTATGCACCCTAGTTTTTCCTATAAAGGAATTTCTTGCTAATCTTTAGGTGTACTAATAACTTAATATTTTTAAATTTGCCTCTCCATTGTTCACATAAGCTTTTCCTGCATTAATTGATGTAACCCACTTCAGTAATTCCTAGCTATGTGCTCTCATGATGTCAGTGAAATTACATTTAGTGTAACATTAATTTACAGGGCTGCCCCACAAGAAGCTGAGCATTCTGGCTCCTTGCCACTTAAACATTTAAGTGTTTGCTTAACCTTAAGTATGAATAGCCCTGTTGTTTCAGTGTGACTGATGTGTGTGTTTAAGGCTTCCCTGCATCAGACAGAGATTACTCAGCATCTCCTTGGAGGCAGCTCTGAGTCCAGTGGCGCACCAGGCTGCTCTAAATATGGGAGGTTTGGCCAAATTCTCTCCCACTGTAACTTTGATCCAGCTCCACCAAAACTGATGGAAAAGTGCCAACACGCACCAGCAGAGACTTTGGCCTGCAGTGAGTTTCATGATAATTACAGGGAAAAACACGTTTGTCATCTGCCAGGCTGTCTTTGAATATGGAATGGACTACATTCCCTTCAGAACAGGGACATTTGCCTGGTTTTTACATCATATTCTTTGTTACATACAGCATAACCTTCCTTGAATACATCTGGAAAAGGAAAAAATAAAGCCAAATATTGCCATATTAAATATAATCTGACTTTTCTTCCTATGACAGCAGCAAATTAACTGAGCTGATGCCACGAATTTATAATTTTTTTTCCTTATAAACAATGGTTTCCTGTGGAAAAAAATTAAATTACATGTATTTTTATAGGAAAATCTATGAGGATTCCATAACCCAGTGTAGGATGGATTTGGAGGAACGCCACAAAAAATTTACAGAAAGTGCTCCGGCCCAGAAGTATTACCAAATAAAGGAAGAAGTTGAAGAAATTCAAAAGAGAGTTTTGAAATGCCTTGAAAAATACAAATGGAAAGAAGATGCTTGCTTGGATATTCCGGGTACTGCTCTTGTCAATGCTTTTGCAATAAAGCCTTTTGGCAGTGCGCTGCACATTAAAGGTGCCATACAGAAAACCTCCCATTTTCCAAAGTTTCCTTTAAGCTAATAAAATATATTCTCTTTGTCACACCATTTTTAGAAAAAAAAATCTGTAGCAAGTAAGAATTTAGATTATACATACTGATACTGCTTCCTCCAACCTGTAAATGTAATGGGGAGAGATTTGTCATTGAACTTCTTTGGGTAAAAAGTTCTAAGATTTCTTTAGATCGAGCCTCTCAAAATTATAAACTTAATTTTCATCACTTTTTAGTGCTGTTTTTAATGCCACTACTGTTATACTGCAATTTTTGTTATCTATACTAAGCCAGGATAAATGCTCCCGATCTATTAATTTATCTTGTACTTGTTTAAGAAAATTGATTTGTTAGTTTATGATCTGAAGGTAAATTTTATATTTGCAGAGGCTGTTCCTTTTACATCCATAAATGATTGGGCTGCAAACATGTATCCTTGATTTCTAGTGTTTGTTCAGTTGTCGGGAAAGAAGATTTATATTTACCTTTCACAACTTTCTATTAGAAAAGACAGTAATTATGTATATATTTATATATTTATATTTAGAGTGGCAGCATTGGCATTTCTCTGAGAAAACTAGAGGTCAAAGTCAGCTATTCAGTTTGAATTTATGGGAGCATTCTGAGTAAAGAATACAAAATTTATTTAATAACATATCCATCAAAATGCTTCATTTAGGAGAAGTTTAATAGATGTTAGAGTTGAAAATTTACCAAGGAAATGCAGATTTATCAGGGCTTCCTGCTCCTCTAGCATTTGTGTTATGGCATAGAGAGGTCAGGGGTCTGGTGGCATCCCTTGCTTGAAAAAATATATGTTGTAAAATATATTCCATATATTGTTGTAAAATATATTCCATGACTTGGAAGTGCCTCTATGAGGAAAAAAACACAGGGAACCTTGCAGCTTGCTGAAGCTGCTACACAGGAAACCATCAAACTGGAAAAAGAAGCTGAAGAATTACAAATGAAATTTGACTGTTTAAAAAAGGTAACTGTATCCTAATTTTATTTTATATAAATATGTGTTATATGTGTGATCATACATAGCACTGTTTCTGAAACATCAAAAAAAGTAGTGTATTTTCAATCTCACAGACAACAGGATGATCCCAGCCTTATAATTACATTTCTAAGCATCACATGTGTTTTCTTAGAGAAGAGGGGGCCATGGATGTGAAGGTTCTTGCAGTTTCCTTTCTGCTGACCTCAGTTTATGCCACAGTTTCTGCTAAGGCCCCGTGTCACGATGACTTTGGTGTCAGCTCAGGAGAATACACATGAAAATAGATCAGGGCCACTGCTCAGTGAGCCCCAGAGTTTGTGTGCAGCTTTCACACACTGGCTGAAAGCTTCACACTCTTTTTCCTACTGGGTTTTTAAGGTTTTTTTATTATTTAACTAAGTATGCTTTACAATAAGAATAATGGAAATTCCTTCTCTCCTTATTTTTTTCCTCAAAATACATGTGTGGGTATGTCACACTCAGCAGTAAAACTGGCTGATTGACTGGGAGAAATGCTGCTTCCAAAGGGAGAATCTTCAAAATAATCAAAGGGATTTTATCAGTAGAGATTTTGGACCTACTCCTCTGTAAAAGGTCTCTTCTAAGCCTGAGTAGCCCAATTTTGTAAAGGTTTAGTAACTTTTTATGGGAATTGCATCTGGGTGCTTTTACCCATCTGTCTGGAGCAGATGATCAAGGACTCCATTCACTGTCATGTGCTGATAGCAGCACGTTTTTCACAGGTGTTTTTTTCTGTTTATATTCTGTCATCCTGTTTGACATTCCTGGTTCCAGACTGAAGTTCCCAATGTGGTTTGTGCTGTGCAAACAGACAGGGAGAAGGGATGTGGTGAATTTGTTTATAGCTGTGAAGGAGAGCATGTAAAGAGCTCCAGGTTCTGACATTTACACCCATGCTCCAAAACTTCTCTGTTTATTCCAGTTGTTACATTTGACCCAACAAAAAAAAAAAAATATTGCCTCTTTTTAACCTTGTTCTTCTCATTTCTTCAGAACCTCTTGGCTACAGAAACTACTACTGAGCACTGATTCATGAAGTTTAGAAAACTTTTGCAGCATATAGCTAAAATAGTTAAAGTTTTGTCAATTTTTATGCCATTTGTTCTTTATTTTTAAGAGCTTCAAAGAGACTAATGAAGATCAAAATAATTCCGAAAAGATTAAAGGAAAAAATCAGAAAAGTCTTGAGAAGCCAGAACTGTTTAAAGAAAGGTACACTTCAAAATAATTTTTCCCCCTGCTTTTATCCAGAGTACTATGTCAGAATTTACACAAAGATTGCTACAAAACACGGATTGTTGTTCAGTAAGGACTGACAAACTTCTCTAATCCTGGTCATGTGATTTAATTATGTAATTTTAAAAGTTTTATATTTCTGGGGGTTAAGATAATGACAACTTTTGATTCTTGGAAACTCAATGTATCTGGACACATTTTCTAAACTATTTTGTAGAATAATTTTCTCCTCAGCTACTGCTGAGAGATCTGTGTGAGCAGTTTTGAATGCAACTACAGTGACTGTGCAGTCAGAGATAAAATAACATTAACTCTACTAAATATATATATATTTGGAAAAGGAGTCAGGGTTCCACATGTCAGTTGTCTTCACCTCTGAACTACTTAAGAAATTTAACTCTTAATTTAGCTCTTAAAAACAAGCATGAGTGAAAGTTTCATAGACAGGATTAATGGCTTAGTAAATTAGTCAGTGATCATTTACAGCAGGGACTCACTTTAATTTGAGCTCAATTACAATGACTGAAAATCACCATGAGGACTATCTTGCACTTATCTGGAGTCCTTGGGAATGTTGAAACATCTCCTTTTGAGCTGGCACTTAAGGACCAAAATCCATTTTAAAACAAAAATAAGCCTGAAAGACATTGTCTAAGTGATTTTATATTACGGTCTGCTTGAAAAAAGATCATTTTAAGGCTTTAAATAGGTATTTAGTGGAACATATGTATAAAAAAGTGTCATTTTAGTAATTCCTAAGATTTTTTTTTCACACAGGGATCTTTTAAGTCTTTAATATCTTCTTACAGACCTATGAATCATTGAGATGATCACTTCTTTGTGGTGTAGCCTTTGAACCCATTTTACCTTCTCATGTAAGAATTTTGTAATCGGCAAGAACAGAAACATGGGGAAACAAGAAATCCCCCTAATTTCAAGACAAAGTAAAAAAAAAGATGGAAAGCACTCTCTTTGAATTTTCAAAGAAACCCATGTGTGTTAAGGCTGCAGAACAAAAAACACCAGTTAAAGACCTGCTGTAGGAGGCAGAGATCCATGCTCTGGGTATGCAGGAGTAAGAATCCCTCAGTGAGGCTCCTCGTAGTAAGGAATCCATGGGATGCACTGCCAGACCTGCCATTTGTACATTTATTTTCCTGCCATGGAGTCTGCTTGTACCTTCACCTGAAGTTGTGTATGTTCCACAACATAAAGGCTTGTAGAAAATGGCATAAAATTGGTTTCTTAACATTTTTATCTGACATTTTTGTATTAAAAAAAGTTTTCACTAGAAAGCGTGGAAGTGACTGCTCAAGTAACTATTGGTGTTAAAAATGGGTGTAATATGAAGCTGTAAAAAAAACAAACCAAAAAAGAACTCTGAAAAAAAAAAACAACCCAGACAGAAACTGTGTATTGAGAAAATGAGCCGTAGGAAATAAAACCTTTGCAGACTCAAAGAAATGTACAAAAATACAACAGCAGAATGTGGGTATCAAAGGCAGGAGTTTCTTTCGAGCTGTCCTGTAGCCACTACAAAGTTACTACTGAGCAAAAAGTTCTTTCTGAAGAAAGGAGATATCTTCATCTTCTGCCACAAAAGAAGAAGAAATAAAAAGGAATTGTCCTCTGAATCTCCATGAAGTGGTCCAGACCAGCATGAAATTAGCAGCAGCAAGGGAAAGAACTAAAGAGAGCGATGAAAGCACTGGGCAGAACACTGTACAGATTGATACCCATGAAAAGCTTTACAAGGCTTCAAGACAAGAAGCCAACTTGCAAGCCCATTAATAGGTGCTGATAAACATGTTCTGCCCTGGACAGCAGGATGGCAGAGGGAACTGTTCCTTCAAAAGTCTGGGATGCTGTTATTTGAATCACTTAGTTCTGGCCAGCTGCTGGTTAGGAGTGTAAAACACAGATTCCTCTGCTCTTACCAGCTCTTGTCACTGATTCCCAGCTCAGCAGTTACACTGACAAGCACCACAGTTTAATTTCCAAAGCAAGAGCTCTCATCAATCACCAAACAGGACTCAGCTCTTTTGAAGCTCTGGTCTTGATTTCTCAATAAGGTATTCCATTTATTACATAGAAAGGCTGGTAGTTGAACTGTGCTATGGCATATGTGGTGTTCAATCTCTCTGCTTTTGTAAAATGGTTGGGAGAGATTTAATTCCATGACTTTGTAATTCTTCATTTCTTTTTCTTCCCAATTTGGTCATGTATTAATTCCATCTCTTACTTTCCAAGTGAGAGCTTTTTGCTCCATCTTCACATAAAGGAGATTCCATGATGGATTATTGCAGTTCTTGCGGCATCTTTGCATCAGAAGTGATTGACTTCTACTGAGCAAGGAAAAAACCAGCTAATATAACTCTTAGAAAAGTACTTATGAAGTTGTTTCTGGATTTCTAATGTAAACATATATGAAGAGCCAACTCAAAAGAATGCTCCTGATGAGAATACTGAATGTGATTTCAGTAACTGTAAATATCACAGAAGCAGGTGTGATTCTTCATATGTATAATGAGGTACACTTGATTCCTCGAGTGGAAATTAATATTAATCCTTGGGTTTCTTTATGCTACAAAGAAGAAAATACTACTAAGGAAATGGCAATTTATTTTGACTTAAGAATATCTGTTTTTCTTTTTGCACTTTAAAAAATCCCTGCAGTATGGATCAAGATAAAGAGTTTTTATCTACTCAGATATCTACTAACAGTGAAGTAGAAAAAGAAGACAAATGATTATTTTTGTTGCTGCAATTTGGATTGTTTTGAGCTTCATGATGAAGTTTTATTCTTCTTCCCGTGGTATTAATTAATGTCAGAGAAGATGTGCATGGTTGATATTTCATTAATGCTTTTGTGGAGGAAAGGGAGCAGGTGTACTGCATATGCACAGAGTTTAACTGCAGGCTCTTTTGGAAGGTGTTACTTAAAGAATTAATATCTTAGGAACTTCTGAGTTTGGTTTGTAACTTTGCCTTTGAAATGTTATTCTGTATAGATATGCACTGTAAGAGGATCTTTTATTTAATGGAGAGTAAGTCTTTAGAACTATAGTGTTGTCTGTTAGGCTTTACAGAAGCACAAGGAAACTGACTCCAGGAACTTTTAAAAACAGAGTTTGACATCCTTAGTTCTGAAGAAAACCCAAACCAACCAAACAAAAAAGACCCCCAACAACAATTCCCCCTATTTCTGTCAGTCTAACTGATGGCCTCAGCCACAGTAGCCTTGTTCAACTGATATTTGAATGATTTTGAGGTAAAATGAGCCATTTGGAACAAAGTGAAACAGTTTCAGCCGGAGTTCTGTGCTTAGCTCTGTTTTGATTTCTCCTTGCTTTTGTCTTCCTGCATCTGAATTTACAGATACACCAGCCACACACATCTTGTTTTCTGCAGCATTCATTCTTGACACAGGTTCATCTAGAGCTGATGTAACTGAAAGATTGACTCTGGATTTTAGGTTTTTAGGTGGTAGATGTTTTGTACAGTTTGTTCAGTCTCAGCACAGCACCAGGTATAATGGAACTGCAAGTGAAAATAGTCCTTTTCATCGGAGGTACTTGGCTGAGGCGCTTTCAGGTTTTTATGAGAGCACAGTTCTCATACTCACATCTATATGTATGAGTTTAATATGTTCAGTCCTTATATTTAGCCAGATCTTCTCAGTGGTATTTTTTAATTAGTGTTGCTAATTTTACTCCATACTATCGTAATAGAAGTGTATTCTACATTTTATACTTTTTTTTTTGTTTATGGAGAATTTCAAGAAGAACAAAAAGACTGACTCAGTTTTTCATTTGTTCTGAACAGCATTGTTCAGTCAACTACAAACCAGATGTTGTAGCTAGAAGCACAGAGGCACTAAGCAGGAATGCCAGAGAGAAAATAAAATAGAACTCATTATTCTAAAAAATACTAAATGTTCCTGTGCCAAACAGCCACTTTACTTTTCATTGTTCTGCTAACCTTTGTCTTTCTGCACTGTAAAGGGCTATTTACCCTACACAGGTAATTACCCCACAAGTGAAATCACTTGCTGCAGTTTTCTCTTTTGTGTATGTGTAGTGTGAGCATTCCAGACAATCTCAGAGAGAGAAAAAGTGGTTTTAAATGTGAAAATGTGATTTCAGAACTACAATAATGAGGCACTTTGATTAAAGTGTAAAAATCCACAATACTAATTCTTTTCTTTGATACTGACAAAATTTAAGCCAACAATGTTCTTATGATTGGCTTATTACTCTTTATGACTTCTTTTTCAGAGATATTCTCTCTCTGATATTATTTAAAGAAAACCCCATTTTTGTCAGCTACTGGTGCTGAAAGTGGTAGAACTTCCTTGACAACATCCAGTGCCCTTGAGAATTCCACTTATTTGAAGCAGTTATATTTTATGATTTCTTTTCTTTTAAAATGAGTTAATTTTCTTTTTAATTTAAATTTGTTTAGGGTGTTTGAAGAGCGTGAACATCCATCTTTGTCAAAGAGGAAGCATCAGCTGTATAAAACATTGCATGTCCCGTGCATCCCTCGGAAATTTGTCCAGTCTGTACAGAGTTTTAGATTCTCAAAGCAAAGACCAGAAACAGGTGCTGTGTGTTTAATAACTTCAGTGAGCATTTTGGGTTATTTTTGTGCAGAAAAATGGGTAAGTGATGATAACAAATCTAGTGAGCTGCTCAACCACTTATAGTTCAAGCCGGGTTTTCAATGGAATTTGGATTCTTACCTTTATTTATGTTCTGGAAATCTTATGTGTCTGATTTCTCCCTTATCTGTGCAATGAGTAAAATAACATGACAGATACACCCAATATGTGATGTCAGAAACATCTGAAAAGAATTTAATCTCAAATCTAAAATACCTTTAACACTGTTTCACAGTGACATTAGACATTAGCTGTTTAGACATTAAACAGCTGTTATTTGTTTCATACTTTCATACTTTGTGATAAGTTTCTTTTGCTCTCTATTAAAAGGAAAATTTAAGGTTTGTTCCCAAGTTCTGTTTAACAATGACATACTTTGGATACTTAATCTTATTGACAATATTATGTAATATTTGTAAATTTAGGGAAAGAAGAAAAAGAGAAATCAGTGGAACTTTCAGTGCCCATCAGCAGTTCCTCCAACCTTGCAGAAAATTTATCACAGGTATGTTGCTCTCCCACTGGTAAAAATATGAACTTATATAACCTGTTTTATGTGGTTGTTTAAATTTAAAACACTTCAAAAATACCTAAAGGTATTACATCTTACATAAAACCTGTTAGCACTGTAAATTGCTAATCATGGTAATCTGCAATTGCTTGGTAATCACAACAAAAATCTTTCTTTGGTGCCTTTTCTTTTTGAAAATATCTGTGTTCTTACAAAGTGCATTCTAATGCCAAATCAAGGTGGGCCATCTTACCAACTCATTTTGTATAACAGTCTTTAGCATTGAAAATAACCTCTGTAGATTCTGTACGTAGAAAATATTTGGAACTCTAAAGGAGGATCAAAACCTTCTGTTAATGATGAATCATGAGCCATCTACCCCATAATGAAGGGTTTCATTAGAGACTGAGTGTACAGGACAGCCCACAGCTAACAACTCCATTCTGAGGTTTGACCAGAAACAGAAATCTGGGCTGAGAGGAATAAAACCATGAACAACACTCGGTGCACTGCAGGAGCCCACAACTCCATTTTCTATCTCTCACCCATAAGACTGTAGTTACTATTTCAACTACATTTGAAATGGTGGAGTGAATTGAACACCAATTTGATGAACAACAATTTAATGAACAACAAAAAATCAGTTAAAAAAAGTTAGCATAACCAGTTGTGATTTTCTTAAGAATTTCAAGGGAACTGAAGAATGAGATGAGTAATCACTAAATGGTTTAGAATGAAGTCTGTATGGAATACAAAGCCTTCATAACACAAAACAAGATGAAGGACAGTAACAGGACTGAGTGGAACAAGACCAGAAGAAATTTCAAGCAATTTGTGACTGTCTTAGGGAGTTGGAGATGATGAGGATGATGGAAGGGCTGTTGCCAGGGTAATCTAGAGATAAGGCTGGGAGTCTGGGACCTAGAATTGCGCTTAGACAATTGTAGGAAGCAGTAAGTCAAGGTTAAGAGAACTTTAAGAAAGGGTGATGGCAACAAGGAAAAGAAGATGGAATCTGAGGAAAAATAAAAAGATTGGAAGAAAGAAGGTTGCTGTGCTTCAGAAAAGGTGTGCTGTACATTACGTGAGTTCAATGGCAGGCAGATTCTGCAGAACCAGCTCTTTTGTCCCCTACCCTGAACAGAACTCAGTTTGATACATTTTGTTAATTAAAAATAAACAAGAATTAGACACTCCCTGTAAAATAATGTGTTATTTGATGATGAGGCATAGATTCCTCACCCTGCCCTTAAGGCACAAATACATGCTACATAGAAGAGTGATGGCTTCTGCTCTGATGAAAGTCTGTGAGGTTGGGAGTATTTCTATATTTTCTGCAGTTTTTCAATCCTCACATGAGATCTGTGCTGACTGACTGATATGAATGCTCAGTTGGCCTCCAGAGGAAGAGCCAGGCCTGGCTCCAGCCCTTTCTGGTTAAAAGAAGGGATTTTCACAGTCTAAGGAGAAATCAGAGTGATTTCTGGTCCCAGCCCTTTCTGTGTTCTCAAGCATGAGCAACCAGGCCATAGCAGCAGCAAACCTGCATGAAGTTTGTAAATGGCATAGCACTACTGGTGTTACAGAAAGGTTAATTAATCACATCTAGTTAGCAGTGCTGTGACTAAGTATTAGAAAATAGCAGAATAGAGGGTATCATGCTGTCAAAATGTAGGTAAAACAAAGAAAAAGTTTTTACATTGTCTGATCCTTAATTTCTGGTTAAAAGAAGAGATTTCCACAGTCTAAGGAGAAATCAGAGTGATATTGTTGAAGTGACAATTTCACTTGCTGCCTCATGTGAGTTTTTTCTGTTTTTTAGATGGTTATTGACACTGCAGGGACCAATCACCCACAAAATGCCCAAGTTCCATCAAGAGCAAGTATAAAAAACCAAGTGAAATTCAGGTAACTTTTCTTTAACAAAATAGCTTTCATTCTTGAGGCTGGGGTTTTTGGAAATAATTCACATTTAGACAAACATTAAACTTTGTCTTTTAGACTGTCAGATCTTCCAAAGCAATTGACTTCCTATCAACAGTTTGAGAGTGGAAATGCAGTAATGGGTAAAGTATTACTGTAATTTTTTTTGATAAGGTTGGATCATATAGTTATAAACTAGGAAATTCTAGGGACCAAATTTTAACTCTGGCATTGAAAGGGCCACCATTTGCATTTCTTTTCTACCTTGATTGTTTAGCTCAAAATTTGAGTATAGCAGACAGGCAGAGTCCTAATTTAAATAGAGACTTAACTGCTCAGTAATGTGGGATTTATTCTGCACTGACCATTGTGAATGAATGGATCTGTCCAACATGTCTTGTAAATTTACACCTGAGTCTCAAATTACTTGGGTAAAATGAAATCTAGTCTTAACATCTAGCCAGAAGGCACAAGAAAATGCAAAGAAGTGAAATATAATAAACCCAGTAATTTAGGTGTCTTGAAGAATCAGATCAAGATTATTAAAGATGAAAATTAACTGGAGAAAAACATCCAGAATGCTTGCAGAAAAAAACCAGAGTAGTTACAAATACACCTGTAGTTTTTGAAATCACAAGGAACTGAGCTTCAGTTCCTTATTTTAAATATTTCCTCCTTATTTTAAATATTTCTTTTTCTAATTGAACTTCTAATTTAGATGCATGTAAAAGATTATGGCCTAGATTTTTTACAAAGAGAATATAGGACCTTAACCCACAGTGCCTGAGACATAGCAGAGTCTGAAATTTAGAGCAGAAACTCTGACAGCAGAAAGTCTGATAATGTTTCTTCTCATCTCTCCTCCTGACTCTTGCCCAGTTCTTTAAACTACACTTCATCACTGTCACATGGATGTGCTTTTTATATTGTTCCCACCTGTTTCTATTGACTATTAGCCCTCTCAGAGGGTAATAGCTGGAGTAGACAAACACAGCACTCTCAGGAACAATGGGCAGGTTTGAAGAACACACCAAACTACAAGCAGCAGCCTGAGTAATGCTTTGACAGCGACGAGTGGCAGAACAAGAGGTAATTGTTATGGACAGAGCCACAAAATGGGTTGTTGAGAAAACCACAGTCAGAACACTTCCTTACCAATAGCAATGCCAAGCTAGTGAACTTTTCTCAAGGATTCTTTCCCACAATGTCATTTTTAT
Source organism: Calcarius lapponicus (assembly GCA_039654755.1). Classification (NCBI taxonomy): domain Eukaryota; kingdom Metazoa; phylum Chordata; class Aves; order Passeriformes; family Fringillidae; genus Calcarius; species Calcarius lapponicus. Next base: position 61,702,911 of record CM077468.1, on the reverse strand, counting down.
GTGTCTGTTTAAAATGTTGTTATAATAGAGGCAGTGCTGTCTTTTTTGTGCAGCAAGCCAGGAGGCCAAACATGTTGATGAAGAAGCAGATGAGCACATGGACTGTTCATATGTACCTCAAGTAAGAAAAACCTTTCTTATGTCATAAGAAGTTTATTCAGAATAATCAAAATATTTTGACGTACTTGATTCAGTTGGCAAGAGACAAGTCTCAGAAACTGGTAAAGTGTCAACTGGTGCAAAACACTTTAATTAATGTGAGCTGATGAAATGTTTTGTAAAACTCTGCATTTAAAACTCACTCCTTGCACAGAACTATAAATAAAGAGCCTCAATGCTGGCTCCCTTGAGAACATATTTACAGTTAAAAGGACTAATGATATTTTGGGAAATGTTGTATTTTGTAAGCCTCATTGTTTATTTCTTTTTAATAGGATGTGCACACAGGTTTTAAGCCAAATGAAGATAATCCTGACAGAGAAGAAGAAAGTGCAGAACCTTTCTTAAGAGCACCTAAAACACCTGACTTAAAGGGGAAAACCCCACACTTTGCAAAAACATCTCTATTTGACTCGTATGATTTCAACTTTTATTTTAATTCTGAGCAAAACATTGTACTCACACTTATTGTATAAGTATTTCTGCTGTTTTTGAAAGATACTAGTGAAATAATTTTCTGGAAAGCTCTTCTGAAAATATTTAGAAATTTTTTCTGAGTTATGCTTGGTATTTATTAAGTTTCCTTCCTACAGTATAATTTCTAGTTGAAACTGTTTTGAAAGATCAGTACTTTGCTTAGAACTATATGAGACACATTGTCTTTTCCTGCAGTAATATTTATCACTCTGATTTCAATCTTTAACAGGCTTTTTGGTTTTTTTGTTAAGAGGGCATGGAGTTGGTAAGAACACCTCCTCCCTTTACTTTTAAGAATTGTGTTATCTGTTCTGTGATGCAAAAAGCAATTATTGATGGAAGCTATGAGGATGTAAAATAGGGAAAAAAGAGGAAAAGGAAAAAATAGAAGGAAAAAAGCCATCTACACCAGTTAAAAAACTATTAATATAGTTTCTACAATTCTGTATTTACAGCATTCAAAGTTTAGGTTGTGAAGAAGGAACATCAAAATCTCCTGCTTTCTTTTCTCACATGAACTTCTCCCAGAAGTCACCTGGCTTTAATTTATTTGATTCTTCTCTGTTTGGAGCACAAAATTCATCTGATGAGGTAAAAAATAATTAATTGTGAACATTACATTTCCACAAAGCAAAATATGTGAACAAAACAGCATTGACACTGAATGAGATTTTTCAGACTGGTTAACTTTGCAGCAAACATTTTTTAATGTCTAGGTTTTGAATCTGGATCATGTGGAATCATGTACAAATATGCAGTGACTTAATTCACCAAAAGGCTTCTGGTTGAGTGTTACACTGCAAAATTCAAGTTCTCTTTACATGCTTCTCCTGTGTGGTTTTGTCTTGATGAAGTAAAGAACAGTGAGAAGGGAAGAAAGGACAGTCTATTAGGGTTACTGAACAGCAAAAACTGATCAGCCATACTCAAATGGAGGAGCTAGGCAGGCAACTAAATGGAACAGGGAATGGAATCTGGGTCTTCCATTTTCCTTCCAGTGCTGTAGACCAATTTTTCCTCTCCTGGGCTATTAGGTAGAAAATTGGGGATCCAGGGTAGATGCATAGGACAGGGCTTAGCATGAGCTATGTATAGGAGAGAACACAGTGATGTGTGGTTTGTGAATTGTTTAGGAATGAGGTGGGTTTTAAGTCACCCAGTGCTGTCAGAACCCACATTATGTTGTGCCTGCTCAGCAGCAGAAACCAAGAATTTACCAGGCTGTAGCAGATCTGGGAGTCTTTAAAGTTAGATGGGAGTTTTGAAGAACTTCAGTCTCTATTTTAAATCTAAGAACTCATTTTAAGAGTGACAAGTTGTTATCCTGCTACTCTTTCTGGCAATATGAGGCCCTATTCAGTAGGAAGTATTTGTGTTGCTGCTTGGAGATTTTTTTAAAATGTCACAATTTGAATAGTTTTGTATAGTTTTGGTTTAAAAAAATCAGCATTAAGTCAGGTCAGCTTTTGGACTGTTATCAGTCTGGTTTTTTCTTAGAAGAACGGAGGAAGAGTCCTTGCAGCTGCATGCAAATATCATAAAACCCATTTGACCAAAGAACTTACCTTGCAACTTTAGGGACTGATAAATACCTTTAAATCCAGATTTTGTAAAGCTGCTAACATTCACTGAGACATAGTTTTTCTCACAAAAAAGAAAATAAAATCAGCATTAAAGTTTACTTTTGCCTTTTTCATTTGTTAAATAAAAAATCTGTTTACATTTCAGACAGAGGAAAATTATTCTGTGGGAAACCTGAACTCCCTGTCCTCACATGAAGATATTGGTAAGTCTGAAACTCAGATGTACTTGTGTATATCAGCTCTCTTCTGCTTGTGCTCCCATGACTGACAGGCTCATGATCCAGCTTAACAGAGCTCCTTTGGCTGTCTGAAAGGATATTCAGCTGTGATAATGTAGCTCAGTGGTTTATTGTGCTCATTTGTGTTTTAACTAAACCTTTAGCTTAAATCTTCCCTTGCATGTTGGGCTCTAAACATCTGATGTATCATGGAAAAGAAGAGGTATGAGAAAGAAAGAAATAGGGATAGTGTTAGGTGTGTTTGAAGCAAAATGAGAGGACTTGAGAGGGAGAGGACAAAGTCCAAGTATTTCAATGAGTCATCACATTTTTCTCTAAATAAACACTTTTGCAGATTCTATTTACAAACACCTCTGTTGCAAAATGTATCATGCAGAAGTGTTTTGTTGTTCGACACCATTCAAGTGCTCCACACTTTATCCCATGTCAATTCTAATAACAACCCCCTGGAAATATAATCTCTGGTGCAGCAATAAACACACAACTGTAGGGTGATTCTCAGAGGGATATTTGGCAAAACAGGTTAATAAAGAAGTATGTGCTGAATGCAGTATTCTCTCAGATTTAATCTAATAACAAATATTGTATGTATTCCATATAGGAAGCTTCTTTGGGAAACCAGAAAATGAGGATGCATTTGCCTTCCCCTTCCCCTCAGAATCAACTTCTCATGCATTTGGAGATGGAAAAGATGATGTTGGTTTTTCATTTGCATTTGGACAGGATCAGAGATCACCACAGTCTCCTTCTATGAAAGGTTTTCATTCTTCCACACAAAATACAAAGCCATTTACATTCTTTTGAATACCTTTGACTTTCTTTAAATTATTTTCCTACTTAGCCTTGACAAATGTTTCCAGTTTCTTGAGTTAAAGGACAAAACATTTTTTTCTCCTTCCATTTCTTGTAAGAATACATAATTGCAATGGCTGCAATGTGAGTTCATCAACCACACATTTTGAGATTTTCTTACTTATCTTTGAAATGTCTTTGTTAATAAACTGTTATTATATGCTCTTGCTATACTGGCACCCACAAACAGAAATATCATTTTAGGGTAGAATGTTAAGTCAATGTCTGTGAGAGCATTCAGCTTCGGATATAAACTAAATTACTTGTGTTAGTAAGAATGTCTGGTGTAGCAGTTAAAGCTGAATTTGACTTAAAGACAATGTTCTTGAGTATTCTATGTATAACAGCTGGTTCATAAAATATTTTAAATAAACATTTTTATTAATGTTATGTTAAAGTTTTGTAGGTTTTTCTTAATATCTGAAGTGGAACAATGATGCAACTATAATACTTAACATTTCATTCCCTTTCCCCTTTCCTTCCTTTTCCTTTTCCTTTTCCTTTTCCTTTTCCTTTTCCTTTTCCTTTTCCTTTTCCTTTTCCTTTTCCTTTTCCTTTTCCTTTTCCTTTTCCTTTTCCTTTTCCTCTTACAAAATCCCAGGGGGAGCACTGTCCCTTCCCCTCTGCTGCCCTGCAAAACCCTTAATGACCAAAAGCTCGATTATCTATGCCACTGTTTCTTTTCTGTAAATTTCCTAAATGCCCCAAGACTAATTTTATGCCTAGAGATTTGTGGAAATTTGATTGGTTTTTTTTAAACTGGAAGTGAATCAGGAAGTTTTAGTGAAATCCTGCTGAGGTCCAGCTACTAAGAAGTGAGACCCAGTTTTTCTAATCTCCTGTGTACCTGTCAATCTGAAAAACCTAAGGTAGAGGCAAGTTTGAGTCTCTACCTTTTATTTTACACTGCTGATAAATATTCTGAGATTATTTAGAAACATAAAAGTTTAATTTTGTTTGCTCAGTTATTCCATAACCAAAGACCTTTCCTGATGAATTCTGTTATCCATGCCTAAGATGGATAACAGAAGACTTCTACCCTGGATTTACAGGGTAGAAGTCAAGGCTGCAGTTGAAGTGGGAGAAACCACAGTCCTAGGTCTTGCTGGATGTTTACTGACACAAATTGGATAGGCTGATTAATAACAAAGCAGAGAAAGCTGCTTCAGAAGAGGCAACCTCTCAGCATTTGGGATACTTTTCTGAGGCCTAAGACCATGAGCTGCTTATACACACTGGGATTTTTTCAATGGTACCTGTCAAATTCCACCCAGAAATGGTCCCTGGTTATGCCTATGAAGTCAATAGCAGTTGTGTTGATGGGTTGCTGACACTGGTACATCTCTCACTGCCCAATGTCATTTTGGTTTGCCCTTTATACATATTACACCCATTTCTAGCCTGCAAACTGAGTGGAGAGAGATTCTCCTGTCAGTGTAGCAGGGGCTGCTTGAGAGCAAACACCAGGTACTGCAGGTATCCCACACGTGAGCAGCTGAGCTGGAGCCCAGGAAGCTCCAGAAGCAGCAGCAGCTGGGAGCTGTAATCCCTTCAAAGCTGTGCAGCTGTCAGCAAAGTGACAATATGGTGACACTGTGCATTGTGCTGGGAGTCCTTGCAGGTGGGGGTGCCTTTTTGTTCTCTCCTTGGATTGCACAGAGTAAAACAGAGTTCAGGCTCACAGCCAAGCCCAAAGGTACTAACAACAAAAACCCCTCTTGAATAAGCAGGGCAGGGATTGGACTTTGGATCTCATAAGAGTATCCTGACCAGAAGGCAAATGTTTATTTAGAGCCCTGGTATCTTTACTGTTCCACTTAGGTTTTAATGATGTTTTTGACAGAAAACCACTTCACTTAAAATACTGCTTGTAAAAACTAATGTGCCACACTCCATTAGGTTAAATAAATATTATAATAAATATTTTGTGTCACCAACCTTGTAGGAAACATAGTGATACCTGAATAAATAAATTTTTGAATTTGTTAAGTAAAAAACTTTGAAGAAGTTTACTAATGAAATTTACACTGTGATCTGCTGCAGTGGTGAGGAAGACACAGATGCCTTGGTTTTCTTTCTCCCACAGAAAGATTAGCTATATGGAAATGTCATTTTTCTGATCAGAAATAACATAAAGAACATTTCTACACATCTGTCTTGTTCAGCAAAGTGGTCTTCCAGTAAAAAAAAGATTTTAATTTCTAAAGTAACATAACATCTGGAGCACCATCTACTATTTTACTGATAATTTTACTGATATGTAAATGTAAAACATGTTTATAAAGAGTTAGGGATATTTGCCTGATAAATAAGCAGCTGCTGTGTAAGTTTGGCGCTAAAAAATTAATTTAGAAAGTATGAGGTATTGTAATGACCTCCAGGGGTTATGGAATATAACATTTATTTTCCTGTACTGCTGTTTTATGCCTTCAGACACCACTTTTAATAGGAACTAAGGCATTCAGCAAGCTGTTCTCACTCAAAAATCAAGTTTCATGTTCAGAGCAATTTATGAATTTTCTGTAACTTCAGTCCAAGAATATCAATCTAAAGTGCATATACCCAACATAACACTCTGCAGGACAAATTTTGTTGTGCTTTTATGTATAATACTTAAGGTGATAAAACCACAAGAATTCTTTATATTTTATATCAGAAAAACTGGATGAATAGGGCAACGGAGAGTGTTAAAATTGTCTCTTACCACACTGAATTGTCAATAGCAATGTGTGAATGCTTTGAGGAAAGCAAAAAGTTTATGTCATGATGATGTAGGGTCATCTAATTGCTCACTGAGCAACCAGAATTCTGAATTGAAAAAACTGTGGTGGTACAAATGGTACAAACCTGGAGTTCCAACCCAGAGAGTAGATCAGAGAACATTGTATAGAACAGTGGCTTTATTTCTAGCTACCTCTTAAATTACAGCACTGAACCCCATAGAAATCCTCTCCAGCATTTCATCCCCAGTCTGGGCTCTATGCAAAGAAAAAAATAGTTTTTCATTTCAAGACCTTGAACATAATTAAAACTTCGTGGGGAGTAACAGGACTAACAGGACATCTCTGCATGTTTGTGGGTAAATGCAGGCTTTGGGGGCAGGGGCAGGTGAATCACTGCATCCTAAGAAAACAATCTTACACTACAGCATTAATTCGTTTAAGTATTTCAAGGAAATAAGCTTTAAGTGCTACATATTGTAACAGATTGGAATGTGTAGACTTACAGTATTAGATGGTCATAATCCCCCCAGTGCAAGGCTGATTGCAGGGGTAGCAAGAGTTGGCTAATCCTTTTGGGCCAATGGCATAAAACAAGGATTAGTTTTTCATTTACTGCAACTGAGTGGGTCATTAGGATCCAAAGACACTAATGAGCCTGAACAGGCAATTGGATTCTGGTTTCAAAGTTATGGGCTAGTTTGAAAGGAGATTGATTGTGTCTTTTAATGATTTAAAACATGATGTTTTGGTGACCTTTTGCCTGAGAAAAATGAATGAAGGATGTAACGGTGGAACACAAACCTGGAATGCTGACTTTTTTCCTCCTGAGACTTGAGTTGTTGCCAGATTGGTTGCCTTAGAAGCTGAATGGCTCATTTAGAAATATCTCTGTTGCCTTGCTTTTATGTTCTGCTCTTGATGTCTCCAGAGTTGACACAAGTCACATGCAATCAAGTCTGTATTCCTGGTGGACAGGCACTGTCCTAATATTCTCTGACTCACACCCAGGTTGTTTGCAGCTCAGCAGTTCTGCTTCCAGACACATCACTTTGTGTTCTGATGCTAACATCTTGCTGAGAAATTGCCTCTTGGCACGTTGTTTCTTGGATCCTGTACCTTGCTTGATTTGATGTGAAGATGATGCTCTTTTTAGCACTTGCAACGTGTTACCTTTGGAAAGGTAAATCTTTCCCCCCACCTTGCTACATCCCAGATTTTTTTCTTCTCAGGAATCACTTGAATTCAGCAGTAATACATAGCTTCTCTTTGATTTCATTCAAATTAAGCAAGGGTATGAAAGGAATATCAAAAGATGCTGATACCATGCTAATAGAATGTTTAGACATACACAAAAGGAAAATACTTTTACTGTTATGACCCCATAGGAGAAATAGTGTCAAAAATTTTAATAACATGGACTTCATTTTCTGTATCACACCACAGTCCACAAAGCATCCATAAAATTATTCCATACAGCACTTGATCCATAAACTTTTGAGGCTTGGGGAAGGGAAAGAAGTAGAAGATCAAGTTACAAAAAAAGTTCTTGCTAGTGGGGAACCAGCTGTTCTGACTGGTGGGAAGCTTGGAAGCTGACAGTCCAGACCAAAACTCAGTTTTGAGCCTGCAGTTCTCTGCTCCATTCTGCCAGAGCAGGACTGCCTTGAGCTAAGTGTGGTCTCTTGCTGCTCTCTTCTTTTTCTTGAGGCACATGTGTGGCAAGTTTTAACTGTTTCCACAAAATTCCTCATGCTGTGGTCAGTGATGTTGCTCGCTGCCACAGCTGCAAAGGACTCCTGACCACAAGTTAGGGGTAAAAAGTGGTTAAAAGTGTTTCTTAACAATTACAAAACCCCTGGAAGTGCTGTTTCCATTGCATTCCAGGGTGGTGCCAAGCCTCTGAAGCACTCTAGCCATTACCCAAGCTGTACAATACAATTTCAAATCAAGCTATATGGGCTTCAAAAATCCCTGGGCACAATGCATTCTTCAAGGTGATTTTTTCCTTGGGAATGAACACCACCACTCGTGTATCTCACTCTGCATACATTGAAGGATTTATAGGCAGCTGCTTGTTTATTTTTCTCCCTTCCAGTTGGAAAAGGCTCTTGGGAAACATGCAGGTTGTTAACAGTGTGATCTTTAGTGAGGAGGTGTTAAACCAAGGCCTGAGCACCTCTGCTCAGTGCAGACCCAGTGTTCCCACTGCTGCTGTTTTGCCGAAGGAGAGTGATGCAGAGCCATGGGTCTTTGACTTTTTAAAATTTTTCTTCTTGACCTAACACTTGTGACTCATCATCAGAAACTAAAGAGCAATAGAGTCCTGATTAAAAAAAAGATATAAATCACAGATTACATGGAAATCACCACTGAACTTCAGGGGTGCTTTTGAACCCAGGTTGGCCATCCAGCCAGAGCACTTAAGAGCTGGTTCTGTGAAGTAGGTCATGACTTCATGTAAACTCCACTTCATCTTAGATTGTGCTCTTCCCAGCTTTCTTAAAAATAGATCTTTAATAAATTTCTAACACAGGAGAATCATTCTGATCACATAAACAGGGGGATCAATGTTTGGGTAGATTTTTCCGTTCTATCACTTGTAGACAGAGTGATATCAAAATTATCAATTGTAGTGACAAGCTTTGGAAGACTTGTTAAAAGATCCAATAATTGGATGGACAGAAGAGATGAATTTTCCAGATCTTTCTTTTAAATAGTGCTGAGATATTCTTGTTGTTTATCAATATGACATTTATTTATCTTGTGTTACATTGCAATTATATATGGTCTTTAGGTGAGTTTTGCCATGTTATCACAGTGATTGAGCATCTATAATCCTCATTAACATAAGAATGAACAAGAGTTTGGGGTCAGATTGTTCTAAAGCAGAAAAATTTCTGTGTTGCCAGAATTTCCTTGGAATTACCTTGGGAGTCTCTGTGATCCAGAGCAGAAGCAGAGGGTCAGAGTGTTGAAGCACAAGTCTTTTTTTGGCGTGTGAGTGCCTTGTTTCCAACAGTGTAGAGCTGGCAGCAGCATAAGCTGCCCTGAATGTTTATCACAGCTAGCTCACATATTGCAGTGTCAATATTTTATCAGAGAACACTTTACAACACAAAAAGGAAGGGAAAAAAAAAAAGAAGAATGCTCCAGTGGATGCTGTATATATTTCAGATTCCTCTGTTGAGTTTTATCTGAGCTGACATTACTGGAATAAAGTAGATTGTCAAAGGCTGGGCAGAGTGCTTTCATCATTTGCAAGTATTGGCATAGAGTAAAATAATGATTCAAATTTCTGTTTTCTGTCTTTTGTGGATTACTCTGTCAGTTACAGTGATGCTTTTGACAAGGGAGTGCTGCTGGGTTAGTGATTTCTTCCAGAGCTTCAGAAACAGTGAAGTTATCTGTTATCATCATCACATCAAGGCTGACAGTTGATGGTCAGTGCTTACATATTGTCTTTGTGAATTGCAAAATGAAGTTAGGAGCAGCAAATGCATGTCTCCATTTTTACAAGGCTAATTCCATGGGATTATTTGCTATCTACTTATATCCAGATTTGGTAAAATTTTTGGTAGTAGTTAAGTTGTGCAGAACAACTTCAGATAAGATGTTGTTTGGGTTTGATGGATGGTTTTTAGTTTGTTTTTTTTTGTTGTTGTTGTTTTGGTTTTTTAGGCAGGGAAAGTAAAAGTTCTACACTGAGCATATCTCTTAAAAGCTTGAAGTGTTGTAGAAATATTTAGATCTCTACAAGTTCATGAGTGGAAGCTGTTATTAAAACAGGTGTGGGCTTCTATTACCTGTTTTTGCCATATGTCACAGTACAGTGACTCTGTTGAGTTTGTGAGGGTCCCCAGGATGAGGTGAGAGATGAGAATCTGACTCCATGTTCTCAGAAGGCTGGTGATTTATTATTTTATGATATTATATTATATGAAAAGAATGCTATACTAAAACTATACTAAAGAAAGAGAAGGATAGAGACAGAAGGCTTAACAAGAATGAATAAAATGATAAAATGAAAAATAATTCACATGGAACCAATCAAACATGCACCTGTTGGTAAACAATGTTCAAACCACATTCCAAAGCAGCAAACACAGGAGAAGCAAATCAGATAATTATTATTTACGTTTTTCTCTGAGGCTTCTCACCTTCCCAAGAGAAGAAATCCCGGTGAAGGGATTTTTCAGAAAATATGACGGTGACATGACTCTGTCACCAATGTAGCTTTATAACCTAATGATCCACACAGGTAACATTTAACTATACATGAAATATCCCCAGCTGAAGCACTACTCCTTGTATAGACAGTTCTGTTCCTGAGGCTGTAATATGAATACAATTTAATCATCGTACCAGCATACTGCAAGGGCAGGTAGTGATGGGACAAGGAGGAGGGGCCTTAAGCTGAAGGAGGGTAGATTTTGATTAGATATTATGAAGAAATTCTTTACCCTGAAGCTAGTGAGGCACTGGAACAGTTTGCCTGAAGCAGCTGTGGAGCATCATCTCTGGAGTTGTTCAAGGCCAGGTTGTATGGGACTCACCTGGTCTAGTGGAAGGCGTCCCTGTCCATGGCAGGGAGTTGGAATTAGATGGTCTTCAAGATTCCCTCCAAGCCAAACCATTCCATTCCATTTCTCTGATTCTGTATTGAAAAAAATATAAGGAGAGAGAACAGACAATTTTAATTATTGCACTCTAGAATAGCTGTTCACTCACATGACAAAATGATAAATAAGTATCTGGGTACACAACTGTCTTGTGCCTATCTGGAATGTAGACCTGTGGAGCTGTAAAGTATAATCAGTGTGGTTGAGGTCTGGGCAAGAGAAAACAATAGTCACTGCTGGATCATATTGATAAATGAGGCTGAGATTTCAGGAATCATGTAATAAATAAACTAAAAAAACTAAGTAAAATGTAGTTTTATGCAATCAGCTACTCCTAAATACAATAATCAGTCGACTTTTTTAATCACTGCAGGTGAGAACTGGGTAAATTTTGTGTACATACTCCTAGATGGGAAAACACCGCTGCTGTTATGATTGACAGACTGTTTTATGATCAATCCTTCCCATTCCCCATCAGTGGAAGCAGGGATGTGTCTGAATTACTGTGCAGTTAGAGCTGGGGGAGCCATGCAGCAATTATCATTTATTTTAGAGTGCCCACAGGGCACAGCTTCGTTTAGGGCCTCATTGTGTTACACACAATGAAAGAGTCCAGGCCTTAAACACTTTATATTTTAAAAAGACTGGCAGACAATGAAGGGCTGGATGATAAAATGCTGACTGCTTCCCAAAAGTTCTAAGCAACTTGACTGGAAGTCAAATGTGACCACTGCCTTGCAATACTAGTCAGTTTGAGCTGTGTAGAATCCATTAAAAAGAAAGTATCAGCTAAAACAGTAAAGAATAAACAATTCTCACTAATTTCATAGCCTTTGCAGAAGGGACAAAGTCTTAAACTAAATTCTAAGCCTTTGGAAATTGTGCTAGATGGAAATAAAATGGAATTCCTCTCACTGGCCAGATTTTGTTAGGATATTTCAGGAAGGCATTGTGCACCAAACTCAAACCAGGCCATTTCCACTAGATCAATGTTCCTGACGAGCCGTGCTCTGAGCAGAGTTGTCATCAGGAACTTAAGCTGGGAGAAATTTATAAAATCTGAAAAACAGCAGCTTTCAAAGTGTTGAATGTCCTTTCAAGTGCTTGTCAGTCTAGGAAGATGATGAAAGAACAAATCTGATGAGGGAAAGAGAGGCAAATGGCAAGAAGGAAAAAGTTGTAGGGGAAAAAAGACAGACTGACAATTAGTGCCTGAGATGTAACACATTTCTTCCTGCTTGCCCCAAGATTGTAGTAAGACTTTAGGCAGGCAATGTCTACATGTTCCAGTGCTTTCAGAGGTGGATTCAAGCAGAGGAAGGTGGATCTGTGGCTCAGGTGCACATCCCCAGCCCTTGGCATATTTCCTTTTATCAGGGACTGCAGCAGCAGCTCCTGTGCAGGGCAGTGTCAGTCACAGCATGAAGGACTCCAGGCAGCCCCAAGATGCCAGGTCAGCAGTCTGGGAAACCAGCCTTGTTTTTCCTGTCATAAATACTGGCTCTGTTGGGGCCATTTTTATTGTCATGACTCCAGTCAGCACTGCAGCCTCTGGCAGCTGCTGAGGGAGGTGGAAAGGAGGGCGCCCATATGGCCAGAGCATCGGACCAAAGGTGCCTCAGCGTTGGGGAAGATCCCTGCAAATGTCACTGGTGGGTCACTTCAGGCCTGATTTTAGTTCAGCAAAGTCAATAGGGATTTTGGCATTTATTAGTAGGAGCAGAAACAAAACCTTAATCCCTGGTAATTCTGTTTGTATTACATTATATGCAGTGTCACAGATGTGCACAGGATACTGTGAAAAACATGGGGTCATATGCTGCTGTCACTTGCTCTGCCAAAACAATGGGACTGAAGCCAGGGTGGACCTGCAGGAAGGCAGCCTTTAAGCCACCAATTTAATTTTTTTCCATCCTATGGGAGAAAAAAAATACATTTTGGGGAAGTAGGTGAGCGTCACTAAACTTACTGATGCCACCTCCAGCCCCACTGCTGGGATGCTGAGAGTATCACTTGCATACAACCAGTTGGATGCAACCTTAGGTCCTGCATGTGTTGTAAGATCTGGAGCAGAATGACAGACACGAAGTGAAGGCAGGGGCATTGAGACAGAGCTTCAAGCAGGGAAGGACAAGCAGGAAAACACAAAATAAGCAAGAAAGTGGGATATGAGAAAAAGAACAGGATCATGAAGCGTGAAGAAGGAACACTGGGTGGGAAAGTAGATCCCCAAATGGGTCCTGTTAATTCCAGCTGAGTCACTGTTCTTTGACCCAAATGCTTTATCTCCTCAGTGTCTCCTCCCTGCTGTGTGCTGGCTCCAGCAGCGCTGGGCACCACTCTGAGGATGTGCCCAAATCCTGCCAGGCAGGGACCTCTGCCTTCCTCCTACTTTTGCAGCTCATTGTGAGGACCTCAATGGCTGATTACATCAACTTAGATGGGCAGTGAGCTGAGGAGATGCTGAAGTAAAGGCTCAGCAAGTAAAACCATTGCTGAGATAGTCAGGAGCAAAGACATGTGGAACCCCTGGTGCAGAAATGCCCGAGTGTCTGTGTGCTCCCACTTATGTAACTCCTCTGCTGTGCAAAGTGCCAGCCCTGGCACTCAGCACTGCACTGGCCTGGCCTGACCAAGGCATAAAGTATCTTTTCATTTGTGCTCGCTGACAACGTGCCCTGTTGTTCTGCAGAGCTGACCTGGGCAGGCCCAAGCGGGTTTGTGAAGTGGGCTGCACTTAATCCAGGCACTGCTCCAGCCCTGCAGGCTCCATGGAAATGAGAGGCTGCAGCTGAGCTGCTGACAGGCTGCAGAACAGGACCTGTGGCTGGCCAGCTTCTTGGATATACTCTTGGGAATGCAAGGACACCTAGAACATTACAAATGGAGGATGCCCCTGTCAGTGTGGTGGGATTCTTGTAAAGGATGGAGCAAAATCCCTGAACTCGGAGCTCACTTCTTTCTCCATCTCTTTGTGACAGCCAAAAGTACCTGCTGAACCCCAACAAATGATTTTGTTGAGACAGTTATCCATAAATGGCAATATTTATAATGTGATAAATTGTTTTGTATGAAGAGTTTATTTAATAGGAAGCCAAGTGTTAACTGAGTCTGGTTGCACTCCAGAGCCAGGCAGAGCAGGGCAAGGACAAAACACAAGTTGCTTTTCAGCTTTGTTCCCCTTGCTGGTACTTACAGCCTGGTACAAGCACCACTCACACACTCCTGTGTCTGGCAGATCTGGCTGTTTGTGTCTTTATGAGCACAAGAACTTTGTTTTCATAAACTGAGTATGTGCAAGCAGAGGTGTGTGCACATGGGAGCAGCACAATCGCTATTCCACACCCACTTCAGCTGTCAGCTCCTGCTTCCCCAGGCACATGTGGGTGTAGAAAGGTGTGGAACCAGTGCAGAGTCCCAATAAACTGTGGATTTAACAAAACCCCAGAATGGCTTGGGTTGGAAGGGACCTTAAAGTTGATCTAAACACAATCCAACAGCCCTGCCACAGGCAGGAGCACTTTCACTAGAGCAGGTTGTTGGAAGCCCCATCCAGCTTGGCCTGGAACACTTCAAGTGATGGGGCACTGACATCCTGGTGTGCTAGTGCCATTAAATAAACTAATAATTAAAAACCATGTCACCATTTCTGGGGTCAGTCTTATTTTATTAAGGTCAATGGCAAATCTCTAAATTTATTTGTTTTATGTAACCTCTGGAGAACTGGGCTATCTCTGAACAGTGTCCCAGTATCTCTTGTTTTCAAAGGGTGTAAAAATGAACATGTTAACAATGCCTTTGTCACCATCATTGTTATTTTGATGTGCTACAAGGTCCCACACATTTTTTGAACACTTCCAGGGATGGTGATTCCACAGCTTCCCTGGGCAGGCTGCTCCAATACTTTTATTAGACTGAACAAGTGGGAGAAGAAGCTAAGTTGGTTAATTTGATGTAATTTCAGTTGTGATGGTGCATATTTTGGTTGTTTGAGCTGCATATTGAGCGGGGTACAATAAATCTTTTCCTGGAAGCAAGCTGAGTGTCTCTTACATAAAGGCTTATCCTCTGAGCATGAAGTCATGATTCTGATAAAGCTGAATTATGATCCTAATAATGCACGAACACGATTCACCCTAGGATTCCACTGAAAACAGACCCATATGCCACTGAAATGCCACAATCATAGAACATTTATGGGGAATAAATATTCTGAAGCTCTGCTGAGCTTTTAGCTCCAGGAGTTTCAGGTGAAAACCTGATGAAAGACATTGTAAGTTTTGGTGGAGAAAAATATTTAGGATTTTATTTTTATTCACCAGGAGCACAGTCCTTCTTTCCAGGGAAGACATGGTCCCTCTAAAGCTGCTGGCAGGAAGAGCCAACCCTTCTCACTTGGATGTTTAAGGTGTGCATTCATGCTGGGGTTCTTCCCTTTCTGAGCACTTGGAGCTGCTGTGGGTGCTGTGGGCATGAGTTTGATCACATCAGCTTTTTGTTACAGCCCCAGACTCTCAGAAAGGGCCCCTCTTCTCCCCAGCAAATAAACTCTCAAAATAGAACACACTAAAGATGATAATCACTGTCAGACCATACCCCTGGGTCCTTATTTGATCAGGGAAGGTATTTTGCTAACACTGGGGGTGTATTTGAACCACTCACCTTCCCATGCTGTAATGGAAAGACTGGATCACCCAGCATCCAAACCTCAGCTGGGGAGGCAGAAAACACCCCAATTCCCAGAATTTTCAGCAATCAAGATACAAGATTTATTGACTATTTTCTCTAATATCTCAACAATCATTCCTTGTGCCAGAACATCTCTGAACTGGTCTTTTCTTAGCCCCACAGATGCTGTTTCCAAGAGCAGCTCACCTCCTGCATGTGCAAAACAAACCAGATTCTGCTCTACTTTCATTGTGCTTTGTGTGTGTGCTTGTGACATCATTTAAATAAGCTTATCCTGCTCAGAGAGGAAAAAAAAACATTCCTACCACAGTTTAGGTAAACCAAGCAATTATTCTGTTACTAAGTGTAATTAATGCCTAATGATTTGCTTTGATTAATAGGACAATCAGCATCTGCTCCTAGAAATAGGGATTAGTAACCCAAGCCATCTCAAGTATTAGAAGGTAGGGGGTCCTTTTGTACTAAACCCTATTTTTCCACATTCATCTGCAAGCAGGAAAGCCCTGTGCTGTATTCTAAAAGCAGAATAAAGGGAAGGTAGTATATTTTTGAAAAAAAAAATATATAGAGAGAAAGCTTTATAATGTTCCCATGAATTTGTGGGTTTTTTTTGAGTAAAATCAGTGCATCTCCAGCATTTAAGAAAGAAATTACTCTGATCTAATTCCCTGATAATTTTTACAAGCAAAATTACAGCCAAAGCATTTAAGATTTTGCATCTGCTAGGCTGGAACAGCAAGCTGAACTAAAGAAGGACCTATGTTTGATATTTGTGTGAGGCTGATTACGGCTGAATATTCCCAGTGTAGGAAGTAATAAAATGGTATTTTATAGACACAATGTTGATTTCTCTAAATCCCCTGATCAGTTTATCTTTTTTCTCCCCTCTGTGACTGAAGAACCACAAGACACAACCCAGCTGCAAGGCTAATCATTCTTTAGCATCTTCTATTGATCCTGGAGACAGAGCTGCAGTGGGGTTAGGTCCAAGCACTAATCCAATCGTATAACAGACATCCCCATATGGTTACTCCCCAGCTTTGCCTTAAGCCAATCAATAATCACTTTGACAAAGAAAAATATGTTTGGGTTTTTTTTTCTTTTCCTGTGGAAAGGTTGGGCTCTGAATGCTCCATCAATCAAGTGTTCTGGACTTCTCAGTCACTTGTGAAACGGAGCTTGTAGATAACCAAGGGAATGGTCTCGTTTCTGGGGTTGGTACAGAGCCAAGGACAGAATTAACTTGAGCCACACTTCTTGCTTCTAAAAGCTTTTAAAAGAGACTGAAAACCTTGTAAATGAGTTGGGCTTTCTTTTTAATCTAAAAATGTCCTTGAAGGAACAATGTCAGTTGGAGCTGTTGAACCTGGGAGGTGTGTGAGGCTCACCCGGAGGCTTCTCCTCACTACTCAGGGCTTGGACAATACAGGAGCACAGACAGGGTCTGTAGTGGGCACCTGGTAAGACCTTGGTTATTCCATTTATTGATGTTTTCACGGGAATGTTTATCCTGTGGTGTGTGCAGTGCTGAATGCAGTGAAGAGACACCATAAATGCCAACTTCTCATGTGGCTCTACTTCAGCTCACCTCTGAGTCTGGCTGCTTGGGGGCTGCCTCCTGTGTTTGGCCTTAGGCTACAGAAACACCAGCTCCTCTGAGTCCAGAAACTGGATTTCCAATCCTCTAGCACAGGAATTCATGCTGCAGTTGCAGAAGGACTCTGCCAGGTCAGCACTGGTGGTGAAGGGTGAAGATCAAACACTCCCTGGAGGTTCAGGTTAATCCAGGGATTAATTCTCTGCTACCAAAACTTCAATATTCAGAATGAACTGCCTTTGGCCAGATGGGAGCTGAACCAAAAGGACAACACATAGATAGTTATAGGAACTTTTCCCCAGCAGGTCTTTAAATTAGAGAATCCAAACACCAGCAGGTAACAAGAACTTGAGATGTCAGAAAGATCTTTGTAAACCAGAATACTGCAAGGTAGGAACCCAGCAAAAATAGCCTGCCTAAGAGATGATAAAATCCAGCTTCTGGGCAAAGTCTTTCCTGATCTTTCTCCAGCTGGAGGATGAGATTGTTCAGGTGTGTGTTCTCCAGTGGGTCCCTGCATTCCTCATTGCACTGTGATGCATTTTTAAATTTTTGCTTATAATTAGAGATGATTTGGGATTGATCTTGACAGCAATTTGAAGTGGGTTTTTGTTCAGAAATGTCACAGGAAGTAAATTAATGTAGAGATGCCAAAGGTTTTAAAAGATATGAAAGTCCCATGTTACAATGGAGAGAAATTCTCATGTATATTCCAGTGCAATCTTTGAAATATAAAAGCAGGGACAAAACACCCCTAGTGTTTCTTTCCTCCCTTGAATTCCATCTTTCACCACCCTATTCCCTTTGCAGGTTGGTGAGTGGCTGTTGCTAAATATATGCATAATAGTGAAAACCACTACATAATACAATGCATTGAGAAAAGGTCCTGCCAGGCTTCTAGGTCAAGGGAAGGAATATCTCTTTCTTCCCTGGTTAGCTTATCTGCCCATTTGTCTCCTTTTGCTTTATGAAAGAGCTGATGGGGAAGGTCTCCAGTTGATGGAGCTATTCAGAAAAAGAACTGACCTTTTGAATAAAAATTCAGGCTGCCTCCAAGCATCGTGTCCCTGGTGCTATTAAACAATAATAAAATAGAATGAAATTCATATTTGCTCTGAAAACAGAAGGTACACAGGTATTTGATTTCAGAAAACCCAGGTAATTGACTTAGAAATGAAATCTGTGACAGATGGCTGTGGAATGGATGATTTGGGTAGAACATGAAAAAAAGTAATGCTTAAACCTTTGGGAAGAAGAGACAAGAGCCAACAGCAGGCAGAAGCACAGATGTTTGCACTCTTATTCTATAGAGAAGTGCATAGAAACATGGGGGGGAAAGGCATGGAAAGGGATCCCCACTTCACCAAAGTCCACCACTGGGGTCACAAACAGAGTGGTGACAGACTCAGCACAGCACACAGTGCCACATGCCAGGGACGGTCCCTGCCTGCCTCTCTGACACTGACAGTGACTTTAACACCCCCAGGGTGTTAAATTTGCACCTTCAGCATGTTTAACACCTTTACTGTGTGGCAGTGAGGACCTGGGTGACATTGAGAGCATATTTTACCCCACCGTGTGGGTAAAAGTTGAAAGTTAGAGAGAAAAAAAAAAAGTTTGAGAGAAAGTTAGTAGACCTAAAAAAATGGCCCATGTCTGCCTGATTTAGGCCCAGGTTCCTTCTTTGCTTCAAGCCTGTCATCAGTTTAAGCCTGACTTTGTGATGAATCCCCCACTGCTTGAGAGCTTTCTGGAGATCAGCAGAGGCAACAACTCAACTCTCATGACAATCCATCCGCATGTGGATGTTTCAAAGGAAGCTGGGGATAAACATCCCCATATCCCATTTCCACAATAATTGTGGGAAAAAGTCCTCTCAGAGTCTTGGAAATGGTCTTTCAGACCTGCAGGTTAAGTGGTCTTGTCTTACTTGCTGATCTCACCACCTTCCTCAGATTCCACGTAGTCCTGACAGAGATTCTGCTGCCATGGAAATTGTCCCAGACCAAGCTCTGCCCCACTCCCCTGTCCCTGTGGATGGAGCACCTGAGTAATGTCTCTGTCAGGGTGACTCCTCCATCCCTGGTGCTCAGAGCTGCTCTTTGTAAGGTGATTCCTGAGCTGGGAACTGATCCTGTTGCACGGCCAGGCAGGAATTACCAGCATGTGCCCCAATTCCTGACCATGGCCAGGAGGTGGCTTTGCTTCTCCTGTCCCAGTCATGGGTGTGTGATCACAGGGGATAATGCATGGGCACAAAGCCAGGCAGGTGAAGAAGGGCTTTGTGTGCAGCTTGTCATCCTTTAAAGTGTCAGTGACAAGATGACCACGCTGCTGCTACCCAGAGCTGGAATGGGCTGGAACACCATGAGGGCTGGGAGAGGAGCATTTAGGTGAAGAGCCACAGTCTCCAAAAGCCTGTACACGTCCCACAGAATTTCACACTGTTTCATGTCCCACAGAATTTCACCCAGCCAATACTGGTATAATGCATCTCCAGGCAGCGTAATTCTGCAGATTTGATGACCACAACCAAGGGTAGTGCAACTTGGAGATGCTTCCTGGCCTCTCACCTAACAGCATCCCTGAGACTAGAGCCCTGCAGCAGGATGAGCAGGATTAGGGAAGTGTTGCCATCCCTATAAGATCTCTGGTGCTGAGACAGGAGAGTCCCAGAGCAGCAGCAGTAGTTTGTGCAAGCAGAGTGGATGCTGCAGGCTGCTGCTCCTGAGTGAGAATCTGTTGGATTTCCCTGTTGAAATCCCCCTGTAAAAGCTTTGCTGACTCTGTGCTCTCAGGGGTGTGCACTCACAGCTCCCACCCACACCCACCCAGTTGAACTCATCCCAAGGCAGCAGCAGCTCCATGTCCTCCAGAAGCTGGATAAGAAATGCCACTGAGCTGAAGAAAACTTCAGCATTGCTGCAGCCACCCTCTGTGCTTCACAAGCAGGGGACTCCATCAGTTCCTGCCCCTGCCCTGCCTTCCCTGCCTGCCAGCTGCAGGTTTAAAAAATACACATCTTCAAATCTCCCAGGGACAAAACTTTCCTCTGCAGTCCTCACTGCACCTCTCAGGCTCATATTCACAAGTACAGGATTCAATGTAGAATCAACACCCACTCAACACAGAGATCATTCTTGACACTGGAGGAAAAGTTAATGTATGAAGGAATAGAAGAATATGTAATTGATATTTCCCCAGAGCAGAAAGGAGTGGAGGAATCTGCCACTGCACATCATGCATCTCACTAACAGATCCATATTCATTGTGCTTAAATATATTCTGGTAGTTCTTATGTATTCCTTGTAGTTCCTAACAATTCTATCTGATCTCTTTGTTAGGGACAGAAAATGTAGGCTTAATAGGATGTCAACAGACAAGGAGTACAAAGTAATTGCCCATTACACTATAAATGTGCTATAATCATTTGCCAGAGGGAGAAGAAGTCTAATTGAATGAAAACTCTTGATGGTTTCATTATGCTTCTATTAAAAGGCAGTCAGGCCTCCTGATCCAAATACAAGGCTTAACTCTTCTTTCATTTACATCTGTAAAAAACTGGGGGCAGCCACAATGTTACTGATGGATTAGCAGCGACAGAGAGCTGGAGTAAGAGAGCTCAGAGTGAGTACTGAGCATTTCTGAGTCAAGATGAAATAAAGGCATTTACCACACCTGTGGCAGAGGAAGAAGAGTTCAATACAAATGACAGAAAATCTGAATAAAATACCAGAGCTGTTCCCAGAAATGGCAGGAATGAAAATTTTTGTGTGTGGAGAAACCAGAGGAAGGGGCTAAATTCTGCCTTTCAAACTGCACTCATAAAAACCCACGCTGATGATTTGCTTATTAGTTATTAAATAAAACTCCCTTTTCTCCATCCTCCCTCCCAGTCAGAGCAGAGCTGTTGAAATCCTTTTCTGTCTTTGCCAAGATCAGCCCAGCCTTTACAACCCGTCACTGACTCCCCCTTTCTCTGCTGCATCTCACCCGAGCTCCTTGTCCTTGTCTCTGTGCCCTGCATCATTCCAGCTCTCCCCCGCATTCTCCGTGCCCTATGCACCAACTCCTCTGCACTTTCCCCTCCTGCCACCACTCACAGCCCTCCCCAGGTGCTTCACAAAGTCATCCCCTCCCTGACTTCCAACAGTTTTTGAAGACCCCTTTTCTTCCATGACCTTAAATAAACAAAACCCTTGGTGCCTTCATCCACTCGGCGCATGACAACGGGGACTGCTGCTCCCGCTCTGCACCATCCAGCCCCAATGTGGGTCTCCAGTGCTGTTTGTCCCTGCCTCCCCAGCCCACCCACCTCAGTGCCTGCTGTGGAGTCATTTTTAGGCTCTGTGGGTGACTTGCAGAGGGGTCTCACCCACCCTGTGAGGAAAAACAGAGATTTGGGTGTTTCTGAATCCAGCTGTGCTCCTGCAGCAGGGCACGGTGGGTGAGAGGGGATCAGGCTAGGAAAGGGTGAGGGGTAACCATGATTTAGGACTCAGGAAGAAGAATTAGCCATGATTTAGGACTCTGGGAGAAATTCTTCCCTGTGAGGGTGTGAGGCACTGGCACAGCTTGCCCAGAGAAGCTGTGGCTGCCCCATCCCTGGGAATGTTCAAATCCAAGTCCAGTGAGGCTCTGAGCAACATGGTCTGCTGGAAGCTGCCCCTGCCCATGGAAAGGGGGTGGCATTGGGTGGTCTTGGAGGTCTCTTCCAACTCACACCACTCTGATTCCATGATTTTTGGGTCAGTCTGGGATAGTTGCTGGTCCCCTGCACCCAGCAGGAAGCCCTTGATGTCTCACCAGCTGCCCACAGAGCTCCATGGGACAGGATTTATACCTGGGGATTCCTGGACACAGGAGAATTTTGGGATGTGGCTCATAAGGTCAGGGGCACCTCTAAGCTGAGCTGTTTCAGCAAAACCACTTTCAGCTTGTTTTGACTGATAAATGTCTCTTTTTCCAGCAGGAACAGCACTGATATTTCATGCCTTTTAAAGGCTGACTTTTCTTAATTGCCCTTGGTGGGTCTCTGAAGCATCACACACAGATCCCTGAGGATCTGCAGGCCCCTGATGGGAGAGCGTTCACCACTCACTCCCTGCCTTCCTCTGACCAGGCAAATTATTGAAGCTGCCTGAGCAGAGGGGTTTGTGTGAGCTGGGGGTGTGCTCTGGAGGCAGCAAGGAGCAGAGATCTCCCCTGCATGGGGATTTCAAAGTGGTTTTAAAGGCAGACAGCTGCTCCTCATGCTCCCTTGCACACATGCAAGATACTCGTGTAAGCTATAAGACAGCAGAAAAAGCCCCACTGGCCATTATATTGGTTGCAGACATGATGTTCTAACTAGAATCATCACCCAAAACAGAGAAAAAGCAAATATCTATATACTCCTAGCAGCAAATCTCTCTGGCCCTCAGGCTTCTCTGGCATTCTGAGTACCTGCCTACCCAGACACTTTGTTGCCTACCAAGCCTTTTGCAGACTGAGAATGCAGCAAAGTTTTGCTTTCCCCCTCCCCTCTCTGGATCTGGAACTCTTTTAGATCTGAACTTGTGTCATTCATTACCAGCACCTTTTCAAAGCTCACATTCAGGGCTCACAAGAAACACCTGAGCTGGTTTTGTAAGAAGCTCAGCACTGAAGCTGATGTTTGGGCATGTCTGACCCTTCACTCTAATTTTTGGAGGGATAAACCTCACCTTTTCATTGGGTTTGTTTTTGAGGGAGCCACACTGTGCTTGGCCCAGCCTCTGGACCCCACTGGCTGTTTTCAATGCATCTGAAATGTTGATTTCTTCGCGGTTCTCCTGAGAAGGAGCAGAAGAGAGGCAGGTGAGTCCCTGGCTGAGGAAGGACAGGCAGGGTACAGCTGTTTCCCCGTGCCCAGATGTGAACATCTGGCCAAGCAGCACTTCAGCTGAGCAGAGGTGAGCTGGGGGAGGCAGAGGGGGCAGAAATTTGGGGGACAAAGCACAGATTGCAGCTGAGACTCCACAACCTGATGCTGCAGCACTGCTCCATTTTCCTGTGCTGCATTTTTAGCTGCATTTAATTGAACAAACCATTGCCTAATTCTTGGATTGTGAATCACAGAATGGTTCAGCTTGGAAAAGCCCTACAAGGCCACCCAGCCCAGCTGTTAACCCAGCCCTGCCAAGGCCACCACTAACCCACATCCCCAAGTGCCACATCCCCAATCTTTTACACACCCCCAGGGATGGTGACTCCATCCATTCCCTGGCAGCCTGTGCCAGGGCTTGACAACCCCTCCATGAAGAAATTTCCCCAAATATCCAAACCAAACCTCTCCTGGCACAACTTGAGGCCATTTCCTCTTGTCCTGTCCCTTTTTACTCGTAAGGAGAGGTTCTGGGAGCTGTAGAGAGAAACTGGCTGCACATTTCAGTACACAGCAGTGGGATTATTGTCCCTATCCCTGCTGGTTTATATAAATACAGATAGTCTCTGCTCAGGAAACCCCAGCAGAAGAAATGTGGCTAAAATTCTGCACTATGAGCAGCCCTGTGTGCTGGCTGCTTTCTTTCACACTATTGGGAGTGAAAAATAAATGGAATGACATGATAAACAAAGCCTGGTGTAAAAGATAAACAAGGATCACTAAATCCATCTCATTTAAAGATTAAATATCACTGTTGCTTTTCACATTACAAAACCCAGTTCATTCTAATATATCAGGAGGATTTTATCACTTTTGGCTTGTATCTAAAACTCAGAAGTTTAAACATTTTCTTTTGGTTTAATACAGCCAAACAAAGGATATTAAAGTGTTAGCAGAAATTAGAAGTAATTCTGCTAAAATCTTTAGACAAAATTTTCACCTTGAACACATTAAAACAGATTTATATACATTTCTTTAGCAAATCTGACTTTTAGTGAGAATTGAACCAATATCTTTCCTGGTCTTGCAAATCCCCTTCAAACATAATTACAATCTGACTTCAAAACCATCAGTATTTTAAATGTTTCACCTGATGTCTTGGAATTTCAGTCCTGAGAAGGAAAAATACAACTCTGTTTTGGACAATTATCAAAGCACAGATTTAGGAGACTAATTTTAGGCACCCAGCCTCGAAGTTTTGAAGTTTTCTACATTGGTAGAAACAACAGCAAAGCCCCAAATCTGTGGAAAATAACAAAGCAGAAAGATCTTCTGAAGGAAGGGCAACCCACCTCCTGCAAAAGCTGCCAAGGATTACTGTAAAGCAATAATTAATGACCATTGCTGCTGGGTCTCTAACTGATGCAGGGGGAATATTGATATAATCCTATTAGTGTGTTGCTCTCATTAATGTACTTATGTCAATTAGCTGAGCATTTTAGCAGAAAGGTGAATTTATTATTTTTTCCCTCCATCCAACATAGATTTCCATTGCAAAAATCAATTTTGAACAACCACCAAAGATCAAGGTCCATTAATGAATCTTATCTGACACTAATGTTGTCTAATTACATTAAAATGTCACAACTAATTTAATGGCAGCAGAGCTCCCTACTCCATAAACAAACATAAGTTTGGTTACATTTCTAAAGAATTTAATGTTTGATCAGGGAAAATAATGAATGGAAATTCCAGTTTTGATAATTTTCTGCATTTCTGTCATTCTTGAGTGTTTTGAAATAAAGAGCAAGAAAATCCTGGGCTTAACAGAACATTCCAGGCCCTGAGGAGACCTCAGAACTCCTTCCAGTACCTTGAAAGGCTCCAGGAGAGCTGGGGAGGGACTTTTGACAAGGGTGTGGAGTGATAGGACAAGAGAAAATGGCTTTAACCTGACAAATGGCAGGTTTGGATGAAATATTAGGATTTTTTTTCACTGCAGGGTGGTGGGAGGCACAGATTGCCCAGAGAAGCTGTGGCTGCTCATCCCTGGAAGCGTGCAAGCCCCATTTGGACGGGCCTTTGAGCAACCTGGCAGCTCAGAAAGAGGGACCAGAGGCTGCAGGGGAGGCACAGTGAGAGTTTTCATCACTCCCACAGACCCGAGCCTTGAAAATGAGTTAAAATGAGACACTGAACTAACAACTCCTCACATGACTGAGAACTGGGGCAAGGAGGGGAGATCTTAACCTAATTCCCACTGGGTTTTTTTTTTCCTTCAACAAAACAAAACAAAACAGCAGACTCTTTCACAGTTGCCAGAGCTGGAGCCTCAGTGAGAGATGATGAGGGATGCAGCCAGTCACTAAATTCGGGCACAAAAGCATTTCTGATTGGTTTCCCACAAGATGAAATTCTGTTATAAAACCTGCTGCTCATTTTCCATTGAAAGAGTAATTTGGGAAACTGTCTCTCTTTGTGCTCTAACTAGGCAGCAGATGGCTCCAGATATGTTTTACTTGGTCCTATTGATTTCACTGCACGATTTAATTTTATTTCTCAGCAGAGCAGATTAAAATATGTGAGATGCTTTATAGGCCCCTGAAATGACAGAAACCTGCCCTGAAAAAGCTCCAGCATCAGTCCCTCACCAAGAGCACCTCTTTTCCTTCTGTCAGAGGATATCCCCTTCCTCCCCACGGTCTCCAGGAGCATTTTTTGGGTCCAGGGAATGGTGATGACAAACCCAGTGCAAAATACAGACCACAAACAGCCAAAGGAGAAATAACAGACCCTGAGGAATAGAGCTGCAATGTGGTGTTTTGTTTTTTTGTTTTTTTTTTTTAAAGCCCATCCCCAATGCGCACTTAATAAATAATTAATTGCTGTTATTTCCAAGCTCAGATCCATTTTCACACAAATGCACTTGTAACTCTAGTGATAAAAAAAAAAAGGAGGCTTTTTTGTTGATTCTTCTTCAATGCAGCCTTGAGGCAATAAACCAAATTGACTGCTAAATTTAGACAAGAATACAGTCTGGCCAAGTCATCTCGGAGTCCATAAATTTATTAATAAGTGAGATCAAGACGAGTCAGGAAGCAAACCCTGAGATGCAGACCTGCTCCTCCTCTTACTGGGTCAAGGATAGTTTGGGGTATGAAACACATATTGTACTCTCCAATTTACATGTCTAAATCTGGATTTATGCTCTTAACTATGAAAAAAGCCTTCATGGAGGAGGAAAAGCTTCTCCTCCTGAGGGGCTGCTTGTTCCAGACCTGTGGCTCCACACTTCTCCTTGTACCCTTAGGATTCCTGCTTTTTCCAGCAGAGAGAGGGGATAAGTAGTACCTCTATATTTTTATCTCTTTATTTTATCTTTTGTAAGTAGCATTTCCTTTGTGTTCCCTGGCAAAGGAGTCCCTTGAGGGTGTGTTTGAATCCCACACTGGCACCTGCATTTTTGTGCAGAGCAGGTGTGGCGGCTCAGTCTCATTCCTCATACAATTCTTAACTTTTTGTCTCAGGTATGGCATGAAGGTTTCTTCCCCATTTTTCCAGGAAAACAAACCCACAGCAAGGACAAGTGCTCTGCCTCCAGTGCTGCACAAAGAAGGGCACAGCCAATTAATTACAGCCATTGTGTGGCAAGGTGGGAAAAGAAAGAGGTGGGACGTGAATGGGGAATCCACTCCCCTCACTGGAGAAAGGAACTGAATCTCATCCTCCTGGAGAGGAGAGCAGACAGGCAGGAGTCACCTCAGAGTAGATAACACCATAATCTGAACTCCTGCTCTACATCATCTCCTTGTACTTCACAGGCAGGGCATGACAAGAACCCTCCTGGAGAAGCCTGGAAGTTTCTGCAGGCACTGCACACAAGACCTGGCCTTGAGGGACATCTCCCACTTCTCTCATGATCTTCCTGCAATGCCAGCACAGCTATAGCCAGCAGGGTCATAGATTTTATCACAGTTTTATGTGTAACACCTGGGAAAAAACCACTTTGGGCAGACCTTGTGTCCAGAGACTGGTCGGTGCTGTGAGAGGGACCAGGCATTTCCTGGAGTTGCCCCTCTCTGTCAACTTTCTCCCCCACCTTTCCTCTCACCTTCCCCACTCTTCTCCCATTCATGCCTGGAGGTTGGTGCCTGGAAAGGGCTCTGCTTTGCAGAGACAGATTGTGGCAACAGCTGCACCTCCAACAAGGGCTGCATTAAAAACTGGAAAAGCTCAGAGGGAGCTGGAAACTGAGGATGTGAGGAGGAAGCACGAATGGATGCTGCAGGGGCTTTCTCTGGGGTTAGACCTTGCACTCAGGACAATTACAGCCTTTTAGATACTGAACAGGAGCCTCCCTCTACTTTACCAGAACATTTGTGTGTCCTTCACCCTCAGAGTCAGGGAGGGAAAGGCAAGAACTTGTTCTGTGCTCAGAGCATGAGCCTGAGGCTGGGGTGGTGCTGTGAGCTTGACCCTGTCACTAACTGAATGCAATTTAATCACCAGGTTTTCAATATTGATCTGTGATTGTGAATATTTCAACTCAAATTCCACCACAATTATGGGTGA
Organism: Calcarius lapponicus; assembly: GCA_039654755.1. NCBI lineage: Eukaryota > Metazoa > Chordata > Aves > Passeriformes > Fringillidae > Calcarius > Calcarius lapponicus. Next base: position 61,675,556 of record CM077468.1, on the reverse strand, counting down.
AAGTCACCCCACTCATCTCCAGGCTACAAACTTGAGGTCCAAGCTTGTGGAATCACAGAATTGTGGAATGGTTTGGTTGGAAGGGGCCTGAGAGACCATCCAGCTCCAACAGGAGGGTCAGAAATAGATGATCTGGAGGGATCATTTGGGGGGATGGTTGGATCTAGATGATCCCTACCAGATGATCGATGATCTCTGCAACCTTCCACCACTATCCCAGGTTGTTCCAAGCCTCATCCAGCCTGGCCTTGGACACTGCCAGGGATGGGGCAGCCACGGCTTCTCTGGGTACCCTCTGTGCCAGGGCCTCCCCACCCTCACAGTCAAGGATTTCTCCCTAAATTCTAATCTAACCCTGTCCTCTGTCAGTTTAAAACCATTTTCCCTTGTCCTATCGCTCCATGCCCTTGTGGAAACATCTTCCTCATGGACATTAATCAGGTGGTGCTCATTAATCCACCCACTCCTGGTGACCAAGGCTGCCCCCACAGGACCCTTTTGAGAGAAGCTGATAGAGACTGACACAATTTACAGTTCCTGCTGTCAGTAAAACCTTTTGCACTGGTGAGGAAAGAGCTCCTGCTTAGAAGCAGCTATTTAAGAGTCTTTGGGATTTTTTTTTCTTCCTTTTCCTTTAAATTGCTCAAGTCGAGCACTCCACTGAGCAAAGAGGGGACAGTCCCCCAGAAGCAACAACTGCCACCTAATTTCACCAGCAGCACTTCTCCCATCTGCCTGGCCATTCTTCTTAAATTGCTGTCTAATTTTCAGTATAAAGAGTGGCTAAGGTACACACTTCCCATGATCGCAGCTTTATTACAAACCTGTGAGAGGAAAAAAGAGCTTTTGTTGGTTTAATTCCCTGGAACTTCTGAATTGAGCTTCCCCAAAACACATGCGTGGAAAATGAAGAAAAAAAGGTGCTGTTTGAAAGAGTGCAAGGAATAAGCAGTGGAGCACATTTTCTTGTCATTCTTTTTTAAATAAAAAACCCAAGCAAATAATCCCATATTTGCAATTAGAACATCCATCAAACACCCAGTATTTTGAATTAGCTGTTGGAATAAAGCCTAAAATTAAAATAAATGTATTTCTAAAGTGACTGATGGGTGCAAACTGGGGGTGTAATTCTCAAACACAGATCCATCCTCAGAACAACAGGGACCTTCACAAATACAGCTAATGGCCGATCAGTGGGTGAAAAATAAGAGCAAAAATAAGAGTAAAAAGAAGCAGGGTAAACACTTGCTGTTTGGTTGACTTCTGCCACTACAAATCTAGGCCAGATGCAGCCCTGGGTTTCCAGTCATTGAAGAAAGAGCCTCGTATAAAGAAAAATCTATTTTGCAAAATACACAAGCGAAAGAGCTTGGAAGGTCACCAAACCTAAACAGTTAAAAGCAATCACGTTTCAATTAAGATGAATTGAAACAAACAGGCTTTAGAGAGGATGGTAAACACAGCAATGTTTCACTGAGCATTAGGATGAACAAAGAGCATACATCTCCTGAAATGCCTTTTAAGAGCCATCTCATCCCAGCCCCGCCACGAGACGTTGCGCCACCCGAACCGCCCAACTTCTCCCCGCCAAACAAAAATTAAACAGTTTTTATCCCCCCCTTTTGAGATTAAATAACATGGAGAGAACCACGTGAAGCAAAAGGGAGAGAAATGGCTGCACGGTATTAAGAGAGTTAATTATAGATGCAGATTAAAAGGCAAGACTGAGTGGTGGAAGAAAAGGGAAGAGTAACCTCCGGCACAGAGATAGTGACATGCAGCAGTTGTCAGTCACCTAGCAACAAGTTTCCTATCCCTGCTGTGCTCTTTAATTCAGCAAATCTGCTCAGGATGTTGGGCTGTTCTCCTGACAAAACGCATTATGTAGTAGACTAAAGGATACAAAAATCCACTGTACACAACACTCTGCTCCCTATTGACCACTGATCCTTTCTCTCAACCCACAAAAGAGCCTTGCATAATGCTCTGAAAAGAGAAAAGTCTCAACAGAGAAAACATTTGCTTGTAATTGAGATTGACTACATAACGAAAATGATGTTCTTTTTTAAATTCAGCTTGTTGAGGCCACGCTTTTTGTCTCCTGGCTCTCAAAACCCATCCCTGCTGGGAAAAGGGGCAAACATTGTACAAACTCAAACCTGTGGGTTTTTTTCCCTTCTTTTCACTGGGAGCACACACGCGCACGCATACACGCACACGCATTCTGTGCTAAATGGGCAAGATGGGCTCCTGAAGACTTAAACAAGTTAAAAAAAAAAAAAAAGAGGAGACAAATAAGAAAATTGTGGAGCGTTTCTGTGTTGAGGGGAAGGTGCCTTACTTCTGAATGGAAGCTGAGGTGTGGAGGGCAGAATGCATTTTATAATTGCGGCTGATTAAGGTGCAGCGCTGTCTGAGGAAATGAGTTGTTTTATTCCTAAATCCACACAGTAAGTTATCAACAAACTCAAGTATCACAGAATGGTCTGGGTTTGAGGGGATCTTAGGGATCATTTCTTTCCAAACCCCCTGCCAAGGGCAGGGATGTCACCCATTAGTTCAGGTTGTTCCAAACCCCATCCAGGCTGGCCTGGAGCTATCCCAGGGATGGGGCAGCCACAGCTTCTCTGGGCAGCTTTTGCCAGTGCCTCACCACCCTCACAGTCAAGAACTTCCTTGTGTCCAAGCTAAACCTACTCTGGCTCCCTGTCTGCATTCCCAGACACACACATCCCCACCTCTGCATGCAAGTCAGGACCATGCCCTGAGATAACAGTTATCTAAATACCAAGAATAAAAAAGGAAGTGAGTTTAAAAGATCTGAATTTTGACACAATGAACTCTACTGTGGCCCATGGCAGAAGTTTGGGTGAGTGTTCCTCACAGAGTGGTTGCTCCAGCAGGAGAGCTGAGGGAGCTGGACCAGCAGTGCCTTCCTAAGAATAATTGCTGGGTCTCATCTGGAGTCCAGAAGGAAGCAGAACGAGAGAAGGTGACGGCAGAGAAGCCAAAGCCCCATGCAGCTCCCACAGAAGCCCACAGCAAACTCAGCAGAAGAAAACGAGCCCCTGGAGAGGGATCTGAGTCCCATTGGACACTCAGCTCTTTGGGGTGGGAGGGGGTGCAGCTTGTCCAGTCTGTAGAGCACCTTACCACAGCCAAGCATCAGCATCCTGGGAGCTCCACGAGTGCAGAAAATGCCAATAAATCATGTCAAGATTTTCTGCTGACATCAACCAGCTGGGTCTGCAACTGTGCAACTCCAGATGAACCAGTGGTAATGCCCAAAATCATCTGGAGTTCTTCCACCAGACCAGGTGGCTCTGAGCCCCATCCAACCTGGCCTTGAACGCTTCCAGGGATGGGGCATCCACGGCTTCCCTGAGCAGCCTGTGCCAGTGTTTTTCCATCCTCATTGTAAAAACTTCTTCCTTACATTCAATCTCACTTGACCCTCTTTTAGTTTAAAACCACCGCTGCTAAAAATTTTGTCACCATCCTTTGGTTCACAGTACCAAAAAGAGAGAGGTGGCTGTGCACCAGGAAATGCAGCAGTGCAATTCCTCCTCCAAAAAGCAACACAAAAGACTGAAAAACCCCTTGGTGCTCCAGCTGAGAGAAAATGGAAAGGTGATTGTATGATTTATGACAGGAAGCTCACAGAGCAGCATCACTTGGAGATTGCAGCTGGCCAGGGTGAGGCTGGTGGGTACAAAACTTCATCCCAGGAAAACAAACCCACTGGGAATTTGCTCAAGCTCAGCAGTTTCCACCCTCAGCTCTCCTAGAAAGGGAAGGGATGAAGGGTAAAGACCATAATTTACCCTATAAATTACACATTCCCAGGGTTGGTAAAACACATTCCCCAGTTGTATCTACAACCCCTGAATATAACACAGAATATAACAAAGCCTCTTAAAGTTAAAGGATTGGGAAGGGCTGACACTAATGTGTTCTTCAGACACAACCAAGAAAAAATAGACTTTTATTTTTTAAGTTCCCTCTCTTAAAAGAGAACTTTTGTTCCTTTGGAAACAATCAGATTGTTTTCAATATTTTTTCTCCCTTTTTAAACAAGACAAAAAATTGTTTTCAATCAGAAAATATAAATGATACAAGTATTTATTTCAACTGATAAATATGAACTCAAGGGAGGTCTTCATTCAGGAGCTGGAAATGTTCAGAAGGTAATGTGCAGCAGTAGGAAAGGAGGCTTTGTGAACCCCCTCAAGAGATGCTAAAAATCAGAAATAGCAGAAGGTTTAGAGGAATGCAATAGGGAAAAAAAGAAGATGTGAATAACTGTGGTGCAGGGAAAATGCATCTTGTTTTCTTCATAAACAATATAGCGTTGGTTACTATAGAATTTAAGACTCTCTGTCATTCAGAGTGTGCTTCAGACAGATTTCATAGACATGACAAAGAAAATTCCGTATGAGGGTGCTGGATCAATCCTAGAATATGCAAGAGTTCCAAACTACCGGAAAAAGAAAGAAAAAAAACTAAGCAGTAACTCCTAGAAATAAATAATTAAAAGAACACACAAAAAAGTATTTCCACCCAGTTTCTGGAGTTTTTCAGTATGATCTGCAGGGATATTTGTTGAAATGCACCTCCAGTAACAACCAGTGTAAATCCTGCCCTGGCTTAGCCCTGGGTAGCCCGAGAACACAAGCTGCAAAGGGGATCTTGTCTCCTAAAAGCAGAATTTCTGCTAAGCAGGATATGAATTTTCAGGTATAGTTTTTAGAGAAGCCTTCTCTCAGAAAAGCTAAAATTAAAGTGGACACCGGGGTCAACCCGGAATAGTTGGATCACGTCCGACCAAAAATAGGAATGGCGAGGGATTCTCCTGTTGATATTTTAAACTTTTGTTCGTGCAAGTTTTAATCAATTAAAATGCATTATCTACCCTCTTAACTTTCTCAGAGAGGATTATCTGACATTTACTATTCACCAGTTTTGCTGAAAAGGTTAATAGTTCACGGGCTGGCTTTGGGGGCAAACAGAATTGATCGTTCCTAATGCCTTGGCTGGAACGGAGGGGCTTTGTGTTGACAGGCTGGGAGACGTAATGAGCCTCTAGTACATTCTTAAGGCTTGTTTCATTTGCTCTGTGAATGGGGAAAGTAAAATTATAGTCTATAGGTGTTTTCCATGGTCCTTTCATAAGCAGGCCTCCTGACACCAATTAAAGAGATTATGTCATCAAGTGAAAAGAAAGCTATAACCTTGTATGTTAATGCCGTGATTACTTAAGACAGGGTCACTGGACCCAATAGAACAGGGAATGACCTTGGTGAAATTAACTTCAGAGCTCAATTCCTAATTAACTGTTTTCAATGAAAGAATGTGTGATTTCAGGCTATTGGTTAAAATAGTCACTTTTTTCTGTACAAGGACTTTGCCACCAGAAGTTGGTCTCCAGCAGCATTAAAAAAAAAAAAGGCAAAAAAAAAATAGGAATAAGATTAGAGGATGGCAAACAGCATGTTCAGAGCTTTATGAAAGCAGATATTGTCCCCTGGATATTTTGCCTGAAAAACCTTATTCTTTTGAGGCTTCTTTGCCCACAGTGTAAAATTTTCAGTCCTTGGGAGGAAATGACACATTTGAACACACATCCAGGGCAGGAGAAATTGAAAAAAAAAAAAAAAAAAGGATTGAAAGCACAACACTACTAAAAAGTAGCTATGTATAAAATACAAGCCTGTATTTGCAAGCATTTTAAATTTACCATTTTTTTAATGGAATTGCAGCATATGTAAACATTTGGCCAGGGAAGCTGTATTTTGTAGCATTGGAGGAATATAAAAAGAAGGCAGGGAAGGGTTTTGAGCAGCTGTCTCTCAGGTAAGGGTGGTTGTGATGTTCCAAAAGGATGGCAGATTGCCAGGGCACCCCTGGACTTTGAGCCCTATTGGAGATGCTCACTCAGAGATGCACTCTCAGTCCTGGTGAGGGCACTGACAGGGGCTGCCCCTTTAAACCTTCTTTTGGCTCTGAACCCACCTTGGATCTCTGGCCAGCTATGCTAAAGTCACACCTGTACCTGCCTAACTTTCCCAGGAAAAAATACACACCTGAAAACATTTTCAACATTAATATCCAGCTGATCTGGTGGTAAAAAAATAAGTTTAACTTGTCAGCCTTTTTCTACTTTCTTAAATAACTTTTTTATGTGTGTCCAAATCATACTTAGACTGGGAGCACAAGTCCTGAAGGTGTTGCTAATCCAACATTCCAGCAAAGAGCAAATTCCCTTTCAAAATGGTTGCAAAGTTAATGGCAATTGCAATGTGTAGAAACACTTCAGAGCTGAGCTACCCCTCTGAGCAGGTTCCACTCCCAAAAAGTTGGGTTTCACAGAATCATTGAATTGTTTGGGCTGGAAGGGACCTGAAAAGGCCCAATCCCCATCCTCAGCTGTGGCTTACAGGGCTCAGGGCTCTGTCTCAGCAGGGCACAGGTTCCTTCCTCTGAAGGCTGTGAGCAAGGCAAGCAGAGAGGATGTCCAGGGTGTCACAGTGTCCAGGGTGTCACTCTGTCCAGGGTGTCACTCTGTCCAGGATGTCACACTGTCCAGGGTGTCACCTTGTCCAGGATGTCACTCTGTCCAGGGTGTCACACACTGTCCAGGATGTCACATTGTCCAGGTTCTCAGTCTGTCCAGGGTGTCACACTGTCCAGGATGTCACACACTGTCCATGGTGTCACTCTGTCCAGGTTCTCACTCTGTCCAGGGTGTCACACACTGTCCAGGGTGTCACACTGTCCCCAACCCAGGACAAGCCGTGGGGCTCTGGATCTGCTCCTGCTACAGAACTGGGAGATGGAGCTGACTCCCCTCTGGTGTCTGATGGGATGAACATTGAAGGGGAAGCAGGAACCTCTCCCATCTGCCACATCTTATTCTAAAGAAGTAATGACACAAAATGTCCCAAAGAAGGTTGGGGTACCTGATGCTCAGACACAGCAGAGGCACCTCTGTGCCGTGGGCAAGACCCCAAAAGGAGCCTGCAGCAAAGCCAAGGATGAACCAGCTTCCTGAAACTCCACCTCTGATCCCAATCCACAACTGTGCCAGCCACAGAGCATCACTGGTTGACCCTGGGCCAGCTGCTCCTCTCCTCACGTGGAGCCAAAATCAGTCTGGGCTTGGGCACAGACATCGCTGCTCATGGGAGCACTCTGAATTATCAGAGTGCAAAAAAGACTTTTCCCACAGTGCCCAGGTCATCCAGCAGCATGTTCCAGTGGGCACCCAGCTCTAGGGGACAGCTGAAGGGACTGACTGGCACTGGAAATAACTCTGGTGTGACCACTGATACCTGCCTGGAGATGTGGCCTCAGATGGGAAGGTGTCAATGAAACATAAATGTGTGTGAACCTGTGACCTTGTATTGCAGGCACAAAACACTCAATTCCCTTCCAACCCAACCAAATGTGGGCAGCTGCTCTCTCTAAGAACCAAGAAAACAAAACCTCATAGGGCTTCCTGGCTTTATTTTTATTCCAGGGCTAAAACATCCCTCTTAGGCAGGGCATGGATGTAATCAAACAAACCCCAGAGCTGGGTATCACCAACCTCCCAGAGCGCACTTTGCATAGCCACCCTTCACACCCTAGCCCCTGGCAAATAAATGGCAAAGGAGCAGTTGGTAAATTTGCTGAAAGGTGCAATTAAAAGCAAATAGAGACATTCTGCCTGCTGAAGGCAGTGTATTCTTTACTGCTTGTTTGTGGAGGAGGGAAAAGAAAAAGAAAGGAAAAGCTTCCTCCCTTCCCCGTGGACCACCCATGGAACTTTTTTGTCCCCTAATTCTGCCACCAGAAGAAAAAGAGGTACTTGTTGCTCACAGCTCCCAAGCACACTCCTCCCCATACAGTAAAGCTTTGGGAAGTTAATTGCATTAATGTGTTCCCTGAGTAAAAACAGGTGTTGCAACACCTGCATTTTCTAAAGCTGGATTTCCCTAAGAATGTGGATTTTCAGAGGGTTGGAGCATGTGGTTTATGCAGAGGTGATATTTAAGGGGGTGGACTGCACAGAACCACTGAACTGGGAAGGTTCCTAGCTTGTGCTGTGAAATCCCCCAAATTATTGATGGCCAGAGCTAAGCCTGGACAATTCCAGCTGTCTGCAGGAATTCAGCATGGGCATGATTTTCAGGGAATGGCACTGGAGCCCCTGTGTGTGATTCCCCTTTTGGCCAGTGCTTAGCCCCTGCCTGGACCTGACAAAGATGTTCAGCACTTCACAGGATGCAGCTCCTTGGACAAAACCCCTGAGCCCACAGGGTTGAAACCTGCAGGCTGGATTGAAGAGCCAGGCCAGAGTGGGTGGGATGAGGCAGCTTTCAGGGAATAAATATTACAAAGATGTTCAACTCTTCACAGGATGCAGCTCCTTGGACAAAGCCCCTGAGCCCACAGGGCTGAAACCTGCAGGTTCTGCGCCACCATCTCCATTGAAGAGCCAGCCCAGAGTGGGTGGGATGAGGCAGCTTTTAGGGAATGAATGTTATAGTAAAGAACATGACAGCAGCACCACCATGGCTGGAAAGCCTCCTGGCACCGAGGATTTTCTAGGAACAGCGAGCAGCTTACAGGCTCCGAGGGCTGAGGTGGAAGATCTGCTTACTCACGTGAGTAAGGGCTACCAGCAGCAGGAAGGATTGCAAGATTAAGCTCTTAAGGCATGAAGTGCTAATGGCTGTGACTGTGGAGAGGCTCTGCAGCTGCTCACAGAGCTGAGGAGATGGCCTGTGACACAGCAGGCTCAGCCATGCAAGCTCCATGTGTACATGTCCATGTCATGTAACACCAGCAACCTGCTAAGTGTGCACCACCCCTCCCACCAGAGACAGGGAGCTTGCCTCCTTGTAAAAAGCATGTTGAACTCCTGACAATATCCACTGCCTCGTGCCAACACTCATCTGTACATTGAATCCTGTCAGGGGGATGCATCTGGGGTGAGAGGCCCTTCCCTCAGCCTTCCCCCCCAATTCTCCGGGTTTTTCTGTGAACTAAAGGTTCACAGCCACAGGAAAGGGTTTGGGGAGCTCTGGCAAGGGCAGGAAGATGATTCCTGCGGTGGAGACAGCAGGAGGTGGCAGAGATTTCACCTTCCAGGGACAAGTTCTGGTGCTGAGGGTGTGCAGAATACAGACCATGAAGAGGCAAAGCACTGAACAAAGCTGGGTGATAATTAAGACAATTCATTCAAATACAAATGGAGCTGGGGCTTTCCTCGTGGCTGAGAATATTCAGAAAGCATTTAAAATCTGTGTTGCCTCAAATGCAACAGTGAGCATGAGTCCAGCTCTGTGTCCTTCTATGTACCATGGCCATGTGTCATGCAGTGCTTCAAATTAATAATTAATACCTATTTCTATTAGGTATATTATTATTATTATTATTATCCCTGCTCACATCCAGCCTATTCATACTCTCATGATCTGTAAATAAAGTGCTGCATGATTTCATTCCAACTCAATACAGTTTTTAGCCCAATCAAAGCTTTTGCAGACAGCTCTCAGTTGCCAGCAAACACAGAAGGAAATGCTGCTTTTTCCCCCCACTGGGTGCACTGAGTTTCCTGGCTGGAATGCAGCACTTCCCTGGGATATTTGTTGTCCTGGACACACAGGCTAGAAACACACCACAAGGGAAATAGCTTAAATGCTGGTGTCAGTCAAAACATTTAATTCAAATGCTTTAGAGGCACAGAAAAGCAGTGGAAGGCTCTAAATATCTCCTCCAGAAAGCAGATTTACCTTGTAATGAAAGTGGAATAAAATTTTCCAGGGGGAAATGAGAGATGAGCAGCAGAAATGACTGACATCCGTTTCCTTCCTTCTGTTGTGGGCTATTTTCAGACATGGGTGACAATGTCTTTCCTTGCTTCCTCTGAAGTCCACTCTAGTAAATCCAGAATCAGAGAACTGCAGAATTGTTTTGGTTGGTAAAGACCTCTAAGACCACTGAGCCCAGCCATTAAGCTGGCATTGCCAAGGCCACCCCCCAGGCGCCACAGCCACACAAATCTTAAATCCCTTCGGGGATGGTGGCTCCACCACTGCCCTGGGCAGCCTGTGACAGTGCTTGACAAACCCTTCAGTGAAAAAATAACTCCTAATACCCAAAGTAAAACTATCCTGGCGCAACTTGAGGCTGTTTTCTCTTGTCCTGTTGTTTCTACCCTGGGAGCAGAGCCTGGCTCCACTCTCATGTCAGGGAGTTGTTGAGGGAGAGAAGGTCCCCCCTGAGGCACCAGGCCTCTCCTGGTGCTCCAGACCCTTCCCCAGCTCTGCTCTCTTCTCTGGACACCTCCAGCCCCTCAATGTCCTTTGAGGAGCCCAGAGCTGCCCCCAGGGTTTGAGGTGCAGCACAGGGACACAGTCAGGTCACTGCCCTGCTCCTGCCACAGCCCAGCTGCCAGCGGCCTCCTCACACACCTGGGCTCACCCTCAGCCACTGCTGAGCGCCAGCCCAGTTTGACAGAGGGATTCTGTGCCATCCTGAGCTGGGAACCCAGTCCCAGAGAGCCCCAAAGGTCCCTCTGTCCTGTGGGACAGCACTGCTGGCAGCACAACCAGACCTGGGCTGTGGGGAGGACACGGGGCTGGGCCGGCCAGGGCCAACCTCTCCCGACCTCTGAGAGGCTGCAGCACAAACCTGAGGCTCTCACAGGATTCCCTTCAGTCTCACAGAGGCTCTCACAGGATTCCCTTCAGTCTCACAGAGGCTCTCACAGGTTTTCCTTCAGTCTCACAGAGGCTCTCACAGGATTCCCCTCAGTCTCACAGAGGCTCTCACAAGATTTTATTCAGTGTCACAGAGGCTCTCACAGGATTCCCTTCAGTCTCACAGAGGCTCTCACAGGATTCCCTTCAGTCTCACAGAGGCTCTCACAGGATTCCCTTCAGTCTCACAGAGGATCTCACAGGATTTCCTTCGGTATCACAGAGGCTCTCGCGCTGTGCTTGCTCCAGGTGTTCCCCGTCCCATCCCCTGGGCAGCCGGGCACAGACGCGGTGTGAAAAACGCCAATCGCTTGTTTTTAAAATTGTAAAAGTTTAATAGTAATAAAATGGTTGTAAAAATAGGAATATGATTAGAGTAATAATAATTTGGACAGTTTGGATTAGGACTATATGAGACAATAGAAACAAAGAGTTACAGATGTCCGGGTACCTTTTTCTGGGCAAAATAAGCCCAAAAAAAGGACACACGTTAACAGAGGATTAACCCTTAAAAACAATAACCTTTTGTTTATTCATACACCTCATCCATGATGCATAAACTCCATTCAAACACAGGATTCTGTCTGGTCAGTGTCAGCTTCTTCCTCTGAATCCTGACAGCATCTTCAGGGATGAGCAAGGCAAGAAGTTAATTTTTTCTGATAGTGGAGCAATAAATTCTCTTTCTCAGAGATTCAGGTGAAGATTCAAAGATTTATTCAAGGGTTTAGGTGTCCTGTGGCTGCTATCTCACTGTGACTCCTTTCTTTAGAAAAAAAGTATCCTGCATAGCATAGTTTCTATTTTAACATTGTGCTATAACTTAAAACTATATTTAACACGCTACTTAAGACAATTAACACCGCAGCACTTTCTAACACAAAACATGTAATATTCATTTTAATATTTGCGAGAAGCCAATCATAAAATACGCATTTTTCTCACACCCATCTCCTGCCAGCTCTGCCAGCCCCGGCAGGGCTGCTCCTCTCAGCCTCGCTGCTCTCTTCTCACAGATTTTTTTTTTTTTTTTTTTTCCCCCTGACAAAAGGAGCTGGAGCCCTCTTGTGTTGAGTTCTGCGGCTTGCAAGGATCCCTTCGGAAATCCCTTCGGATGAAGCCTCCCCAGCTTCACCGGGATGCTGCAGGCGAGCTGCTATTAATAGGAACCCATCTGCCCTGCTTGTCTGTGCTTCTGTAGCAACGTTGCACATCATAGTGGGAGGAAATGGATTTCAGCTTCCAAAGCCACGTGTTTAATTATGAAAAGATAAATAAAAATCCCGTGAGTTGAAGCCCTCCTACACTAATATAATCTTTTGAAAAATGTGGCTTTTTCATAGACTCAGAGAAACACAGAATTTTTTGGGCTGGAAGAAACATTAAACATCATCCAGTTCCACCCCGAAGGTGTCCAGGGACACCTTCCACTACCCCAGGTTGCTCCAAGCCTCATCCAATGTGGCCTTGAACCCCTCCAGGGATGGGGCAGCCACAGCTTCTCTGGGCAATCTGTGCCAGGGCCTCCCCACCCTCACAGAGAATTTCTTCCTAAAATCTAACCTGACCCTGCCCTCCATCAGTGTGAAGCCATTCCCCCTTGTCCTGCCACTCCACCCCGTGTCCAAAGTCCCTCCAGCTCTCCTGGAGCCCCTTTAGGCCCTGGATGGGGCTTCAAGGTCTCCCCAGAGCCTTCTCTTCCCCAGGTGAACACCCCCAGCTCTCTGCAGAGCAGCTCCATCCCTCTGTGCATCCTCACGGCCGCTGGATTTGCTCCAACAGATCCATCCTTTAATCCCTGCTGTTTAATTAATAGGGTACAGTATGTCCCAAATAGGTAGGAAGCCTGTGCTAGAAAGGTGACTGCAGGATTTGCAATTTCACTCGAATTTCAAAGGTGCATGAGATAATTAAATCTGCTCACACCTGCTACAGAGCTGTGCAAAATGTCTGATTTCCTCTGATTCCCACTCAGTTTGCCTAAGCCTGATCTTCCAGTTTGTGCTATGGTAGGACAGCACACACATTTGGGAAGGGGCAGCACCCAAATGGCTGAGAATTTCTGAGATTATTGGAAACTGATGCAAATTTGGTGTTACTTTTCATTATTTTTATGCATAAATAATGCTCTTCTGCCTCATTTAGTAATATCAGCTTGGCAGTGAAAGCTGATATTGAAACCACTTCAAATAGATGCACCAGGATTTCGTTTTGAGAAGTTATTACTTAAGCAACCACAACCATTAATTAGTTCAAAGGTGGGGAAAACCTGGCATGATTTTTGCTTTAGGTTTGTGTGTTTGGAGATACTTATATTTGTTGTAATACCATTCTGATAAAAATGTCTCTGCAGCAGTTGGAGCTTTCTGAACTGATACACAGGGATGTGGCTTTCTATGACCACCCCTCCCAAAATTCAGGCCTTTTTAGATGCTTCTGGTTGTTTATTGGTGAAAAAAAATATAAAAATGCCCCCAAACATTAATAACTAAAACAAAATCTGTCTGCATTTGGTTGGAAACATAAATTCAGTACAGGTGAAGGTCATATTTGATCGTTCTCCATTTTGCCTTCTGGTTCTCACCCCATGTCAAAGCCCTTGATTATAATCTGCCACAAAAGCATTTTTGGCAGGTGATGCATTTCCTCTGCTTGTGGTTAAGCACAACACCTTCAGGCAAAATGATCTTTTGTGGTTCAGGACTGCTGTGGCACACCTGGAAGAGGTGACTGGTTTGTATTTCAGCTTTTATGGTCTGGGTTTCTGAGCCATCAGGGCCTGAACTGCAGTGAGCAGTGCCCGAGTCCCACCCCAGCACAGCTGAAATGGAAATAATTGATGCTGATGGTACCTTTAACTGAGAGAGAGTCCTTAATCCCTCCTGCCAGCAGCAGCTGAGTGTCTGAGCCAGAGCAAGGAGGGAAGGCTCTGACAGAAGACATTATGGTAATGTACTCTAATGGGACTTGCTGATTTGAATAAAGTAGCATGTTAAACACTCCACAGCCTCCTTGCTGTGTGCCATGACCCTATTTACAACTCCATATTTAAGATATTTGCACTCAATACAATTTGAGACAAGCCAACACGCCCACACTACAGTATTTTTCCATTTGTTTTATTCTTAAAAATTTAAAAAGGGTGCATAGAAACTTTGTCCCTTGGTGGAAACCTGACAGCTCAGAACAAGCTTTGCAGCAGCATTCCCATCATTTACCTCTTGGATGCATCTTTGGCAGTGAAATGCTTGTCCCAAGCCCAAGGTCAGCACAAAGTCACCTGTCACTTGTAGGCAGCACTACTGATCTCAGGAAAGAGCTAACACTTGGGTTTGTAGTTGTTAGAGCAATAAACATGCTTTATCACCCACTCCTAATGGAAAATAGGAGCTAATATTAATAACTGTGCATGCTGATGGCTGCAGAGCACCATAACCTGTGTTCACACAGGCCCTGGAGAGCACAGTGTTCCAGCTGAGTCAGAGCAGCCCAGGATGGGTGTGATGAAAATAATGATTAAATCATTAAAGATTACACTCTGCTGCTCCGTTAACCTCTGCAGAGCTTTGTTCTCCAAACACCCTTTGCAATCCAGCCTCTCCTTTCACATCCAGAGGGGAGCATCCATTCTTCCCTGTCCCAAACACCTCCCTCCACCACCTTCACCTTCTTAAATCGTGGTTGGCTTCATCACCAGAGGGCCAGGGGCTGTGGGTGTCTGTCCTGTGATGGAGCTCCTCCTGGTCAGCCTCTGCACTGCTGGTCTTGCACCAGAGGAGAATTAGGGCCTGATCCTCTTCCCATCCTTTCCATCCCCTCAGATTGCAGCCTGCATTTATAAAAAGCCAAGGTTTCATTAAGCTGCAAATTGTCATTTGTGGTTTTAATTTTATCTTGTGTTTAACTTGAAATGGGAATCCTTTGTTTTCCTCAAAGTTCCTTGATGCAATTCTCCTTAAAATTAAGGAATCTTAAAATGAAAAATTCTCACAGAAATAAAAAAGTTTAGTATTACTAATGGCAAAATGGCTTTTATGAACTTAATTGCATCAATATGATTTACGACTTTCTGAAATATTTCAACCAGTGATTCTTTGTTTACTCATTAGATATTCATCTTGGCCAAGACATTTTGAAGCTGAATCTTTCTCCTTCTTTTTACCTGGGGAGGCTGCTGAACTCTCGTGCTCAGAGCTGTGTGTCACACAGTGGTAGAATGGTTTGGGTTGGAAGGAACCTTAAAGATCATCTCATTCCAACCCCTGTCAAGGGCAGGGACACCTTCCACCAGGCTGTCAGAGAAGTTGTGGCTGCTCCATTCCTGGGAGCCTTCAAGTCCAGGTTGGATGGGACCTGGAACCACCTGGGAGAGTGGAGGGTGTCCCTGCCCAAGGCAGGGGGGTTGGAACAAGGTGATCTTTAAAGTCGTTTCCAACCCAAACCCTCTGAGTCCGTGATTCCAATTTGATGGCTGAGGGTTGTCTCTGGCGGCGGCAAATGGGTAACTCTTGTCTTGGGGAGACCAGTGCTGATGAACAGGTTGCAGGAACCTGCTGAGCATGGAGTTAAGGAACTCTGTGTGCAATTTCTCTGCCACCTTCTGAGAGGTGCAGATGGTTATGAGCTGACACCATCCACCCCAGGATGCCATGGACTGTGAAGCTGAACAGGACAAGCACCCCCAGAGCCCATGGTAGGGCAGTGCCCAGCTTCTCCCACCTCCTGCTGCTCCTTCTGCAGTGGGAATGGTGGGGTGGGAGGGCAGAGGGGAGTGCTGGAATGGGAAGGCAGGCAGGGGCTGGCATGGGGGCAGGGGCAGCAGTGACACTGCGCTGCAATGTCACAGGCTGCTGCTGCTCCTGGGGCCCTGGAGAATTCATGAGAATTGACAGTGAGGTCAGGGAGATAATCTGAAGGAGCTAAAGCAGCTGGAAACCTGGAGAGGAAAATGACAAGTTCTTTTGCACTTTTTGAAGCTGAACCTTGTTTACTTCTGGGGACAGATGATCAGAAGGACTGATGCACACCAGGGGCTAAGGTGGAAATTCCAGGAGAGTAAGAGAGCATCCCTTTAGAAACAGTTGGGTTAGCAGAGGAAAAGAGGCAAGGATGATTTTGGATCTGAGATCAATGCTGCTGGAATTTTTCTTTTGATATAAGAAAATTTGCAGCAATATCTCACTGTTCAAAAACCTCAAGCACACATACAAGCATGGCTAGATCTGAAGTGTAATTCTCTCAGTGACACGAGCATCACCCTGGGTTTTTAAAGCAAATATGAGGCAGGAAGGAGACAGCAGGGAGGAAGCAGCTTCCCTGAAAAGGCAAATTTTTCACTTTGCATAAACCTAAGGTAATTCCTTTCTTGCCACTGAATTCCAGTTCAGAGCCCTCTGTGAGCAGGTTTTTAGGGCACCGGTTTGTTCAACACAGAGAGGACTTGCTGAGTGTCCCAAGTTTAAGTGCATCACCTTCTGGGCTCTGTAAACGCAGGAATACAAACTGGCCAACAAACTTTTGTGAATTGGACCATGAGTCATGATTAATTTATCAAGCTGCTCTAAATGCATCCATTGAAATAACAGAAATATAAACAGAAGTTATGTAATTCCTCCTTGCCTGTGCTTGGGCCTTGCTTGTGATGGTGGAAATATAAACTGAACTAGAGGGTATAAAAAGATTTCCAAGAAAAAGCCTTTGTTTAATGTTTCCTATGCATCAGATATCCCACTTGCCTCCCAGACACATATATTCCAAATCATGCTTTTGCTGTCCACAGAAAATTCCTCCATCTATTTATACTTTCAAATCTATGATCTTATACATTAATAAATAGTAATGAAGTCCCCAAGTAAATACCAATGTGACTGTTTCACTGGAGATCTCGCTGACATTTATAAATATCTGCAGCTTTCATGGTTCAGGACACTGGCAGAGCTCACAGATTCTGTTAAACTTTATCATATAATTGTACATATGGTCCCTCTTTTGAAAGTATAATGCACAGGGCTGATGGAATATTTCTGTTGGGCAGCACTGCCTGGGTTTGCCTGCTTTATGAAAAGCCATGTTCCTGTGCAGATGTATTTTAGCTAAACCCACCATTTTTCATCTCAGCTGACACCAAACAGCACACACAGCCTGGACTTCCCCAAGCTATGGAAATGCTGCTATCTTGTGCTTACTCACTGCTCTGACTGAGTCATCCATTTATATGTCTGTGCATTTATACTCCAGGAGATAATCCAAGGGGACTAAAAGCCATTGCACTCCTTGTGTGTGCCTTTGTCTGCCAAATGGATTAGAGGACTTGGGTCCCCATGGTGAAAGTTCAGCTCAGTGACCCCAGAAACACTTTCCAATTGAATTCTGTCATTGCCCTGCTCCAAAAGGTGAGACAGAGGAATTTCACAGGACAGCCAGGACTGAACCTTGCATGGGACAATCCTGGGCCAGGGATTTTGTTGCTGGGATAAGGCCAAGGTGAAGAGCTGCAAAGTAGCAATGAGTTTGAGTCCAGCTTTTCCAGATCTTTAAGTCACTCAGAGCAAAGGACTTGAGATGGAAGTTCAATTCAGCCCCACATTCAGGGGTGGCACAGGGATTTCTGAGCCAGTTTCTTGCTGGAAACGTTCAGTACTGCCCAACTGTGCAAAAAGACAAATTTTTCAATAGACAGAGCCCTACATACTCAGTGTCCCCAGTTATACCACGAGATGGGGAAGTGAGGGGGAATTCTTCACTCCAGACAACTCTGACAAAGTAGGACTTTGCTCCTCATGCAACAGGGAAGGTCCTCACTGGCTTTAGTCTCCCAAAGCTCCTGACATCTGAGAAGGAATCAAATCATTGCCATCCCTGATGATAACTGGCAGGAAATTGATAACTTCCAGATAAAATAATGGCTAAAACTCACCTTTTGCACAGTTAAATTTTCACACTCTGGGGGAGTTCTGTGCTCAGTAATGCCCCACCTGACACTCAGTGGAGGCCTTGGGACAGCCAGAACAGGGGAACTGCTCAGAAAAAAACCTCTCTATTTTGTGTGCAGATGAGACACAGACAGAGCTGCTCCCAGGGACTCTGGGATGGTGAAAGGAACTTCCATCTCCTGCTAGACGGATTCTGGAGCACTTCTGGAGCCCCAGCACTGCTCACATTTAAAGTGCTATGTGCTATCTCTCTGGGAAACTTCTTAAAAATGAACTTCTGGGAGCAGCTGCTTTAATCCTCTGTCACTAGGGACATGAGACCTGTGACAGGTCACTGCTGCTGCTGAGGATGACTGGAAGGGAGCAGCCAAGGTAAATGGGGTGGGCTGCTGTTGAAATAAACACAAAACCCCAGATCAGGTGGGATTTCTGCTTGCAGGCTGCAGAATGGAGGCTCTGAGCACACTACACAAACCCAGCTTTTCAAACAATGCACAAAGCACCTTTAGACTCTCTCCAGACTGCCAGAGATGTATTTATACTGGCCTAAAACAAATGTAACACAGAGGAAGGGAGAAGGGCTGGTGCATATGCCACAATACAGATCAAGTCAAGCAAAAAGCCAGTGTTGGTGGCACATGAAAAATTAGCTCCCTGGAGCAAAGTAGGCAGCAATTTATTTATGCTGGCTGGAAAAACTGCTTGTTCTGCACACTTGTTTTCCTCTTACCCACAGCTCTCTCCAGGTAAGGGTAACCAGCCTGGTAATTTTGCATGGCACATCTTTACATGCTGGTAATGTTTGCAGGTGCTGGATGTGTGAGTTAAGTAGTGATTCACTGCCAAGTGATTTAAGACATGTAACCCCTCCCCAGTTATCATTCTGATAAAAGGAGGAAAAGCAGTGATGAAAGCATGAGCCTAAAGAAAGGCTGTGAAGTCTTGTTCTGAGCCACATCTCACAGAGTCACAGGATCAGAGTGTCCTGAATTGGAAGGGACCCACAAGGATCACCAAAGTCCAATTCCTGGCCTTGCCTCTGCTTTGCCTCCTCTGTGGCTGAAGGCTTTGTCCAACTTGTGGACACATGTGTGACCCCAACAAATGCTTCATTTGAGACCCAGGGGCTGTGCAGGGCAGCTGGTTGGTTTGAGACCTGCAGAACTGAAGGGCAGGGTAACCTGGGGCAGGAGGGCAGGGTGAGGGCAGCTGGATGTGCCACCTCTGTATCCTACTGAGGGAAAGGTAACCACGGGCAGGAGGGATGGAAGAGACCTCAACTTGCACCAAGGGAGGTTTGAGATACATATTAGGAAAAAAATTCAAGACTAAAAAGGAAGCTTGGCATTGGAACAGGCTTCTCAGGACTGTGGTAGAATCACCATCCCTGGAAGGGCTCAAAAAATGTGTGGATGTGGCACTTGGGGACTTGGTTTTGTGGTGAACACAATGGTGCTGTGTTAATGGTTGGAGTCAATAATTTTAAAGCTCTTTTCCAATCTTAATTACTCAGTGATTCTATGAATGTTGCTAAAAATGACCACTGGAAAAATGAAGTTAAAACATCCTTAGGTGAACTCACCACATTGGTGCCCTGGTTGCCTCATTGCAATTTCTCAAGCTTTTCTCTTGCTAGCATGGATAATTACTCCCAGCTCAGATAAGCCCAAAGGTACCAAAATAACATCCTTCCCACAATATTTTTTATTTTTTTAAATCTTGATTCTCCAAAGACGAGGTCTTTTAAAGGTCATATCTTGACAGAATTCCCCTTCCCACCCCCCCCCGTTGTGCTAAAGCAGATCAGTATTATTGACCTTGACAACAATGCCTGAAAGGTTCAGTGACAATCCGTTCTGTATCAGCGAGCACACAAAACTGCTGTTTATGGGCTGGGGCGCTCTCCCCGCGCAGAGATCGGCTTCTCCTGACAAGGCAGGGAGTAAAAAGATTTAATGCATCCATCTGAACGTGAATTGGATCGTACCCTCCTGACATGAGATCCCCAGCCCCGGGGAGAGCCCTGCCCGGGCTGTGGCGCCGCATTAGTGGCTCGAAATGGCCACGAGAAGAAACAGAGCATGACAAGAGCTAAATAACATCAGAGCGGGGAAATGGCCAGGGTTCCCCAGCCCCTCTGCTCCCCCAGACTTCTTAAAAGCTGGAAAGCAATGAAATGCATCTAAAGGAGGTTTATTTTGCTTTTGAAACAGTTCCTTTTTTTTTTTTTTTTTTAATTTAAATAAGCATTGTGGAGGTGGATGAAAAATAAAGCATCCACTGGTGGCTCGTGTTCAGCTGCTCTCCTGTGAAAAACGCCGATCAGTTGTTTTTAAAATGTTAAAAGTTTAATAGTAATAAAGTGGTTATTAAAACAGCAATATATAATTAGAGTAATGATAATTTGGACAGTTTGAATTAGGACAATATGAGACAATAAAAACAAGGAGTTACAGACAGTCCGGGTACCTCCTCAGGGCAAAATAAACCCGAAAAAAGACCCACGTTAACGGAGGATTAACCCTTAAAAGCAACAGCCTGTTGCATATTCATACATCTCATCCATGATGCATAAATTCCATTCAAACAAAGGATTCTGTCTGGTCAGTGTCAGCTTCTTCCTCTGAATCCTGACGGGATCTCCAGAGCTGAGGCAGGAAGAAGTTAATTTGTTTTGATAATGGAGCAATAAATTCCCTTTCTCTGAAAGATTCAGGTGTCCTGTAGCTGCTATCTTGCTGCAAGTCCTTTCTTTAGAAGAAGTATCTTACATAGCATAGTTTCTATTTTAACCTTAAGTTATAGCCTAAAACTATATTTAACACACTAAGAAAATTAATACAGCAGCACTTTTTAACATAACACATATAATATTCATTTTAATATTTGTGAAAAGCCAATCATAAAACACACATTTTTCACATCTCCCACCCTTAACTCCAGCCCTCAGCCTGTGTGTGCTCTTACACCTGCTCTGGGGCAAGAGGTCCCTGTTAATGGAATTCTTCTTTTCCTCTTTTCTTCCCTGATGGCCTCTCCAAAATGATCAACAAAAATAAGAGTTGAAACTCTGGCCTCAACAAGGGCAAATTGAATGTGCCCCCGGTGTCAGTGGGGGCAGGATTTCACTTGTTCAGTCAGAAACAGGTTTTGCCAGAATCCTGACTCTTTCCCCTCGAGTTATGGTGATTTCTGGGGGAGAGGGGATGGGGGAAGGGAGAGGGAAGAGCTATAATAGATAAAGAGGTGGATAAAACAAAACAAAACAAAACAAAACAAAAAATCCCACATACAGGGGTAAAATGTACACTGACTATTTTTATTCTGGTGGTTCATAATAAAATTTGGAAAATTAAGCACATGAAGAAAAGAAGACAAGATAAAAAATTAAGGGGATTTGTTTCAGAGTTTACCTTTCTCTGGTTTAAGGAGTTATAAATAATTCCTCCTAAAGGGCTGGGTTACCTCCCATCATCAGTCTTATCTCCACAATGCCTGTTCCATCATGTTCATTTCAGGGTCAAAAAATCCACCTTGAAAAGCCAGCAGCACCCAGCAGATTTCCCCGAGATCCATGCAGGGAGATTTCCCTGAAATCCATGCATGTTTGCCAGTCCTTACACTACTCCAGCCCTGGGAAACCATCCCAGGCTTTGTGTGTTTGGCCTCAGGGAGCCTTTCCCTGGATCACTGTGGCTGGAAGCAGCATGGAAGCAAACTAACAGCTCTTCGTGGTCTCTTCTGGAGATGCAGGATTGGAGGCCCAAGGATTCTTCTCTTTTAATCCATATATTATTGAATTGGTATGATTGGAAACAACATTTGGGAAGAAGAGGGGTCACTCACTGCAACACAAGTCCCAGGATTGGAGAACAGTGAGCACAGGGACATCATTGTCCAGGGAGGCCACAAAGGGGATCCAAGGCTGAGAGAGCTGGGGCTGTTCAGCCTGGAGAAGAAAAGGTTCCAGGGACACCTTAGAGTCCCTTCCAGTGCCCAAACTGGCTCCAGGAGAGCTGGAGAGGGAATGCTTACAAAGGCACGGAGGGGTGGGACAAGGGGAAACGTCTTCAAACTGACAGAAGACAGTGTTAGATGGGACATTGGGGAAAAATTCTTCCCTGTGAGGGTGGTGAGGCCCTGGCACAGGTTGCCCAGAGAAGCTGTGGATGATTCCATCATCTTGCTCCAACTCCTCTGCCACGGACAGGGACACCTTCCACCAGACCAGACCCACCCAGCCTGGCCTGGGACTCTCCCAGGGATGGGGCAGCCCCAGCTTCCTGGCAACCTGTGCCCGTGCATCTTTAATGCTCCTTCCAGCCCAAAGCATTCCCTGATTCACTGCTTCTTCCCACCTGCATGGAGATGAGAGACTATATTTGAATGAACCTTTGTCTGCACACACATTTCCAAACCCCAGTGTTTATGCGGAGACCCCTAGAAATCCCATCCTCCTTTCTCAAAAGGAAGAGCACAAAAGGAAAATCCCTCCTTTCCTTTCTCAAAAGGAAGAGCACAGTGTTACTCTCCCAGTTAAAGATGTTTCTCTACTTTATATTTCACCCACATGAGCTTGTTTGATGCCTGCAGCGGCAGAAAGTACAAAAAATTGCCAAAAGAGAGCTTTGGCCATGGTGAGCTCAGCAGCACTGCACATCCCTGGCAAGCAGAGAATCACCACCATCACTTACAGCATTAATTTAGTGCCACCTTACAGCATTAATTTTGTGCCACACAGCTGCTGCAGGTCCAAGAAATGCAGCTTGGGTGGCTGGAGAAGCAAATTCCTGCTTCAGTCATTCAGCCAGTTTGCAGATCAAAGGGGTCTTGGTGAAAACTAAGGCACAGGTTATTGGAAATTTAGTCTCAGCTGGAATAAGCCACTGTGGGGTTTCCTACCTGCAGTTGTTGCTCTGGGAATGCAAACAAAAGGGGGAGTTAGCAGAGGATGAACAAAACCCCCCAAAAGTCAAGGAAAGGAGGAGGAGGAGAAGAGAAAAGATGAATTATTCCATCACCAGCAGACTCCTGGGCGGTCCATTTGTTCCTCCACCAGAAAAGTCCTTCCTTTGCCATCACAACAACCACCTGGCCTCTGGCTTGCCTTCAGCCCTTTCCCCCATTTCAAGCCATAATTACCGGCTCCAGGTGCATCCTCCAGCCCATCCCTGGTGCATTCACAGGGAGGGATTGCAATTCCCCAGCCTCCCCCAAGGCTTTGTCCCGCCCGGCTGTAGCGCTGCATTGCCCAGGGGCACGGCACAAAGGGGAGGGAAATGGAATTTCCAGGGAAACAATGGGAATTAGAGCTCCACACCTCCTGCCAGGTGACCCTGCAGAGCTGGGGAGGGATAAGGCTCAGGGCAGGGAAAAGCCCGAGCAGGGCTGGCAGGCTGTCCTAGGGTGATGTGATGATGCTTGTGTCCCCATTCGTGTGCTCTGTTTATGCTGGATATTCTGTTCTGTGCCTTCAAGAGTGGCTCTGAAGAGTGAAAGTTTTGTTTGGGTTTTGTTATCAGCCACTCCCCCACGGCTGGTGGGACACACAGACAGGGCAGTACATAGTGCTGCTTTTGCTTTTTGCTTTGCTCTTGCTCTTTGCTTCTGCTCATTAGCTGGTTTAGCTAAGCAGTCCGAATTTTTCCCTGGACTGTTTCTCCTTTCCCATTTTTGGAACCACTCGAGCCTGCTCCGGCCTGGGCCTGGCAAACACCGAGAGTTTGCCCCTTGTGGCCCAGCGGGGCCTACTCTGGGCAGCAGCTGCCCCAGCGCCGGAGGGACTGAGAACAGAGCCACCACCCCCAGAGAGACTTTCTGAATTTGTCATCTTTTTCAGAGCAGTGACAGAGTGGTGTCACCCAGTATTGTTCATTCTGTGTGCTGGGGGTGCTGTGCCTGTTAAATAAACAGGTTCTTTCCACTTCTCTCCAAGGAATCCTTCCTGACCTGGCTGAGGGGAGAGGCCGTGTGGGTTTGCTTTCTGGAGGGGCCCTTTGGAGGTTTTCTCCCAAATTTGCCCACTCTGGAAAGAGTCACGAGTTTTCATTATTATCTTTTTAGCCTTCTGTAAGTATCCTTACTGTATTTTTTAGTATAGTATAGTTTAGTATCCTTTAATATAATATAGTATCAAAAAGTAACTAATTAACCTTCTGAGAATGTGGAGTCAGATTCATCATTCTTCCCTTTGTCTGGGGGGAACCCAAATACAGTGCTCCCCTGTTAGCCCTGGCTTTGTGGCACACAGGATCATGAGTGGTGTATGTTGAAAGGACCTTAAAGATCATCCCCAACCCCTGCCACGGGCAGGGACATCTTCCACTAGACCAGATTGCTCAGGGCTCTACCCAGCCTGGCCATTCCACTGCATGTGAGATCTCTTTGCACCTACCTGAATCAAAGGTGTCTCCTGTGTGTGTCCTGTCTTTCCTGTTGGAAAAATCCCAACAAAAATCCCAATGAGAGAGTGGGTTTACATGGGATATTAGGAAGGAATTATTCCCTGTGAGGGTGGGGAGGCCCTGGCACAGAGTACCCAGAGGAGCTGTGGCTGCTCCATTTCTGGGAATGTTCAAGGCTGGGTTGGATGGGGCTTGGAGCAGCCTGGGACAGTGGAAGGTGTCCCTGCCCATGGGAGGAGGGTTGGAACAAGATCATCTTTACGGTCCCTTCCAAGCCAAACCACCTGATAATTCCTTGGTTCTGTGATCCAGGGGAGGGCAGCAGTGCCGGAGTTGCTTTCTCTGAACGTCCCCAAGGCAGCAGCAGCTCACAGCAGATGCAGAGAGCAGCTCTGGGCTCTGCTGAGCTGAGCACAGCCTCCTCCTAAACCCCCTGAGTCAGCCCTGCCAGAGCTCTGCTCCCCCTGCCAGGAGCGTGCCCGCTGCTGGCTCGGGAAAACTCAGCTCAGGCACCTTCCTGCTCTTCCTGCAGATGCTCCTGACTCATGCTGATCTCCCAAAGATTAGGGAATCCAGCTTTTGAAGTGCTCTGAGACATGTGTTATAAAAGAAAATAAATTAATTGAAGCAAGATTGGTCTGAGCCCTATCAAGGCTGAAATCAGACAGAGGCAGGAGGAATGTCCTTTTTTCCATGGCTTCCTCTGACCCATGGGCTGGAGGAGGAAGTGGGCAGATATTTTTAACAGAGACGTTACATCACCATTTTTTATATTCTCCATCTGTATGTAGGACAAAGTGGAGCCAAGTGTAATTATTCCTAAAGAAATTAAGGCATGAGCACATGCACAGCATGAAGGTGGAGACCCCAATATGGGAATCATCCCAGTTTGAAGATCTGTCCCTCTTTCCTCCACCTCCACCTCCTCACTACAAACTTGCAGCTACCTGCAGAGCTCCCAGGACCATCTGTGCACTCACTGAGACTGGTGTGACTCAAAACCAGGAGTCACTGGGACATAAATCTCTTGAGGGACATTCCTTTCCTTGGGTATTTGAAACAACAGTCTCAGCCTTGCCATTTGATGCAGTAAATATTTCTCCCATGAACAAGTTATTCTGAATTGGAAATTAACAGCATTAAAAAAAGTATTAAAACCTGTCTCCAAATTGGATTTGATCCCAAGCACTGTAGGAAATGGGCTCACCAGTGGGATGAGGATCTTATTCCATGTGAAGACCTCACCAGGTTTTTGCCTGTTTCTCCAGGGTTTGCCCAGCTCACCCCACAATGACCCTTGGAGGTTTGCCTCAGCTGCTGAACAGAAGGAGGAGCACAGAAATGGGCAAGAGGCTGCACTGCAGCATTCTTGGAGTTTTCAGGTTCACCTGGATCCCAGACACGACAACAGCCTGTCTGCTTGTCCCTCCCCACTGCCTCACTCTGCCCGGCTCTCCCAGAAGAGGATTTTTCCAGTCCAGGAGCAGAATTGGAGACATCATTCCCATGGAAAGGCTTTGACATCTCTGAGTGAAAGAATTTGCTCAGTAAGAAGCACTGGAGACCACAGGTGTGGGTTCACCATATTGCAACACCCTGATTTTCTGAGCACACTGAAAATGAAAGGGTCTTTTTATCAGAGACTACAGGTTTAGCCTGTATAAAAATAGGAGATCACTAGCTTTGGATTGTCTATTAATTTTCCATTTATTACATCCAATTTTATATTAAATTATTATTATTATTATTATTATTATTACTATTTTCTATCTGTTTTTCTATAATCTATTAGTTTTTCTGTTTCTGAATGTTCTGATTCATTTCCTCTGCTACTTCATCATTCTGCTTTATAATCAGCTGAGATGAACAGACAGTTCTGGCCTCTTCCCATTGATTACATGGGACTGTTTTGGTTTTCATTATCTTTTTTTCTCTCTTTTTTTCTCTCTTTTTTTGTTCTGGAAATCATACTCTGTCTGCAAAGAGAAAGAGAAGGCAAGAACAGCATTTTGACCCTCAGATTTCTCTCCAGTTTTTTACTGCTGAGATGTCTGGACCTTGTCTTCACATCAGCTGCTTTTCCTACTGCTCAGCTCAGCAGCAGCCAGACCTTGTGGCAGCATCCCAGATCCAGCATTCCCCACTAAGCAGGAGAAGGAGGCCATCCTCTTCTAGGACACCTCCCTGAGAATACACAGACAATTATTTGAAGCACAGGAGGGAAAGGGGTGAGAAAACTTCAGTGGTGAGAGAGAGGCTGTTCCACAAGCATTTACAAGTCTCATTTATAAACAGGAGATTACTGCAGGGAAGTTCAGAGCTGGCTGGAAAAACCCCTCAAATATAGTTTCCTTTGACTCTCCCTTCTGCAACAGTTGGGACTCAGTCTGAAATTCAAATTAACTTTCATACAATTCCATTTTGTGCCCCAAAGCAAAATCTCCTGCATAATTGTGTGTATTTAGGTCACTTCTCCATTGTTTGCTTCTGCAAAGAAAATCGCTGATTTGCCAGTGGAGAAAATTCCTAATACAGTTTTCCAAAGCACTTCTGCAATTAGAGATTGTGCTCCTAAATGAGGCTGGAACATAGGCATGGATTTGCTTGGGTAATGTCTTGAGACTTTTTATGTCTGTTTTTGACAGCAGTGACTTCGTTTAAACACAGAATGTATTTGACATTTATACAGGGCTGAGCTTGTTTGCCAAACTTTATTAAAGGAAGTATTTATCCTACTTCCATACTTTAATCAAATATTAGCCATAAGTATGCAATATTTGCAAATATTAATCTAACTAATTAACATTTAATCTAGAGAAATAACATCATCTTTTGCTGTTCTAAGGTGCTTTTCACCACAAATTTTTCCCTACACTTGATGTTGAGTGAAGTTCTTTTGTTTCTAAATTTCTGCTGGGGTTGGTATCTCCTGTTTATGCCTGACTGTACAGCACCAGCCACATGTATGGGCAGATCCATATAAACATTTGAACTGCTCCAGGTATCAAATTAAAATATTCTGGGCTGACTGCAATGACAAAGAAAGCTCTCCTGGAGGCTCAGTTAATTGGCTGGGACCAAGGATCTACACAAAGCAAAGCTGTATCTCTGGCTCTTGCAATGAACTAAAGGAGCATGACTCAAAATTTATATTTTTTTTTACGTCTTAGAAACCCATGGCTTGTGGCTTCATAAATATTTTTTGTGAATGTGCTCCAGGGCAGGCCCAGACATTGAGCAAAAGGCCCCACCAGGGCTGCACTTCAGGGCAATGACACCAAAGGCTGGGCGGTGGAAAGTCAAAAGCTGATGCTGCATGTACATTTCTAGGCATTAATTAAAAAATCAAATCAAATCACTGCCACCCCACCCCCTCCAGATGCGTGCTAGGGACAACAAAGCAAGGCAGATCCACCTCAGGATGCCGGGAGAGAGGGGAAAAAGAATCAGGTCAGAGCACACAATGTACAAATCCTTGTGGTGCCGTAGGGCACAGCATGCAACGACCTCAGACTGTTCTGAAAATCGATTACAGAAGGCCTTCAGCTGAATGGAGTCAATGACCCCCTCCCTGCACAGCAGCAGAAAAACAGCCACATCTTCCCTGAGCTCATACAGAGAGGGGTCCCAGCCCAAGATCCTCGTGGTGGCAAGGAAAAGGGGATAATGATGGGAACAGCCCCTCCCAGCTACTCTTCCTCAGACCAGGAGATGAAAATATGGGCTTTCTTTGCAAAAAGATTTGATTTCCATGAGATCAAAATAGATGAACCCCAGTTTTCCTCTTCCCCCTTGGAAAAACATCATCAGCTGTGCTGGGGGTCAGGATGTAATAGACAAAGAACGTGTTTAATGCAGGAACTACAACTGCCTAGTGAAATACATGTCAAAAGAGACAGGTGGCCTGAAGGCTTGGGCTGCCCTGTGCCTTTGTCTTAGGGTTTTCTCTGGCTACAAGTGCAGGAGAACTGGGACTGGGGAAATGGGGTGAGTTTCAGCTGGTACATCCAATTGCCAGTGTCTGCTTTTCTGCACTTACAGGATTTGTAACTCCTGCCCAGTTACAGCTGCTCTGCTCAGCCAGTGAAAGCTGTGACCAACACACAGAGATGAGGTTTGGTGCCAGGGAGCAGAACAGTCAGACACAAGAGAGACCCTCTCTGGGGAGAATAGAATGGTGAATGCTTTGGGTATCAAAGAAGTGGCAATCCTATATTCTTGGCGCTCCCAACAGACACAGAAAAATGAGTTTGGTTGTGTTACTGGTGAGCAGACACTCTGCTTCTGATAATTGTTTCCATCATCCTCATTAGAGTAGAACTGGTGAAGGTTTTGGTTCAGTGCCATGCATTGAGGCTCCTCTCTCCATCAGGGCTGCACCTCAAATCCTTGGATCAGTTTTGGGCTCCTCAGGACAAGAAGGACATTGAGGGGCTGGAGTTTGTCCAGAGAAGGGAACAGAGCTGGGGAAGGGCCTGGAATACAAATCTGATGAGGAGCAGCTGAGGGAGCTGGGGGGGCTCAGCCTGGAGAAAAGGAGGCTCAGGAGGGACCTTCTGGGACCTTCTGGCTCTGCACTCCTCCCTGAAAGGAGGGCTGAGCGACCAGGTGGGGCTCAGGCTCTGCTCCCAGGGAACAAGGGACAGGACAAGGGGAAATGGCCTCAACTTGTGCCAGGTGAGATTTAGATTGGGTTTTAGGGAAAAATTTAATCAGAAGGGCTGTCAGGCACTGGAAAAGGCTGCCAGGGAAGGGGTGGAGTCACCAACACTGAGGGTGTCTAAAAGATGTGTGAATGTGGCACTTGGGGACAGGGGTTAATGGTGGCCCAGGCAGTGCTGGGTTAACGGCTGGACTTGATGATCTTAGAGATCTTCTCCAATGCAAATGATTCTCTGATCCAATGAATTGAGAATCAGGCTGGAGAGCATTACTTCCACAGAACTCATAAACTGGAGCAGAGGGATTACATCACTTAGAACCACACACTCTTCAAACACTGAGAACATGATACAGCAGCACCAGTTCACCAGACAAACATTTTCCAGGAAATTGTGCAAAAAAACTTTTGAAGTCAAGCAGTACTGAAATTAAAAAAAATAAAAAAAAAATCAAAAAAGGGTCAGAAGCAGCTCCATTAATCTTTTTTTTTTGCGTCAGCTAACACAGACTGTGCAACTGTGTCTTCTGTTGTTTCTCTTTCTTCTCTCAGAAAATCCCCCAGAGCAGCAGAGGAAATGAGTTGTGAGCTCTGTGGCACACAAACATCTGAAGGGTTTTACTCTGAGCACGCGAGGAGCTGCCTGGCCCCAGCTGGGAAGGGATGCTCAGCACATGCTGCAGGGATGGAGCCAGTGGGAATGGGCACAGCCTGCCCAGATGGGCTGGGAGGGGTGCTCACACCATGGTGTGTGTGTGAGTTACCTGCCTGCAGCAAACTCAGTTTGGCTTTTTGGCAGTGCCTCAAAGCCTGGGAGAGGGTCCAGCCTGCAGAGATAGAGAATCTCATCACTCTGCACAGCTACTGAGGGAGGGTGCAGCCAGCTGGGGCCATGGAGAATGACACTTGTCACTGATATATTTTATGAAAAATCCTTTTGTTAGGACTTTTTCTTCCGAGAAGCTGAGAGGCCTCAGAAACGAAATGTAACCAATGGTTATCTGCTGCTGTGGAATGCAACAGGTGCATCTGGGATTGGTCTCATATGGTTGTTTCTAATTAATGGCCAATCACAGTCAGCTGGCTCGGGCTCTCTGGTCAGACACAAGATTTTATCAGCATTCCGTTCCTTTCTATTCCTTGTTAGCCTTCTGATGAAATCTTTTCTTCTGTTCTTTTAGTATTGTTTTAATATATAATTTTAATATAACATATATCATAAAATAATAAATCAGCCTTCTGAAACATGGATTCAAGATTCTGATCTCTTCCCTCTTCCTGGAACCCCTGCAAACACCACCACTGATACTATTCCTAGAACTATTTCTATTCCTAGAAAATAGAAATTTTGCATAGGAAATAGGAATAGGAATCCATTCTATTGCAACAGGGGATCCAGTTCCCAACACTGAGGGGATTTTCAGACTTTTACAGAATAGTCTGGAAGCTTCAGGCCAAAAAGGGAGAAAAATCAAAGGGATCAGGTGCACAGGAGAGGTGGCAGGAGGAAGGTGCTTCACTGCATACAGAGCAAGAGGCAGCCACAGGACAAGACCCAGCTGATCCCTGGGTAAAGGGAATATAAAAATCAGGCTAAAGGCTACAGTCTATCTAGAAACCAGGTGATAAGGTGAGTACACCCCTTATCAAATGCTAATATGAAAGCTCAGTATTGGCAATTTGACAATAAAAGCTGGGCTGTGGCCTGGAGCAGGTTTATTCTGGCACTGAACTCATGCCCATGCTGAGGGTTTTGGGTGCAGGCAAACTGAGACCCTCAGCTTAATATCTGAAACAGGGCCCATAGAGCTGGCACCTATCAATATTTCCTTACAGAACAATAAAGTTTTCATACTGAGCTTTAAGAGTGTAGAAGCATTAAGTTAATACATTTCTGCAATTAAATACTTACATTATTTTAATTCATGCTGCACATTTCATTGATATTACTTTCACTAAAAGCCTTCTAAATCAGCCTTCTGCTTTGCTTTTATTTTCTCCCTGAAACTGATTCTTGACATCTGACCAGTCTCCAGTTATTTACTGGGAGTTAACAACAACCAGCTGGGGGGGTGACTTCACTTGCTCTCCTATTCCAGTTCTATAAAGTCTGCTAAGACAGCTGTAGGTGAGCATTAAAATCCCACAAATAAAAAAACTACTTTGTAACAACTGCAAATACAAAGATCCAAAAACCACTCTGAAGTGCACACTTCCAGATACTTGCATGAGCTAAAACATTCTCAGGATTAAGACTGATTTAAGCTGACGGTGTCACTTCATGTTCTTCAGGTAAAGACTCCTCCTGTAGCTCTGACAGGGATGATCACCAGAAGAATAAACTACTCTTCTAAAATAATACTTCAAAAGGCTTCTGGCATTTTGGAAAAGGTAATTTGGATAAGAGGGAAATGCAGGGAAAAAAAACCAAACCCACAGCTCAAAAGACTTGGAGGATAGGCTTGTTCAAATAATCCTATTCCTCTTGGCTTAGAAACTCCACAGGTTGTTTTCAAAACAGACCAGAAAATGTTTTGTTTTCTTAAAAGCCTTTTTAAAAAATGTTTTATTGCATGCTTGTAATATACCCTGAATTGTTTTGCTACCTTCTTATAGTATGGGAGAGGAGTCAAATTTCAGAGGAAGGTGAGTGTTCTCACTGAGTTCCACTTGGTGCTCACAAGCCAGAACAAACTCTGGTGCTCCGTTCAGAGTAAGAGGGAAGGGCCATGGTGCAGCTCCAGCAAGGTGATACCTATAAAGAGATCAGCAGGACACTGGACAGTGTCACAAACACTTCTATTGCTGAGGAGCAGGGGTAAAGACAAGAAAACTCAGGGTTAATTGTATTTTCATCATATCTGCTCTCCTATTCAAATAAACTCCCCGTTTCAAATGTCTGTTCAGCAAACCCTTCATTCCAGACAAGTCTAAGTTGTAGGTCACAAAGTTTTCAGTCCTGTTTAATAGGATTAAAAGCCTGTAGTAAGCATTTTCTTCAAGTAGAGCATGTACCCCAGAAAAAGCTGCTAATTGGGAAAAGAGAGTAAATCTCTCCCACAGCTGTGGCTAAGTAGGACCTTTGAAAAGCAGCAGATAATTTTAAGCTCTCCCAGTAAAAACACTGGAAAGTTTGCATGAAAATTGGTATATACAAATTAACTTCATGCATATAGGAATTCTCATTATATTATATATATTATATATATTATATATTACATATTATATATATTATATATATATTAGATAAATTATATGTACTATTACATATGTATATTATATTATATTATATGTATATTATATTATATGTATATTATATTATATTATATTATATTATATTATATTATATTATATTATATTATATTATATTATATTATATTATATTATATTATATTATATTATATTATATTATATTATATTATATTATATTATATTATATCCAGCCCTGCAAGCTCACAAATGAGTGTCAAGCACCATGTTCACCCAAGAACATCCCAGAGCCTCTCCCGGGTATGTGTATTTGCAGGGATAATTGTCTTAGTTATTTCTATCACAGAATCATGAAGGTTGGAGAAGACTCTGATCCAGTCAAACCTTCAGTAAATTTAAGATCTTCTTTCTATTTTTTTGCCAAATTCACCTCTGTTCCTTCAGAAGTTGTTAGAATAATCTCCTATATTCTTAAAAATGGCTGAAGACTAAAACTGAGTTAAATGACTTAACCAGGCTTCAGGGTTCTGCCTCTTTTAAATTAGCTCACAAAAATGCATCCTCATGAAATTCAGCCACGATGAACATCTGCAGTTGGCCTAATATTTCTATCTGAACAGCCTGGATGGCATTAAAATTTATTATTAGATGTCAGGATTAAAAAACCCCATTTAAACAAACCAACAATGCTATTCAGAGGTATATTATTCTCTGGCTTTGAGGAAAAATACATTAAAATGCATATTTTCAGTTAGATAGGATAAACCAGTCTTTTTAGACACTCTGAGCTGGAAAACATAGGGATATATTTTGTCTCCCATTTCTGCTCCATTAATGTGAACCAAGGCTAACAGTCAATCTTATCATAGCAATTTCATTTTTTTAATCCACAGAAAATACTCTTTTCTTTTGCTAGACAATTCAGTGGTTCTGAGTTTTAATCCTTAAAATGATGGGGCTGAATCTTTAAGTTCCTTTAATAGACAAGTTTGCTCCAGCTCTCAGGTGACAGCAGAATCCCCTCCTGCCCCCTCCCCAGATTTAATTCATTTAATCCATGTCAGAATCCTTCCAGCTCTGTCTATAAAAGTTTCCATATATGACAAATGTGAGCTGGTTACATCTAGGCTCATTTTTCCTTCAAATCATAAAGGCTAAAACCATATTTATTTTAGCCTTTAGCATCCTTGAATTCTTAGAAATTATATTACAAAGGTCTAGCTTTTATTTTACAGTACTGAATCCGAATCAGGGCAAAAGATACAAATGTGTTTTGCTCCTGTGTGATGAAGTATTCCAGAAGTTGGGCATCCTAATCCATCTCTTGTTCTCTTGGAAACCCCAGACCAGGCAGCCTCTGGGGAATGCTGGGGCTGGAGCCAAGCACATGCAGCTTTATCTTGGAATTTCAACATGAAAGGGGAAAAACAGCAAAAAGGAGGGAGTTTAATAATCGTAACTAAAAAGTGATCACGATAAGCCCTCAGTATTTCATTTTAATCTAACTCCCTTGAGCCAGAAAACTGAAGGAGGCCTGGAAAGTTTGTAAATCAGGGACAATAAAAGAGATGTGAGGATGGTTTGTGTAGCACTCAAATACACACACACAATGGAATTGCCTGTTTTATTTAGTGGAATCACTTTTGTAGATTAGAAATATTTCCAATTCCCGTTTTACTCCAATGCAAGCCTCCACCATCGACAGGCGTAACGCAGTTTGTTCAACTGATTCCAAACCAAAAAAAGAAAAAAAAAAAAGAAAAAATAAAAAGAAAAAAAAGTACAATCTCAAAAGTTAAGTTAGAAACTAAGTTCACACATTTTCTTTGGGACCAGGAATCTGTACATAGTACAAAATATACATTTATTGAACTTTCTGTAAACACACAGTTTGAATTGTGTAAAACTGTAAATAGTGGGTGAACTACGTGGAGAATAATTTATTATATATTGTTATACATTCTACTTAAGGAAAATAGTTATGCTCTTGTATATTACTCTGTTAAATTTATAAATTCCATAATGAAGCTGTGTAATCTGCAAACATGCTTTTCAAGCTTAAATCTCTCCATTCGTAACACACATTTATACAGGTCATCAATGAAAAAAGTTACACTTTCCACAAAATAGATATAAAGAGGTCATGAATTTTCTAAAAAGACAGGCACAGCATGTCACTACAAACGAGACTCTTATGGTGTGGAGTCATTTCTGTGAGAAGACAGGTGAAAACTCTCTAATTCAGCATGTTTGTACGCGGTCTTAGGAACAAGACAGATGCTAGAACCCAAAATCTCTGCTTATAAAGATTTATCAAACAGCTGGTCCTGGAAGTCAAAGCTCACACTTTTCAGATATGCAGCACTCCCTGGCTGGGAGAACCTCAGCTTTTGTCTCCTATCAACTCTTGGTCACGAGTAATTGAGTTTTCCAAGCAGTGAAATACCCAGCACCATTTGCCAAGAACATTTGCATAATTCAGCACTTACTCCAAAAGTGGATTCCTGGCACCAAAGAGTTAGATCTGGTTAATTAGTACAATTTAACTCTTGGTGCCCAAGGTCATCAGCAAAACCAGGCTGGGAAACCCCAGCTCCCATGGGCTGCAGGGCCTTAACCCATGGAATGTGGGGTAACAGCATCCCAGCACTGGGGACTCTGGTGTGCAATGCCCAGTTTCCAATTTAAGGGGCTGGAAATTCCAAATTGCAGCAGACTTTTCAGTCTGGCATCACTCAGCAAGAATAAAAAGTTCCCCTATAAACACTGTCAAAGATCCTTTTACAGAATGGTCCATAGAATGGTCTGGGTTGGAAGAGCCTTAGAGATCATCTAGTTCCAACTTTTCAGGAGTCCATCACTGGACATGGATGTAATTCTATGTAAATTCAGCACATTTATTCCTACATTTTCAAAGTCTCATTGTCTTTCCATCCTGGATACATCATTTTGGATTTCATTTGTTTGCAGCTAAAAGCACTGCACTGAAGATCAAACCTCTTAAACTGTGCTCTTCTGAGGTTTTAAAAGCAAAAAAATTCTTTGACATTTAAAGAATTAAGAAATTATCTCAGATTAACCAAACATTTGCTTTGACATTACCACTGTCTTCCCTTTGGCTTTGAAAAGCTTTTTCAAAACCTAAACTGAATAAAGATTACATTTGCTTTTCATTCCAAGAGAAGTGGGATAGTTAAGGCTTCAACAATATGTGCAGAATTTGTATGTTGTGAGCAAAAACTCCACCAATGTCAGCAGGATGTAAGTTAAGTTTGTGCCTGATTTTCCCAAGCCTATCTGACTTTAATTTTTCCCTTAAGTGTGAACAGAAATATTGTATTCCAGCCTGAAATCCCATCAGTCAAAATGAAATTGGGTACCCAGTATTTGCACTGCTCATACTGGCTGGAATTCAGTAACAGCTGAATTGAAACTCTGGACCTTGCTCTACAGACATCAATAGAATAAAAGTATTGATTGTTTGAGGACCTGCCAGTCTATTTCCTCATTATTCCTAAAGGTATTTCTCAAAATAAATAGCAATGGCAGCTCCTTCAACTCCAGAGGCCTCCTCACAACACACATGGGGAGTCCTGTCCACCTGGAAAAACCCCATATTCCCACCAAGCTCTTCAGAGCCAGCACTTCAAGGAAGCAAAAAGGATTTTCAGCTTGGCCTCAATGTTACTGAGCAAGCTGAGAAGTGCTGATGTTGTGCTCCTGAAGGAAAATTGTACTGCCTGACACAGCACCCACCCCTCAGATACATGGCTGGTCACACAGTAGTGAGGATCATTGGTTTTATTCTTCCCATTTTGGATTAAAAAAAAGTAAAAATAAGAAAGCAGGTGCCTAGTGATATTTTAAAAAGTACCTGGGCAGGAATCAGTTCAAGTTATATGTAAAAATCTGGCTATGCATAAACCACTCTAGAAATCTGACCTGTCATCCCACTTCTACCCAAGTTTTGACACTTTCAGATTTTCTTGGTTCTATAAAAGGCATTTTTAAGTCAAGCCCACTTTCCCAACTTTTGCGGTGCAAAAGCTGGGGGCTTTTGTGGTCATTGCATTTAAAGCAAGCCTCTTCCAAAACACTTTCCTAAGACATCAATATCACTCCTGTTCCCTTAGCCTGGAAGCAAAGACTTTAGAAGAATGTGTACAAGAGATGGGGAAAAGAAAGATCTGTATTACTGTTACTCAAAAGGAACACCAAACAAAAAACACAGAGAAAATGAGGAATATGTGCAAAGCCGAAGTCACTACAAGTCAACAACTCTGACACAATCAGGAGATTAA
Source organism: Calcarius lapponicus (assembly GCA_039654755.1). Taxonomy (NCBI): domain Eukaryota; kingdom Metazoa; phylum Chordata; class Aves; order Passeriformes; family Fringillidae; genus Calcarius; species Calcarius lapponicus. The sequence continues at coordinate 61,639,301 of CM077468.1, read as the reverse complement.
AGCTGCAGACATTTTTTTCACATATTAAGTAAATGCTAGAAGTAGTTGTCATTTTTCTAGAAACAAATTGTCAATGGGAGACAATGTAAACTCAACTTCTAACGTGTCTATTTTTTTTTTCTACTTGAATGCATTTAGTGGTCCATGATACCAAAGAGAAGCTTCAAGTTTTCCTACAGCTTCCTGGCCTCCTGAGAACACGTGCCACAGCCCAGGTGGCTGCTACCTCATTTATAAAGCAATGTTATTAAGCAAAATAAGGCCACAGAGTGCTTCAGATGTGCACACCTGGGTCTGCAGAAAGCTGCAGACTGTGCAAGCACTCCAGAGAAAAAGCTCACAAAAGACTGGAGTCTCTGATCAGTATTTCAGACAGGCCAGTCAAAATTATTTAGCCACAGAGTGATATTTTTAAATTCTGCTCCTTTCTTACAGCTTATAGCAGGAATCACATTCATTTTTTTGTGCTACAGCATCCTGGAAATTCATGTCTGGGGCCTTTTTTCACCACTTAGAGTCAAAAAACCTCTCCAGTCAGATGGAGAGTTTACACCCTGAACTGGTCCATAAAGGCTCAGCTATGGTCACCTCAGACACAAGTAGTTGTAGTAACAAGGAGCCAAAGTCATTATCTAGGAGACATCATTTTCATAGCTGGTAAAGCTTGGCACCAAGTAACAATTCATTTTCTACACAACAATGTCAGGTACTGCCCTGTAGCTCTACAGTTTTGCTGTCTCTAAACCTGTGCAAGGTACATCAGGTTTGTATCAAATACTGTATTTGCCAAAGGATGAGGAAAAGGGCACTGGCTTTCCTAAAGGTTAGCCCCTTTCAGACATGGCCAAGTTTAAATACCAAGGAACCGAAACACACCAAGTCATTTGTGCACAAAAGCAGTTCAAGAAGGTGCAGGCAGAGATGGAGGTGAACATCTTGCCATGATGAAATCCTGATGTACATTGAACTAAGGTAAGCTGTAACAACCATATCATTAACCTAATTGTGGCAGCCATGCTGTCTCTGCCACAGGACAGAGCTCCAAACCTCCAGAGAATGTGAACACAGAGGAAGGTTGTCAGCACAGAACTCACACACAAGACACTGAGGCTGAAATTTGGTGGTTCCAGTTTAAAGAAAAGAAACGTTTGTAAAAAAAATAATTTGTCTTAAGTGGGGAAAGATCTGCAAAGGCTTTGATGCTCCCTACACAGGCATCGTTTATCTGGGTGTGGATTCCCAAACTGTGGCACGAGGGGTGGGGCAAGCATTCCTTTGCTCTCAGTCCTGTCTCCCCACTCTCCATTTTTCCCTAGCACCAGCACCTCACAGCTGGATTATCAATTTACCCAGCTCAAGAGGACAGGTTTCTTTCTTTCTCCTAACTGCACACCCACTTAAGGACAAGCACTGGCACAAAAAAAAGGCAGTAGGGGCAAACTAGGAGCAATGGTTTAGTCTTGGCCTAAGATCATGAACCACATCCTTAGACCATGAACTACTAAAAATGGAATGCAGTAGGAAGTGTCTCCTATCCCAGTGTATAAAATTAAGGCGGGATTCTTATCAGGGAATCAACTGAAGTGAAAACTGTTCCCTAATTTTGTTAAATCATCTTAAGCTTCCAACTCCTGAACTGAGGAAAATGGCTCAGACATAAACCTATATAGTGACAGCACCAGCTTTGCAATAAATAATGTAATGGACATTGAAGTCAGTTTGCTACAAGTAAATGTTGAAAAGATCAGCTTTGGCACCTGCAGGAACTCTCAAGGTAAGTGCTCCCATGACTCATCTGCTGCTCAGTATTCACCAGGCACCTCGCTGACACAACCTACGCCTGCCACAGCTCAGAGCAGTTTAACCACAAGCTGATGAAATTCCTCTCTCCAATTCTGACTCCAGCTCAAAGTTTAACTGAGTGATGGCTGTGCCTCAAGGTGGTGGTGCTGCTGCTCCTGGGCCAGCTGAGAGCAAGCCCAGCTGAAAGGCTCAGGCTCTGTTCCTGCCCCAGCAGAGTACTAGGGTCTCTATGGATACAAAGGATTTACAAAGCCTTGCAAACCTAGGATACTACTTAATGTCACTGTGTTTAATTCATCCAACATTGGTTTAAAGCACGTTTTAGAAGCCTCTGTCTTGAACATATTTTCAATGCTGAATTAGCGAGAGTTATTTGGAACAGTTGTCTACAAAGCAGTTACAGGTATTCTCCCAGAACGATCAGCCAAACATTTAATCTGACTATAACAAAACTCACAGAAACTGTAGCCAGTGAAGCTGTCAAATGTAGAAGGAAAACAAAGTTGCATGGCATACGAAGCAAAGTAGCTTTACAAATGTCATTTCCTTTTAAAAACAAGCAAATCGGGACCATCCTATTTGAACATGTATTTAAAAATACATCTGTTAACATCACACAATTTTCATTTTTGTCACACATGAATCTCTTTCCAAGAGGGAAATAAATAGCACACAATATTTCAAAATAAAAATTGCTGCCTTGCCCCTGAGGTGCTAATGTTTTTAGCATTAAAAAAAAAAGTTTCTGGTGCAAGAAGGAGATGCACAAAGGTGCAAAAGTGCCTTTCTTCTTTTCAGAGCAGTGAAAAAAGTACAGCTTGCCTCTTTTCTAGGATGCTTTGTATACTTAACTGGTTTATTCTGTAGTCAAAGTCTGTATCTAAAATGGCAGTGTTTATGCATACATCACAATTCAGTGCTCTGAGCTCATCGAAACGCTGAACGTAGGCGAGAGAGAGAAAGGCCTGAAACAGCCTTTCTGCCACTACCCTCAAACCTACTCACATCACCTGTAGCAACAGCAGAATTATTTCCTTTCTAACCTTCAGGAGATCTCATCAGAAGAGGCTTCAAAAATCTCCTTTGTCACTGAGACAGTTTAAGTGATTATGGTCTGAAGTATGGCTTTTCACACCACAGTTTTGCTTCCGATTTTTAAAGTTTAAAACTCAAAGGTTCCACAGTCCAGTTCAAGGTTTTGCAGTTTCCAAAACTAAACTTTAGTCTCTATGAAAAAAAGGACAGAACTTTATCCGCCTAGTCCTAAATTAAGTTTAGCTTTTCGCACTACTACGCCATGTATTATTAAATATGCTCGTTAATTAGGTGCCTGTGAAGCTATAACTTAACATCATTATAGTTTTGCACTCTACAACAAAATTAGACATTTTAAGCATTTATTCATAGGTAGGTAAGGAACTGGTTCTTTAAGCAAAAATTGCTATAAATTTATAAATACAAATAGTGCTTATGTTTTCTTCATTCATGCTTGAACAGATTACAAACTGAATACAATGAAGTTACGTTTAAGCACCCCACAAAGACAAGAGGGATAAAAGAAAAGTTTGCTGGTATATACTATACTTAGTTCCAAGACACTATAAGTTACTTTTTCACTGTTCGGTGTTCCCTAACTCTGCATTAGTTTTAAGGCTATATATACAAATATGTATATGTCAAAGTTAGGGAAAGACAAATATAGCAAAATGCATTGTACTACATTTTCCTATCAAAAAGTAATTATACACCAAGTTCTGATTCTGTTTAACTGCAGTAAATGTTACAATCTACTTGTTTTACTGATTTTCCTTTTGAGGAATCTGCCTACTAAATGAGTAAACTACATATTAAATACAATATTCTCAACCAAAAAGACAATACAAGGTGCACAAAACAGCAGTTTTGCAAACACGACTGACTTGAAAACTTAATTTTTGTATGCTCAATGGGAGAAAGCTAAGCTTAAATCAAATTAGTTTATTATCTTATAAAATTTTAAATTAGAATTTTAAACAACAAACAGTTAAATATTGTCAACATGCTATACCTCAAATCACAAGTACTGTTTAACCACTAGTCTCTCATTCTAAGTAAGTGGGTCAATTAAAAACACACACCATAAAATGTTAAAGATTGTCAGGCTTTGACAAATGTATTTTTATCAAACAGTAGGCAAATTCAAACCAATGCACATCTTCAGTAGGGAAGGGGAAAAAAAAAAAAAAAACAACACCAAAAAGCCTGAAAAAACCCACATTTGTAAAAAATAGGGTAACAGATTAATCCCACATCATCCTCTAGCATATGGCTATGTCTTGGGCAATAATCAAAATCCTTCCCATTTTAAAAATGGGCTACCAATTAAGAAAAATATTCTTCCACAAGTAAAATATCATTTACAATGGCACTGACATTTTAAAAGGCAGGAAAAGAAGGAATTACACATTTATGGGTAAATGTCTTGTTTGTTAAATCAAGCTTTATTGATAAAATGGAATTCAAGAGTATTTTTCTTGGAACAGCAGCAGACCCAGCCAATCAGGATTGTAAAAATGCTGCAGACTCCTACTTTATGTAGAAAGTTGTCTTCATGCTCAGTGATTAGTAGTTTCAGGTAAGGGTTAATGAAAAAGAGGTGCAAAGAACCAAGGTGTTCTAATTCCAACATTGGTACATGTATGAACAGGATACTGTTAACAGGGCATGATTTAACTCCCACTGAATTCAAAATCACAAATCCCTTCGACTCAACGTGAGAGCAGGAGTGCATCCAGAAAAATGATGTATGTTTGTTGAAGAATGTGCACTACTCCTAAGTTATTTTTCCATTGCCAAGTGAAATTCACACACTGTAATTTCTGGTAGGTTGCCCATGAGTTCAGCTTTCATATAAACCAAAAAAGTTATCTTTAACAGTTTTGTGCACCTCTTGAGCACCTAGCTGGCTAGGCTGCTGCTCCTTGCAATCCAAAACCACAACATGATTTTTAAAAGGGATATATATTGTTGCATCACACAAGCCAAAACATTTCTTCTAACCTTTATAGTGATTTAAAGCGGTTCATAATTAAATATGAGCATTTGTACAAAGACAATTGCACTTTACAAAAACAAAATCATACAACATAAATTGCTGGAGTCTGATTTACAACATGAATTTATGGTTTGAAATCACGTTTACAGAAGTCTGTTTTACAAAAAAGATCAGTTCCTGGGCTAGATGTTGTACTGCTGTAGTCACTCTCACCAACACATCATATTCCCTTCTTTAATTAAGGTTGAGGATGGATGTTAAGAAGGGTCACTGAGGTTGGGCTGCACTTTCATTTGCAGGATGAAAGGTGAACTCCACAGCTAGATGAGCAGTTTTACCACATATCATCAGTTGAGGCAGAATCCTTAAAGAAAAAAGAAGGAACCCTTTAAAGTCTGGAGTGACCATCCTTGCGGCCGTTTCTGGATAATCCAGACTGAAAAGGGTAAAGACTTAAATCATTTCAGGAGTCTCTTTTCTCTCCCCTTTCAGAAACAGCTTTTAAAAAGTATCTAAACCCCACATACTCTTAATTAACAAAACATTAGAATTAAGAAATTTCAAAATATGACTGAGTGTTTTATCAATCCTGAAAATAAGATCCTAGGCATGTTACTCAAAAGCATTTCCAGAGCCTTTCCAGCTATTTCCTGAGTAGTCAGAAGTAATACAAAATGGATACTCTCAGCTCACAGGTGTGAGAAAAGAGCAGGATGTGCTCATGTCATGTGTTAACACCATTATCATCTTTTGTCTTCTCAGCCCTCCCTCGTTGCATGGGAAGATACAGACATCAACTGACACCCTGTTATAACTCAGAGCTATTTTAACACTTTTAATTTAAGGTTACAGAAATGTAGTTTAGGCAACTGAAGAAAATTGTAATTTTGGATGGTAATAAAACTGCAAGGGGAAAAAAATTGTATATAACAAAAAAATATTGAAAGTAAAACATGCTGTGCTCCAAGCCATAATTGTATGGTCACACCACTTGGTATTTCAATCTATCCAATACCTGAGTGTCCCAAAAATTCATTCCATTAAGGCCCACAGGCAACAGCAGATTTTGTATAACTACCACAAGCCTGACCAATATTTAACCAATTCCTGGTTTAACCAGTATTTAATTTTACCAATTGTTTTTTAATCCCTTTGCCTTTGTGTCAGGCCTTTTCCCTTGCTTAGACTGCTCTGTATTCAGCTTTCTCCACCTCATCAGGTGGGCTCACAGGTTAACCAAGAGCAAATGGAGCCACAGCTCTGCAGCTGAAGTAACAGCTGAATCAGCAGCACAGGAGTCAGAGCAAACTGTTCCTGTGCACCACCTTTATGGTTCCAGCATCATCTGCTCCTTTTTCCTAAGCAATTAAGGGGCAGGATGGGCTTTTACAACAGCTCAACCTGATGCTTCCACAACTACACCTCCCCATCATTACTGAGGCTGCAGGAGGTAGAAATATTACTTCTCTTCAAAAGCAGTGCCTTAGTGACTCCTTGGAGAGGAGAGAGGCTAATTAAGTCTCTAGCAATGCCACACATGATAATTTCTTAGCACTGAAGTTCTGCACCCTTCATTCAAACTTGCACACAGAATCCATTGCAAACCAGAGAGGAACAGTTGGCACGGAGGTGTAGTTAAAAAAACACAAACTGAAATTGCCCTTTGCAAAAGTACCACCTCCAGCTTTTCCTTCAAGACCAGAAGGAGCAAAGGAGAGCAATTATATGAAAGAGCAAAATGGTTGTTTCAAGAATGAAGAATAAAAGCAGCATGAGTAAAAATGCAGGAGCTGCTTGCCAACTATTCCATATGCAAATTTCTGTATCCCAGTTGCCAACATGATCACAAAGTTTGTGTACTGTACATTTGTAGAACAGCAACATACTACAGAATGTATTTTGAAGGTAAAGCATACTCTTTGAGCCCCTATTTAGGAATTTTAATGCTAAAAATAGAACAAAGGCTGCCAAATAAAACTAGTGCACAGTTGTAAGGCCAACGCACAATCTTCATGTCTGGCTGCATTTCACTTCTGTCACATCCAAGCATGGAAGAAATTTCTGCTGATAGTTAAAGGATCAGTTTAACTGCTCCATGAGATATTGTATTTTCAGTGACAGAATGTTGTTTCTGCTGATCAAACTGCCACTGGAATCATACTCATGTTCACCGTTCGGTTTTTCTTCCCCTCATCCTGACAGTGGATTTATGTCTCTTTCAGCAATGACATATAAGAACCCAAAGTGTTTGCTTGCTGTAAGATGCTCTATGCTTAAGAATAAAAGTGTTTACACAGACCATTTGGTAAACTAATGTATTCTTAACACATTCATTAACCTTTAGATATAGCATTTTTCTCCTTGATATTTAGGAAAAAAAGTCTCCTACAAAGGAGGGGAAAAAAGGCTTCCCCATGACTCTTTCCACCATTTGGCAGCACTTGGAAACCCAAGCAGGACTGAAATAATGAAATTCCAGAGGACAAATGAATCAACCCTACTGGACTTTTTGAAATGATGATCAGCAGAAGGCAGCAGAAAACAATTACAAAACACAATCCAAAAAGCACAACAGTGTTACTCCTTTCTTGGGGGAAAGGGTCTTGGAATTTGCAATATCTTTCTTTACAAAACAGCTCAAATAATTGGGGTGGGGAGAAAGAGAATGTAAGAGAAAAGATACTTACAGCATCATCATTCCTGTAGGGGTTCAGTCTGTTATACACAGCTTCAATCACACTCCGTCTAGAGCAAAGAAAACAAAAAACCCACAAGATTTTAAGGCTGTGTTTTTCTTTTTTTTTTTCCAAGTTAAATTCCCAATTTTAATTTAAATGCAAACTTCAGAAGATTCCAAATTCACAGAACCATTTTTACTGCAAGTTAGCACTTAAAAACCTTAAAAAAAAAAGGATTTGAAAAAAAATCCTTTAAAACCTTTAGGCTCAAGACAAACAAGGCTGAATATCCCTTGGAGTTCAGCAGGAGAAGGGCATAACCTGACAGTCAGCTCTTCACTTTGGAAAAGGGCAGCAGAAACCTCAGTGGACACTGAATGTCCTGGTCATTTGTGCCCAAAAACCACTGCAGTAGTGCCTCATGTATTATGGCATGTATTATGTATTACTTCCATAGGGGAACAGTGTTGTGTTATTTTCTGGACACAAAAAAATTACATTCTGAGGTACATTTTTGTTTGTGTTATGTCCTAAAATGTACTTTCCATGTGCAGACATTAAAAAAATAGATCTAGAACAATACTCTCCTGCAATTTTTTTATCAAAAAAACCAACCAACCAAAAAAATCAAATTTGCAGGTTTGTGTATTGTATCTTCAGACTGCAATAAATTTTGTCTGGTTAAAAAAAAAAATTATTGAAGCATTTTGACAGTTACCTCCTTTTAAAAAGGCCCCTGCTTAGCATATTTAAGATAGCTTGAAATTAACTTTCATCTCTGGGATTCTTGAGTTTTTTAATAGCGATAGAAAATCGGTAAGGAATAGCCTAACAAAATATGAGTACATTTGCAATCAACATGCAAATGAACAACATGATTTTTATTTATTCCTTTTATCATAGGGTGAAATACTGAGATTAAAAAATCCCTTGAAAACAGGCAATTAAAAAACCCCCCAAAACAAAACACAAGCGAATGTGAGGCTGAAGGAAGAAGCCGCCTATGCCTTTCCCTGTATATAAGGAAAAAACTTTGAAGGGAGAACAGAAAGGAAAAGAGGGGAGTAAAAACCAGAAATTACATAGTGGACTTTAAATGCAACTTTCCTTTGGATCCCCTTCTGCTGAACCAAGTAAGATGAAGTAGCAGATTGTGGTGCAAAGCAAAATTCAAAGAGCAACCTTTAAACTGCTGATGAATGCATGCAGAGCAATCACAAAGGAGTGCAAGAGAAGAAAAAAAGCAGATGACAAGCTTTGTAATCATCCTGCAACACTGAAGAGTCAGGAACTACCATGTATAAACATCATAGTGAATGGTTATAGGGCATGAAAGAAGAGGTTGGATTTAAAGCAATAAAATCAAGCAATTACACGCAAGGTACATTACACATATGGATTGGAAAGTTTCCCATATCTTTCAATCAAGAAATAGGTGTCTTTGATTCTAAATACAGGCAGGTTTCTTGGAAAGCATTATTTTCCTTCCAAATTGGCAAAAGTGCTTTAAGTTACATAAACATCCAATTAAATCAATACTTCTCTAAGTCCCTATTCAAACTAGCATCACTGAGACACAAAATCCTGCTGAAGTCACATCACTTCAGCATTTCTTCACAGCCCTGATGCCACTTCCAGCCAAAGGAGATGAAGAAAAATCAATTTGTATGCTGCATTTCATGAGTAACTGGCTCACTCATACTTCAACAGTACAGCAGCCCATCCTAAATAGATCCTATTATACTTGAAATTGCCATCTCTTCTCTTAGTCAAACAGTTCCTATAGGAACAATATTGTTTTCTAGAAGCCATCTTTACAGTTATCACTTTACAATTTAATTAATTTATCCCTTCATAATTTATTCATTTTTAAAATTTATAATTTATTCAATTACGCGCCTGAAGTCCTGCTGTTTTGGTGTAACAATACAAAAATCATACTCTGAAAGGTCAAAAATATTCTATACCATATGTGCCCAATCCTTTTTAACACAGCACAGGCTCATGAAGAATCTTTTGAATCAAAAGGCTCTTGGTTTGGGGTGCAAACAAGCTGAGCACATTGCTTCCTTAAAGACTGAATATTTGAGAAACCACAAAGCATCACCACTGACCCCTCCAAGGACAAAGTCAGCTATATAAAGCTACAAATTTAACTTCCCACTTTTCTTTTTTGATAGATTTCTATCTTGCTTTCAGATTTGTCACAAGCAGAGAGGAACAAAAGCAAATTTTTAAGCAATTACAACATGGCTACAGACAAGAAAAGAAAGCTGCCAAGCAAAACATTTTATGCATATCACTTCTTGTTGAAGTGTATAACACTTCAACCCAAGTAATTAAAGTCAGGGCATTATTTTCACATGTTCAAATGTAACATCCCCCCAGAAACCCCAGTTAATTACAAAATACACTCAGGCCACTCTTAAAAACCCCTCATTCCTTCCCAAAACCTACAGTTTGACATCTAATTTTTGCAATGATTCACAGTCAACTCCATTCTTAGGCTTGTCCTTTTCATCCAGAACAACTGAGTAATAAAAACTGGAAAACAGATCATCACCTTTTGTCCTGTGCCCTTCCTCCCTCCCTGCCCCCCCAACTTTTTTAAGAGTGGCCTTGCAGTCACAAAGTGATTTAAACCAAACCCCACATGTACACTGATGTGAACTCACTTGCTTGCCAACTCCCCCCCCGGCGGGAGGTTTGGGATGCTCTCAGTTGCTAACGTACGCATCACGTGGACTAAGTCTGGCACTCCTTCACCCTGCTTCTTTATGATCTCTGGGAATCAGAAGTACTTTTTTTGTAAGTGCAGTCCAAATTTAACTTCAAAAGATTGAAACACTCAGTTTTATAAAAAGGCAGCTTAACATTAAAAATAAAAATAAAAAAAAAAATTAAAGCGACAGACCGTACTCAACATGGTAATTGTTAACTTTGGTTCCATAAGTAAAAATCTGTAACAGATTTGACACGGATTTACTGCTGTTGACATGCTGACTTGGTTTTAGAAATACACAGCTACCTAGTAACAGTGGGGAAAAAAACCTTTAATGGCTTTCCTGCTATACATTAGACAGAAGATGTAATATCTTCCCAAGGCATGGGGCAGATATTAACATCAACTTTATCACTGCAACACAAGATAAAATATTATTGCCATCACAGAAAACATAGGTTTTTTCAATAAATAAAAGTTTAGACATGTCAGAAATAATTCCCATGGCTGTATGTGTATTAACCAATGCTTGTACCTCACTGCATTACAGCAACATGCAAATTTAAAGGACTATTACACATAAATTAGAAGCCAGGGACATCACATCTAATTGACAGTTTCATCCTCAACTCAGGAGATATTTACATTCAGGGCAGAAACTTAAAGCTGATCCACTCCAGCTTCTGGGTGAAGAGAATCTGTGTTGTAGCCACAGCCACATTTGCCAAGACATTAATTCTTTAAGTTTATTCTTAGGCCTGGTTGGTTTGTTTCGGGGTTTTTTTTTGTGTTTGCTTTTTTTCACTTTTCTCCTCAAGTCAAAAGCACACAGTTTTATTTGAATTCAAGACATTCAAGATCATACCAGAAGAAGTATGAAGAGTCATTCCTTAAACAGGCATTTTATGAAATTTAAAGAACAAGAACATTTTTTAAAATGCATCTCATTCATTTCTCTGTAAACATGAGCTCTCAGAAGTTGCAAAACATGTGAATTATTAAGACCGGGTGCTTTTCATCTTCAAGTGAATACTGCAACATGCATACAATAATGTGTACATATGTGCACATCTACACATGCATGTATGTACATGCACACTGTTCTTCATCTAATGAAGCATTTACACAGTTTGAAAGTAGTTGGAATTCATCAGTACCACTTTTGAAAAATACTCAAGCATTCAGATTTTGCCCTAAATTCCAGAAGAACACACCAAGTTTCCATTTTATAATTTGTGAGATAAGGCACATCAAAAGCTTTTAAAACCAACATGTATCCAGTCCTTTTTAGTCAAAACAAACAGAACCTAAAAAACAATTGTGAATTACTTTTTGTGTATGTAATGGTTTTTCAGGGCTGTGTGTGTTTACAAAAACCATCAGCTCTGTTTTGCAGTCAGGCTGTGTAAATTATTTGCAAGGTATAGTGGAAACACTGCCTAGTCCTCAACCAGCATCAAACTCTGCAGCACAAAGCTTTAAGCTGTTAACTTCAAAACTTAAATTTTAAATACATGACACTGCACACCAGAGACACCTCAAAAACTTGCCATTTCCTCAAAATCTACAAAGTTCATTTTACCATCTTACATTTAGCAAAGAAATAATCTATGAATCTTAAATCTGAATAAGAAGCCAAGATCTCAGATTTGGTTTGCCAAGTTCCTTTATTGTGCAATTTTGAACATCTAGAATATGCTACATTGTGCTAGTTCTAAAGTTCTGCTGTACAAAAATAAGGAATTTATAGTTGACCTATACTACACAGTTTCACAACCTGTAACTGCAGTACATTTAACATACAGTCTCCACTAAATGAATACATTTATATTTTGATAAAACTATAGATACAGACTGAATGAACACTGAAGACACAACAAATGGAGTCGGTCTGCTAGCTGTGTTTAATTTATTGGAATTATCTTGTTTCAATACACCTTTAACCCTCCCCCCAGTCTTTTAATTTACTTTTAAACCTTCTACACATTTTCATGGCATCAAGTACTGGAAAAAATGTACTTACAACCCTAAAATAAAGGATTCAAAAATGGGAATTCCATACAAAGTTTAAGAAAAAGCCAGAACTTTGTTTATGTGAAAATTAGGGAAGGAACATATAACAGCTAACTTAAAATTATTTATCTCTACATAGATATAAATATTGCAGGGAATATCTATTACGGAATGGTTTTGTGTAAAAAAAATGAAAACAGAAAAAAAAAGCTTAGACAAGTTTCTTTTTAGAGTCAACACATTGATAACACATATTAGTGCAAATAATAGCAACACATTTTGGAATGACTGATTACTTCTACCATGAAGTTCACATGATACTTTAGGAGTAACATTGATTTATTGCAAGTAATGGCACAAGGATGCTTCTCCACACTTGCTGATTCTTCCATTATTTGTTGCAGCTACAAATCTGGACCATAAACACATCAGGAGAGTCTTAAGTGACATAGTAAGTAGAAAAGTTTCTACATTTTTTAAAATCTGAATCATCTCTCCTTTTTCAAGATGACCATCATTATTAAATCCTATTCAGTCTTAAAATTTGCACTAGTTCTTAACAGCATAAAGGTATATTCTGGGCCGAGGGGATAAAAATACAACCAGAAAAAAAAAATGCACAGGATCGACTCTCATTACCTGTTGGACTCCACTGAGTACTGAAGCGCATAAAAATATGTAATATGCATTTTAACCAAGTTTCCATCTTAATGCATTTTAAATTTAAATTGATATTACAGATTAGTAAGATCATTCTAAAAGTACTCTTTATATTTTTTAGTTCCTTCAGCCAAAAACCAGGCTTTTAAAGTTAAGCACTGCCACTCTTACAGTATCCTAAGATAAGAGCAAGATTATTCACTGTAGTGTATAAAGTTTCAGATGCTGCAGCAGTCCTACCTTACTAGTCAATAAGGCATTATCCACTTACTTCAGAAACAATGCAATGGCACATTAATTAATTAATTATATATTAAATAACAATGTTATCAACTCCTCTTCTTGAAATTCTGCCTTGGTTCAGGCCTTTCAACTTTCCTCATACATAAGTCCTAAAAGGCCAAATTCTGCAAACAGCTGATACAAATCACTGCTGGGTTGAGTAGTGTTTACTAAATATTCATTCATTTAAATAATATTTTTGTGCAACAACAGACAAAAGATTGAGGATAACTCTAAAAGATTGAGGATAACTCTAAAAGTTAAGCAAAGACCCTTGAGAGGAAGTACAATATATTTCCTCAAGTTGTTCAGACATCATCCCATTAAATTAGTATTAAAGTGCTTTATAACTACATACAGAATCCTTCTGCCTCTATGCAATTATCACACTTTGATCATTCCTGCAAATTTCCTATTTGTATAAATGTAAAGTACCAGCAGCCAAATTCCTTGTATGTACCATAACCACATGCAGGTCCAGTGTTTAGGCTGTTCCTTTACAAAATGAAGCAGCTGTACAAAAATGCCAGCTTTCCTCACTGTAACATTCCTGGGGTAGGATGAGGCCAGCTGAAGATGCAGCCTTGGCTTCATCATATTTTCATATTCTAGGTCACGGGTTTGTCTGAGCTCAGACACAATATCTAAGATAAGAAGGCAGCACTTGCCCAGATAAGGAGAGTTACCAGGCTGTGAATCAATGTGTGAATGTACAGCACACTTGTTCTTCAGCAGATCTGTGGGTGGGCACACACAGTGAGCTCCTCCTGGTGCAAACCTGCTCCCTGCTCTGCTGACACCTCCCTCCCGCAGTGGGACTGCACGGGGACATTCCTGCCATGCTGCCAGGGAAATTCACACCAGCACTGACTGTGCACCAACCTCTCCTCTCCTCTCAGGCAAGTGTGGGCATTAAAACACACAAATGTCTGCCTGGGCATTTGTTCAGGGGCAGAACAGATGTAGCTTGCTGAGAGCTGGCAAGTGAGAACTTTGAAAAACGTGGTACTTTCTGCAGGAGCACCTACACAGGTTGTAAGTGCTGTAAAAATTGCACATGGATTTGTCTGAGCCCAAAATTCCCATGCAGGCAAGTTCTCTGTGAAATTTCTGGAGCTGCACTGTGTTACCATCATGCAAGTTAAGGAGGAAAAAGTGCATAATTTATTCCTCTAACTTACTAATCACTGCTACCATAGCTGTGGAGAACTCTGCCTATCGTGCCCTGGGTGCTATTAAGGATTCTTGGAAGTATACACAGACATAACTAGACTTGTAACATATAGAGGAGGCCACTTCAAAAATAGACTTAACCTATGCAAATAATGCATACAGCATGTCTTAGATTTCAGAAACAAACTCCAAGATGTAGTTGGTTTTAAATATCAAAAGGCACTATAAATGCAGTTTTAATTAGAAATTATTTGAATCTACTTGATTTCAAATATCATTTTTATGTGATCCAGAAAGCCCCAGACTCACAGTTTCAATTGAAAGTTTAAGAAAAATTTTAAAGTTACTATCAAGATGAGTTCCCAGCTTTTGTCTGTCACGAATGCTTAAAGATTAGCTTTGACAAATTTTTGACGTACTTTCAAATAAGTAAATATGTAAGCAGGTGCTTCAAGATTATAGTAATTGAGTTGTAACCCTACTATTATTGGATAATAAAATATTACAGCTAACTGATTTGTACTTAACTATAAATGGCACTCAATTACCATCTTCACAGACACTTTGTAAGATATTCTGATTATTTTCTTTAACTCCATGTGACAGGAACCAGGATTCACTGGTCTGAAGTTAGTGCTGTCAACAGACTCAGGAAGAACACTGGGCATAAATGAATTGTCTGCCATCCTGAATAATTTTCAGGGCTACAGGCTGCTGCACTTTCATAGCAGAACTTTTTCAGGACATATATGAGTGCCTTTTTCAGAGGTACACAGGATGGCCAATGGCACTCAAAGGTCTATTAAAAAGCCTGTATGTGTTAAGGGTTTAACTGTTGGAAGGGGAAGGGGGCCAGGGGTCTGTTTAGAAACAAAGTTACTTATTTTTTTTTAAATGATCCACCTTCTACTCTGCTTTCCAGGTACTTGTCCAACTCTGCCTCTCTTTTCACCGCCTCTGGTGATACCTTTGGTGCATTCGGAAAACAGATCAATATCACACTCATGTTGTCTCGACTTCCCTGGTGGAAAAGAAAAAATGATTTGAGAAATGTATACACACCAGGCTAAAAACACATCAAAGCATTTTAAATACAGAAATTCACAAATCATATGGTATCAGAATCCAGCTTTCACTATTATGGAACAATATTATCGTTAGAATTAATCTCCCTGTCCCCCTTAGAGAATTCCAGGCCCATTCATTTGGTACAACTCTTCAGTCATTGTTTTCTCCACTTTTATGGTCTGAAGACTACATGGAGCCAATTACAGACAGCCCACTGTCATCTAAAAACTGACATTAGTAATGAGTGATGTATAACCACAAAGTTGTGCTCCATCTTGTTTTAAGTGCCATCCAATCATTTTGGGAAAACAGCTGAATGGGCAAACAAAACTATTACTGCTCAAAAGCACTAATCAGGTGCTAAATTCAGACAATGCTTCCACTAAAAATCACAGCTATTAGGTTTTTTCTTCTCCTTTTCATTTAAAACAAGAAAAGTTGAAAGTGAGAGAATTTGTTAGAAAACCAGCTGTAAGGTACCCAAATCTTTGCAAAAAAATATTTACATTTAATACTCCAAATAAAGGAACACCAATACTTGAATATTTAAAAATACAAACACATTCTGCTTATGCAAAGTAAGTGTTTGGTTTACTTACAATACCCCTGTGCTTTGGCTTACAAACATGCATCCACAGGCTTAACTTTTAACACTAATTAACTCCACTGATGTCAGCAAGATCAAGAACAAGCCAGTGTGTAAAAGAACAGTATATGGGTATGGGGAGGTGCTGACAGTTGGCTCCTGCAAAGCTTACAGCATCCACAAGCCACTGTTCCTTTCCTGGTATTTGCTTTTAGGATTACCAAAGAAAAACAGTAACCAAAAATATAACCATTATCAATCTGCCAAGGTGTTGGAAAGCAATTTCAATTTTTCAGATGGGAAACAATGAACCTGTTAGCTATGTGGGAAGAGCAGGGATGTTGTCTTGTTTCTCTAGAAAAAAGTTGGCTTTTTTTCTTTATGACAGCTGGTTTGCCTTTGCAAAATAAGTATCAAGCTATGAAACTCAGTAACTGCATCACATTGCAACTTATTAATACAAAGTAGAAGTTAATGCAGACAAAGTTACTTAGTTTTGTTAAACCAAACGGTCTCCATCTACTAGAGCTGGTTTCAGAGCTGTATGATACAACAGGGAGTAAGAAATACAGTAATTAAACCAAAAGAAAAACTAACTTAGGAAGCCAAGTCTTCAAAATAAGAAGTCAAGGTTCACCGATTCTGCATTTATCTTGATGTAAATACGACAGTAATTTTAATACTATGTGCCCAAGAAAGCTGGGGAAGATTAGGAAGGGAAAATACACTCTCTAGCCTGATTAAGTCTTAAGAGTTGAGGTTTTGTAAAGTACATTATGAAACAGAAAAGGGCAGTTATTGTCTTTAGCTTGCCCATAAATTCCCGTTAGCTTCTAGTTTTCCACTGATCACAGTGTATCTGTACATGATTATAACCTCTTAATTAACCAAAACCACCCAGAAAAACGTTGCTTCTGTTGTGTGTTCATTCCCCCTTTATCACCATGGTCATCACTGTCAAAGTCATGTTACCATAAACCATTGAATATTTATAGACTGGAAGCAAAGTTATTATTAGCTTGCTCATAAACTTCTAATAGGGAAAGCACAGTAAACTCCTTCTCCCAAGTCTGGCTACCTTGTACAAGCAGGTGTCAACTATCTCATTGCAAACTTTCTCAAGGTCATCAGTGACTTCAAGTCTGGATCTTACAAAGTCACACAGCTCTTCATTTCCCATAACATCCCAGATACCGTCGCACGCCAGGATGATGAACTGATCATCTTCTTCTGATCTCTCAATTTCATAAACTTCAGGCTCGGGTGAGACCAGCTGTTCTGTAGGACCTTTCCCATGAACACATTTGTAATCAAAGTCCCCAAGTGCCCTTGAAACAGCAAGGGAGCCATTCACACGCTGAATCATGACGGAGCCACCTGCATTCTGGATACGCTCCTTCTCCAGAGGGTTACTTGGTTTGTGATCCTGTGTGAAGAAGTGAACCTTCCTGTTTCGACAGAGCAAACCTCTCGAGTCTCCACAGTTGATGAAGTATGTGTGTTGGGGAGAAATCATGACACCCACAGCTGTTGACCCACTTCTGTCTGCACCATGCTTCTTCTCAGAGATGACTCTCATGTGTTCGTCAATTTGCAGAAAACCTGTTCTGATGCCGCTCTTTACACTTTCCACAGATGGTGGCCCATCTGGCCCTTTAAAATCCTGGTTGCTCGTGATGTGATCTAATAAATGCTCACAGCAGTACTTGGCAACCTGGGATCCAGCGTGACCATCATAGACAGCAAAAAACGACCATCCATCAAGTCCATTTGGCAAACCAATCACAGCCGTGTGCGCATCCTCCATTTCCACACGCCAGCCCTGCATGCTGCTCAGACCGTAACGCAGCCCGTTCCCCTGCCCCTGGGCGTTATGCTTCTCCATCTTTGGCTTGTCTAAAAATGCTCCCATGGTGACCTTCCTTCAGTTCTACAAAGGAAAAAAAAAAAAAAAAGGATTATTAAGATATTTCTTAAAAATCCTGTTGGGAGATATTAAATAATGGTACAAGTAAGATGCACAAAGTACACAGCTATAAAGCTGAATTTTCTGTGTCTCCAGTCAAATTTGCATTGCTTTCATCTCATTTAAACAAGGACACTACTACTAGCTGAACTGTACTTTTCATATTTTTGTATTTTCAGCTGTTTTACTTGAAAAATTCATGTTCACTGTCATTCATGGTTCTGACAAAAGCCTCTAATAGAACTATGTATGAAACCAGTTTCAAAGAGGACTTGTTAGCTGGCACACATCTGAATGGCTGTTCCCTGCAACTACTGAGCCATGAAAGAGTTCAATGTTTCCAGAATACTGGCATTCCCTAGATCCCTACCTGCTGGCCACAAATTCCTGCTAACACTGCTTTTCTGGTAGTGATGGGAAAATGAAAGCAAAATGATTAGGGTTTTTTTTTTTTTTTTTTTTTTTTACGATGGGGATTTCAGGGGTTTTTGGGTTCGGTTGTTATTTGGCTTTTTTTAAACAGATAAATTATAAGAATGACCAAGAGGATGCTAGAGTCTGCATAAAGGAAAAAGCAACCTTGGATAAACTAGCAGCAGGACTGGGAAGGAACAGAGCAGCTGTCCCTTTAGGCAGCAGCAAGCCATTAGTTTGGCTCAGCCATCTTGTGAAAGCTCATCCTTAGATTTTCGGTTAAATTACGCAGCAGCTTCTCAGATGTCTGTGCTGCAGATTTACTTAAAACCCTCATGTATTCATGCTTCACTGAAAGACAACTGCCCCTGACAAATCTGAGGAAATCTGTTTGGAAATAAAATCACATGTATTGTATATTCTTGTGTGAATCAAGACTCAAGCCAGATCCATACACTGCACACCCTCTCCTCCTTCACCTCCTCCTTGGGAAGTGATGCAGCAAATATTCATGCTTAAGAGAATAAGTGTTATTTGCAGGCAGTGTAAACTGACTGGTTTATCTTCATGGTTTTCACACCCTAACCATCCAACCCACCCTTCTAATCCACATTGCTTTATTTGTGCATTCATTATTTAAAAATCATACAAAATAGGTCACACATTTTACATACTTGCAAATTATGCCTTGGGAAGCATCAAAGAGTCTGCAAATCACTGTTATACAATACAAAGTAATGGAACAAAACTATGAGCTTTTCTGTTTGAAGACTGTGGACAAAAATTAGCTGTGAAAAGAACCTCAGAAACAGATTTTACCTGAGGCCCCAACTAACAGCTGCACTAGCAGAAAAATCAGTACACCAGGGGTTTCAGAAATGTTTAGCCTGACCATGGAATATATTTGACCAATTTTTTAAGTGACAACATCACATTGTTATAACATGCTTTTACTGCAATACAGCACCAGCCATTAATGACACCATATATCCAACAAAGCTCTTCACACTGTCTCTTCCAGCCACTGTCAACCTTTCTGAAACATCTGTGTTAAAATAAACAGTCAAGAAATGTTTATATTTGATCTCACCACAACAGTGATTCAAACGTGAGGCATGGGGACTGGTTATGCACTCTTTGGCTCACATGCTTTGCTAACAAAAACAAAACACATACTTCAGCTGTAGGGGGATGGCAGCAGCGGTTCACCTCTGCTTCCCCTCACCACAAACCCTGCTCTGCAGTTCTGCCTCTTCTCAAGTGAACACAAAATATTGATGCCCAAGCAAGCTGTAACTAACCAACAAAACAGTGTGCACCGTGTGTCTTGTGTCCCAAGCACATGCAGGAGGTTCACATTACTGCAGTTGCTAGGAAAAAAATACGACTTAAGACGTTTTTATCTTCACATGCAACTCCAGTGAAGTCAGAGTGATCAAAATAATTACAGAATGCTGCTATAAATCACGTGGGTAATTATTTTGCTGAAGAACACTTTTTATTCATTCTATGATAGGAGCAGAGTTGAACACTGAATGTTCTCTTTGTTGAGGAGATCATTAAACAAACGCAGATATTCAACTTTTTCACCTTAATTTAGAGCTCAAAAAGCAGAAACTGCCCTGGCAAATATACTTTTGTGAGGTATTTGACATTACTGCTGTATTTAAAATAAAACAGGAAAACATTAAGAGCAGGGTACATTTACACTGACCACAAACACTGTCGAAATCTGGACTAAAAAGGGCCATTTTTCTTCTAATCTCTCACCTTAGTATGCACACAACATTCAGAGCTGTGCTTTGTAAACTGTTTGTCCTGCTCAGTAGTTTACCATGTAAATTAGCAAATACTTACAGACAGTCTGTGTGAAGTTCTAACAACTACAGAACTGCCAGCACACCTTCTAAGTTAACAAATCACTCTCCACTGAAATACCACATTGCCTTATCCCTTCCCAGAATGAACCCTAAAAGCTGGTGGTCTTTGAAGCTAAACTTTGTAGGTGAGATGTTGATCCAGGATTCTTCAGGGGTGAGAGTTGCCCACCGTGGATGAGAATACAGCTGGGCAAAAGGAAAACCACAGTTGGGCCATGGAACAACTCCTTCAGAAATTGCCCACAGCAGGAAGTGATCCCCCTCTGAAAGCTGCAATAACAGACTGCAGTTGTCTTCCCTGCCATATTCCAGCTAACCAGACTTTTATCACAATAGCAGTCTAAACCTGCAGGAGAATAGGCCAGGTTTTCAAAATCCTCACTGTATCTGCAGAAAAAGCATTGTTTACTTGTGGATAGGATGAATGTGCCAGATCTTTAGGTTTTGACCCAGAATTCCAATTCTCATTCAGAAAGAATTCAGTTAAAACTGACCCAACTGTGAATTCTGATGAACTGGAGGCTACCTGCTACTTCTCCCCCCATATCCTTAATATGTAATTAAAACCTAAAGAATTTCAAGAGTCTTAGCTATGAACAAAAAGAATCTTAGTTTGACAAGAAGGTATGGACACACACAGAGAAATGCTGACATAAGAAAGCCATGTCTCCCTTCCACTAAAAATACCTTTTAGACCTGTTTTTGAGTTCATATCTATGGAAACATCTTTCACACACCAGTGTCTACCTAAATTATGAACACATTTGTCATTCTTTGATGAGGTGCTTTGTGCACTACAGTGACTGAGTTGGAATGACACCTTTGGTTAAGCACATAACTCTGTATGCAAATCTCATTAACCTATAGCAGTGCAAGTGCCCAAGTTACAGCATGACTTTGTTATGTAAAAACACAGACCCAGAACAGACTGCATGCAATACATAAAACAGATCCTGAACATGGCTTAACTCAGCCTCTCTTTATGCCTTTAGTCATCTTTCTTATGAGGAGGCCTCATTTTATGAACTTTATTCTCCAAAGAATTTTACTCTTTTAATCCAGTCATACATTTCTACATTCATGCCAGAACACTGCAGTCTCATGGCAGGAGACAGAACCAGTCCTCTACTCTGGAAGCCTCAACTTTTGGGATGCTTGAATGATGCACATGTGTACTGAAGGAGACAGACATTCTTCCTATTAAAGGCAAAGTAAGAGAAAAGGCACTTTAATCATGATGTTTACTGGCAAAACACACCACCTTTTTTTTTTTCCTTAAAGCAGGAGCATTCTGAACAGTACTGTAAGGGTGGTGGAGTGTAAAAAGGTCAGAGGTGCAACATTTTCTTCATAAATGGTGGCTCTCACACATCATCTGGTGCTACAACTGCACAGCCATCAGCCAAACAAGCTTAAATTTCAATCTAAGATGATTCTTGGATCACCATTTCCAAATCAGTGACTTCCATTAATTTTAGGTCCTAAAAGAGCTTTCTGCAGTCAAAATTCCTGGATTTTGGCTCTGAAGAAGAGAGAGGCATCTGAACAAAGCTAGTTGTGAAAATGGATCCCTGTGAACAGAAATGAATATGCAGAGGGTGCATCTCTGCATCTACAAGTGCATTTTAACCACAATTTCTGAAGCACTGATTTTGTGGAGGTCAAACTGAAGGACAGCCTCTCCAGCAAGTGCACAGAAAACTCAAGTTGAAGTTTGCAGACAAAAAAAGTAAGAATACCATACACAACCTAGAAAAATCAACACAAATAACAAGGTCTTGGATAAAACACAAGGGTGCCAAAATTCAAAGGACTGCAGCATTAGAAACAAAACTGAAATAATGAATGGAGCATGCCAAAGAGTCAGTAGCTAAACTCCTTGAAAGTAGATGTAACTGGAGAACAGAGTGGCAAAGAAAAAGGAGGGTAATTAGTATACCAGGCCACGGACAACCAGGGACAACCACAGATACATCACTGGAATGCATGAAATCTCTTTGCCCCTTCATTTGTTCCTCAAATTGTGCTGTCCAGGCAGCACAACTGTAATGCTTTCTGCTACACAGGAAAATAAATTTTACTGGTTTGCTATTTGCTTGTTCATTTGCCTGAAGGTTCAAATGAACATAAGCCCTAAATTGTTCACAAAGGACAGCTAATGCAATTCCACATACCCCTACAGAAATACAAATTTATTTCTCCAAGGAATTTGGACAAAGATTTGATCATTTTGTCCCAGAACACTAACCACCCCCATCTGAAACTTTCACTTGAACAATATGTAAATTAATAATCCTTTTTAAACAATGTCCAAGCTGTATTCCCTCCACTAGGATAAGCTGCTTACATGAACCACACCGAAGTCACAGGCACTTGTTCTAACTAAGCTGAGAAATACCCCCACACTCCAATATCCTGGAACAATTCTCTCAGTGACACTACACCCAGTGTGCTGCAATGAGCACCACAGAGAAAGATTACAACCTTTACTTGAACTACAGGACACAGAGCAAGTCACCAAATTATACAGACTGCTACTGACTAGAAAAAGGGCATTTGTTCACTTCAACTGCAGCCTGATCTGCAGTACTGTTCCCTCTGCCTGGATGCAGTAGCAGACAGCGTGTAATTGTGCAAACGTGGAAACATTCTCAGAAGTTACAGCCTCCTGAATGAGAAACTGACAGTACATACTGGATGCCCCAAATCAATTAATTTTAACAAACAACATGTCAGAGAACATCCCAGGGATCGGAAGAATGACTAAAATAAAACAGAACACGCAGATGAGGAGACATAATTACACCACAGTCATGGGCTGAATGAAGTCATGAAAAAGCTTCTTGCCAATGAAACTATTTAAAAGCTATTGGAGGCTATATGACTGAGTTCTGGCACTCACAGTTTGAAACATCAATAAAACACCAAAAAATTACAGTTGATGTTTCTGAATGTGTACTTTCAGACACAGGAATATATGGCAGCTAGGAGACATGAACTGTTTATGTAAAAGAAGTAAAAGAAATGAAATACAGAACTGGGGCTATTTCAATAAACACAGACTAACCCACCATTTCCCCACCAGAACATTTGTTTCTTGGGGATACAACTGTATTCTGTGTTCTACTTCAGTAAGACAGCTGCAAAAGGAAGAACATAAATTACCCATATGGGTAAGAAAATTTCTAGTAACATTAAGAACTTTTGGTTTAGAACAGATGTAGGAGGCATGGCTTGTGGCAGACTTAAAAAAAAAACCAACAAAAAACCAAACATCAGAGGAAGCAAGTTAATAACTCTGTGTGTATGAAGGAAAGTATGAACTGTTCCAAATTTCCCCAACTTACCCTCCCTCTCTCCCAGTAAAATTAATATGCAACAGTGATGGCTGTTACAACTTCACAGCACAGCAGAAAATACCAAATCACTGCACCTCTGATACAAACACCTATGAGCTCTGATCTCTTAATAATGGTCCACAGCCACTGCCATTTCACTGAGTTAAGTTGTTTAGAGAGTTGTTTTTTAAACATAACTTCTGCTTAAAACTCCAGCTCCTAGCAAGGAGCTGACAGCCTTTCCAAATGCCTCCCTGTACTAAGCAGCAAAATATTTTACCCCACGTGGTGTGTATGGCAGGGCAGGTAGGATTTAGGAGAGGATTATTAAAGCCTTCTGGAACACAGAAGGTAACCATTTCTAAGTTAACACCCTCCCTCCAAAAACATGTTTCAGCTTCTTCTTAAAACATTATTTTCTGCTCCTACCTACCTTTCCTGCAGACAACTAAACCTGTTCCAAGGTTAAATGAGAAGCTTCTCAATATGAGTGTATTTTGGCTGAGTTTCAAACTCTCTCCAGCAGAGACATGTGTAATCTGATTTCTGCAAAAGGAAGCCCTGGACATTGAAATAGATAATTCACCTCTAACAAATTGTTCCTTCAGAAGTTTGAAAGATGGTGATGTAATTTCAAGAATTCTTTATGGAGTTAATTTTGCAATCTGGTCAGTTACAGAAGAAACTGAGTTCTTTCCAGAATCACCAAGAGCACTGCTGGGAATGAAAAATCACTACATTGATTCTGAGAGGAGATACAACTTGCATCCATGAGTGCCAGTCACTCATCAGGATCCTAACATGACTGGCACCCTCAGAACACGATTAAGAGAGCATTGCTTGGCCCAGACTGAATTCTTGCTTCTTTCTAAATATCTGTACTACAAATTAGAAGTGGGAAGGCATCAAAAAACCACAGCAGCATCAAAGTATGAGCAGCCCAATCACTATGAAAAACTATGTAGACAACCAAAATGGCACTAACAAGAACTATGAAAATCAATGAGGTAGCTCTGCATAAATTCATGTGCTGCTGTCTGAACAGCATGAGAATGAAAACGCCAAGGTCTTTGCTTGAAAGCATTAATAAGCAGAAAACATGTCCATGCTGCTGCTGAGTTCAGCACCTTTCTGCTTATACTTCATTTTCCAAAGATTTCTTACTTAGAAGTGTTGGAAAATAAACAAAAGACACCCATTTTAGACAAAAAGCTTAGACAAGTGCTTTGTTAACAGTGCAGAAATTCCTGCAGGCTCCAGCCAAAATTCAGAGCCCCATTGAAACAACAGAAAAAAAAACCTGGAAGATCCAAGGAAGCTGCAGTCTGTGTAGACAGAATTTGGAGAAAGAAAGGCCTTGCTTCAGTTTATGTATCAATGAGATGCAGTAAGATTCAATTTTTTTGAAAGAGCAAGGCAAACAAGTGAATTTAAGGATTCCAACCAAGCTGCTCATGACAGAAGGAGCACACAGTGCTACACAGCCATTCCAACAAACTCCACGCAGCAACAGTTTCACCACAAAGAAAACATAGGTGAAAAGGAAACACAAAGAGACAACCCAGAAGAATGGAGCTATAGTAAGTCATGAAAGCTGAATTACAATTTTTTCCAGTATTTGTAATACCACGAGTGCTCTGCCACTGTCATTTCTCATCACTGCAGATCATTTCTCCACTCCTGAACATTGTGGGCCTAACTGAAAAGTCCTACTTGAGTACAAGCCACTCAGAGTGCAAGAATTTAACAAATCTGAACATACCAAATTATTCAAATAACTACTAAAATCCTCCTTTTCTCTAAATTGCTTTTTAAAAATCTTTTATTTATCTTTTATTTTTTTATCTTTTTATTTGAAGCCTAAATATCTTTATTCATTGTCAGTTTTACCAATCAAACAATACCTGCCACAAAAAAAAGGTTAAAGATTCACAGAGGAATGTTTTTTTTAGAGGAAGGCTCACATAATTCCACTGCCATTTCTGTGTCAAATGAAAAAAAAACCAAACCTAACCAAACAAAATGCATTTACTTTTTTAAAATCAAGTTCAGCTAAACCTATTCAGAAAAATCAAGACAACTGGGGAGTCCTAACCTATCCTGCCCCTACCCAAAAGAGTGAAGATATTGGGTAAAGAGCCTCTAGAGCAGAATGGACTTTGTCCACAACTGTTCTGGTTGTTCAAATGCACCTGAAGTGAAGCTACTGCCAATTTGTCTTTGTCAGTGTTTTAGCCAAGTGTTAAAATAAACCAGGAAAAAGATGCTCCATGGGAAAAGGTCCCAATGGGATTATTTGCTGAGATTCCAAAGACAAAGGGAGGCTCGAATAACAATAATTTAAAAATCAACAAAATAGCAATTGTATTAACTGAACTATTCCTGAAATATGGGGGAAAAATTATACTCACAGTTACTCTCAGTCCAAGAAACTGCCATTTTTTTTACAGTTGATATTGTTTGTTGCCTGTGGCAATGTGTACAAATTCTTACAGAACCCCACCATCCCTCTGCTGGATGGTTTCACTGATAACCTCACCACAAACATCTTAGCAATTTAGTTAATAGAGTCCTAAATAGTTAAAGAAAACTGAACACATGGAATCATTCCTCTATCTGCTCCTTAATGCCTCTTCTCTGTTTCTAGTTGCTCACCAATGTCACTGCTCCTTTTAAAAACTAATTATTTAAAGCTTTCAAACTTCACATC
Source organism: Calcarius lapponicus (assembly GCA_039654755.1). Taxonomy (NCBI): domain Eukaryota; kingdom Metazoa; phylum Chordata; class Aves; order Passeriformes; family Fringillidae; genus Calcarius; species Calcarius lapponicus. Next base: position 61,612,974 of record CM077468.1, on the reverse strand, counting down.
TTCCTAACTTCAACAAGAAGCACCAGCCAATTGTTTATGGTTTGTCTTAGGAGCAATTTATTTTAACAATATGGCTGAATGAAACCCAAGTGAAAATAAAGTTTATACAGACAGAGCTTGGGAGTAAAATAAAAATAAACTATTTTGAGAAAACACAACCAGTATGCATGTGCCCAATAATCAGAAGATGATGTTTGCACGGAGGCCCCAAAACTTCCTGTTTAGTCAAGCACTCAATATTATGAAATAATACACAAGCAATTTCCCAGACCCTTCACTTCACATGAAAACATTTGTGGGGTTCTAATCTCAGCAACATTAACACTGTTCTGGTGAGGATATAGGAAAAGCAGCATACAGGAGAGACTTGAAACCTGATGACTACACACGGGAATAAAATGGCAATAAAATAGGAAATGTTCCGAAGTTACAGCTGGAACCTGGCTTTGCTTGCAAGGAAATGACATCAAAACTATGCCAGAAGCACATTAAGACCTGGAAGTTAAATCCTCAAAGCTTAGGAAAAGCTGGAGTTTGCTCATTTGTACACACACAGAGCTTTTATTTGCAAAGCTATTTTGCCCTCACGTCCCCAGCATTCCTATCTCGTTAAAAGAACAAGGACAGACGATGACTGCTGCAATAAAATAGATTTTTCACCCAAGACTACATAAAAAGAAACCAATGAAAAAAACAACCCTTGTTCTTAGCCTTTTATGCAGACAGAAGCTTTCAGGACAGAAGGCTTTCCTCTGAGGGCACACCGATTGCCAAGCTCACTTCTATCACTACCAGCAGATTTGCCCATGATAAACAAGGCAGTAAAGGTGCTCCTCTCACTCCAAACCAGAGTTCATGACAGCTCTAAACATTCTGATCACTTAATGAGGACAATGTT